>MIEF01006039.1:0-328873 GCA_001870725.1 Taenia solium | reverse complement strand
CACACTCCGCTTGCTAGAATGTTTATTTTCTTTGTGTGTAATTTTTTTTTTGTTCGACCTGCCGGTTTCGGTCACTTGGGTGGCCATATTGTACTAGCCGGTTGGCCGGCCTCCGGGCCGTACCATCAGCCCCCAAGCCCTCTGTTTCCAGAATATATATTCTGCTTCAGTACTATGTCTTCTTTTTCCTTAAAGAGAGCCTCGGGACGCTGTCATTAGCAAAAACAACCCTCTCTTTTTCGTGTTGAAAGTGGATTACCTCTTTTGATTCAGTATGATTCTGCTGCCTATGTTATATTAAACATGCACAAACCACCCGGAAACCCACGTAGTTATCCGTTCTATTAAACGAGCTTTAGACTTCCGCAACGCTTACGACTGTTGTAATACTTTGTTTGTTCGAACTACCGGTTTCGGTCACTTGGGTGGCCATCTTGTACTAGCCCGTTGGCCGGCCTTTGGGCCGTGCCAACAGCCCCCAAGCCCTCTGTTTCCAGAATGTATATTCTGCCCTAGTAATATGCCTTCTTTTACTTAAAGGGAGTCTCGGGACCCTACAACTGTAGTCTCGAGCCTTCCATGAAGGTTGCCTACCAACACAAGGAAAAAAGAAAACTGTGCGCCCTGAAAGTCTAGCACCTGTGTAGCTAAGCATCGTTCTAAGCAGACTGTATAATCACTGAGCACTAGAATTGCTTTTGATCATTTAATAAGTTATAGTAGACGCCTCCGATATAAAAAAAGTGTTTGTAATACTTTGTTGGTTTGAACTACCAGTTTCGGTCACTTGGGTGGCCATCTTGTACTAGCCGGTTGGCCGGCCTTTGGGCCGTGCCAACAGCCCCCAAGCCCTCTGTTTCCAGAATATATATTCTGCTTCAGTACTATGTCTTCTTTTTCCTTAAAGGGAGTCTCGGGACGCTACAGTGTTCTTGTCATTCGTCTGGCGCATGAAATCATCATATACAACTCCAGCTTAAAGTAAATTAAAATGCTTAAAAACGTTTCGGAAAAAAAGTTAACCCCATAAAATGCTAAAAATTTGCGAGCATAAAATTTTTATGTGCTTCTTATTTTTTTGTAACTTAAATGTGACCGCTTCACTTTAGCATATCTCATCCAAGACTTTTCCTATTCGCTTTACTGATGCAGACTATAGTATATAGTATAGAAACAGTACTACGGTCACAGTGTGCTAGATTCTTTCAAACCATTTGTTTAAGCCGGTACTCGCATTCTGCTTGTTGACGCCATCGCTTCTAGTTGGTTTCGAAATGGGCCGCAAGAAGAGGAAGCAGATCAAGCCTTGGTGCTGGTGACTGCTCTTTACAATAGTTATTTTTTAGGTATTGTAATAGGGATTTTGAGGACGAGAAGATACTGATTCATCATCAGAAAGCGAAGCATTTTAAGTGTCCATTTTGTCACAGAAAGCTCTTCACCGGTCCTGGTCTTTCCATTCACTGCAACGCTGTATGTGATTTATTTCAAAATGTATGGTTGTAGGTTCATAAGGAAAAGCTAGATAAGATCCCCAATGCATTGGCTCACAGGGCTAGCACGGTGATTGATATTTACGGTATGTCTGGAATACCAGAGGCAGATCTTCTTGAGCACGAGAGGCAGAAGCTTGGCCAGGAAGGTGAGGATGAGCCTCCAGAGAAGGTCGAACGTGTGGATGACGCACCTAGTTCCTCTTTTGTTCCTCCGCTCCCTCCTTTCCCGTTCATGCCTCCGGTGCCGAGTGTGATGCCGTACATGCCGGTTGTTCCTGGGGGGTAGGTGTCGCGGTTGAGTAAAATGCGCATCTAGGGTTCAATCTTTTCTTCCGGGGGTTGTTCCTGCCCCTCCTCCACCTCCGCCGCCACCACCGCCACCTCCACCGACATCGGAAGCGTCGTCGACGTCGAACGATGTGTCGTCACCAAAACCGACTTTTCCTGCTTACTCAGAAGCCGAGATTGCGAAAGCATCTGCATCAAAGATTATTCGACCCGTCTCTGGTCTGAATGGAGTCACGGTTGAGCTCGTTTATCCGGAGGAAGATTTGTCTTTGGTACGTTTGTTCTTTCTGTGATTCGTCATTGTTTAGGAGGAGTTAATGGCAGCGAAACCCAAGTATCAAGAGATGCTTAAAAGGGCATTGCAACCGCCGCCACCACCTCCACTCACTGCTATACCGGCCCCGATATTGCCAACTACGACTCCGGGCATGCTTTCTCCCTATGTTTCACTTCCTCGCGGTGCTCCCGTCAGCACGACTGGGGTGCCCTTCATGCCTATGCAGCAGCCAAGTAGGCTAAGATTGTAGTTTACGAGGTTTGTTTCTAGTGTACGGAATGCCTGGCTACCCGCAGCCAATGGGGCAGGTGCCGCCGACTTGGATGGGGCTTCCGAACGTTCGGTTCTAACGCAAGTCAGTGGGTCGTATTAATACCGACCTTAATTATTGTCTGCCGACAGTGCCCCATGAGATATTTGTATAGCTCTGCGTTTATTATAACGTGCGCAGTTTTAAATGTTGCTTTCTTTCTTTTTTATGATGAAGGAGTGGCCAAGCCTTCAGATATGCTCGGGTTACCGGTATGTCAACAATTGTGACATGTAGGTTCGCTTAAGTAGTGCGTAATTTGGTATTTGCCTTCACATTATCACATTGTTGAACTCACATGGCCTGCTTCGCGGATGAGGTTAGTGGACTAACTTTTTTGGCAGGAATAGTCAAAGTGAGTTCGTTCTCCTCGGCAAGAACGTAAGTCCATGTAATATGTGAGATTCAGATATAAAACAGCGTTGTTTTGGATCTGTGATCACTCCTAAGGCGCAGACAAGGTATGTCAAATATATCGTTTGCTCGAAGAAAGGTCATTTTGCAATAAATTGTAATCCGTTAAGTTGACTTTTTCATTACTTTCCGACTACTCTGGAGACGTAATCCCATTCCTGAGTTTCGGTCGATGATGAATCGTCCTCATTAGAGTGATTAGATGCACGCTTTAGTTTACAATTCTGGAAATAGTTTTGCTGCGCTCGTGTGTTTGCGTACTCTCTGACGGTTTCCATTTTTGTCTGACTTGGAGGTCCATTTCATGGCCAGCTTCTCTTGTACTCTGTGCATCCACATACGTTTCTTACTCATTGTTGGCACTTGGTTTGTTGAGATTTTCTACTGGGTAACTTAGCAGGCGACCGGGGCCTTCCTCTGTCACATACTTTCGCTGGTTTGGCTTCTCTACGCCTCTGATTGCCATTTGGTGCACTGCGTCTTGTTGCTCGAATGATAATGTTAGGATTAAAAGCGCCAATGAGCACGAGGATTGCGATGTCTTCACGAGTTTAAGCGGAGTTGTTCCCTGTTCGTGGTGCACGGTGGCGTCCGAGATCCAGGGAGTCTCGGGCCTGCGGTCATGATGCCTGAAATGGGGCTTTTTCAGTGTTGTTTGTGCGGCTTGTCTTGGTAGTTACGGATTATAATGTCCGGTGGGCTTTCCCTCGTCTTCTGGCTGTGTAAGTGTTGCGGCGAGGGAGGGGTGATCGCAGAATTTCGAGCTCCCAGAGCGAATGGAGGCGTCAACGCGTTAGTCCTATGCGAGTCTGAGCCGGCAATTCTCTCGGCTTAGACTGGTAGAGTTTTGGCACCCAAGGATGCATGGTGCCCTAAACGGTGTTGGGGTGTTCGTAGGCTTTATCATCGTCCGGCTGGGCGGGTGCGGGTCTTTTCGGGCATCTGGGTGTTTGTTTGCATGGAGGTCTGAAGGGTGTTAAAAGTGTCCCGGTTAGGTTTTGTCCTTCAGGCTTCTACGACTTGTCATCAAATTGGGTGGGTGAGTGTATGCGTCGTCAGGACTCCTGCTTTTCCGTTTCTGTTCAATTCTGTCAAGCGCCATTCTGGCTGGATATGTGCGCATGAATGTGTGGAAGCAAAGGTTGATGGTCGGCATCTCAACAGTACAATGTTCGCCTGGAGTGGATGACGCTTGAGAGGAATGGTGATGGTCTCCCAGGTGTGCTGGTTCTTCGTACTGATCAGTCATGGGTCGGTGCGTCGGAAGCTTCGGGGGTGGGGGTGGTGTCGATGGTTTTTTCAATCAGTGTTTTGCATTTAAAAAAGTGGTGGTGGAGAGGTGGGAGGGCCTTAATACGAACGGAGTCGTGCTGTATTATCCTTGCAGATGGATCGATCTCTTCCTTGTAGCCGCTGTAAACGAGATGTGGCACCCACAAAGGGAGAGTCGAGGATGGGGAATGACTTGTTTTTTTGTTAACTGTTTTTCCTTATCGACTTTGCTGCTTGTGCACTTCGCTTATTAGATCTTGCCAGTCGCTTCTAGACTAAAGGTGTTTGCGGTACAATGGATGTCTTCCCACTTCTCAAAAGGAAATACTCAATTACTCATCTGAATTGGCAAATCTAGTAAGGGGCCTGAGCTGGTTGTTCCAAAAAAGGTCTATCGCCTTTATAGACTGGCGAATCGGGAGATATTTCATCCAACACAGTTAACGTTCTACCGAATTTTTCCCGTTGGGTGTTGAGTCTTCGAAGCTTAATCGCTTCGCCTTGATTTTATCCTCCAGGTGCGGCTCTCGTAGTTGCAAGGGAAAAGTTTCTGCCGCATCTACTGGCTCAAAGTTGATGTCTGTCTATCTGTCTGTCTCAGTCCTGGCCTAGTTCTTTCATGAATGGTTAGTGTTGCAGTTCAAAAGCGCTCAGCAACCAGTTTGCCTACTACTATTCACATTTCGAACATGCTATTCATCATTATCCATACTTTCGTCCAGCACATCAAATCCCTTGCTTATTGTCCACTGCTTCACAATAACTACCCACCAATCACAAATCAAGGAGTGGTTGTACACTGACCCAGGCATCACTAAGGGAGAACGGTCAAGTTGCATGGAAGTGGTCGGCAATCCCCTATTTCATGAGCTACACAGTCTGCAGATCTCTCTGCCACAGTACAACTTTTCTCCAGTTGCAATTCAAGATCAAAGTAAGTCGTCCAAAATGAAAGAGAAGGGGGAAGTACCATGCAAGATCATGTTGTGCGATTCAGCTCGTAGATGTAGGCGTCAATGGAGACCTGATCGAAGAGCACAAAACGCACATCAGTCAGTGACGTCTTGCCTTGGTCGAGGCAGGTCTTGATCGTGCTCACAATAGTCTCAGCTGCCAGACTCTTGGGAAAATTGGCTCTTAAAGGAGGAAAAAAGGAGGTCACATCAGTGGTGGGAAGAGAGAGTCGAGAGTAAAAAGACAGGACTCACTTTCCACTGCCCACGGATGGCAGAGCAATTGATGCAAAGCCGGCCTTCTCGGCAGTGGTGAGACAATTCTCTATGGTCTTCCTCAGATCACTGATGCAGTCTGCAGGGTGACTGGGATTCCACACCGGACCGTTGACGTGAATCACGTTGTTGGCTTTGATTCCGGTGCCTTTCGTCACAAAAGCTGAAAGGGAAACAGCTTCAGCTGACGCTAGTAGGCCACAAAACTGGACTGCAACATCTCAGCCTCAAAAATTCAAGAAGGCATTGGACAGGTATGGAAACATCACTTATTGCTTTTGAGGTTTTAGAAACAAAGGATGTGTAAGGGCAGTTAAGGTGACTTTCGCCAGTGCTGTCCAATAGTTGGAACTTCAGTATACAGGTTATTCACCACGTGTTAGGGCTTCGACAATCTGTATAAGAGGTCGAATCGAGCTATGATGGAATCATTGAAGCAACCGCCAGGTTTGACGAATTACCATCGTTCTTCTGTAAATTGGTGATGTTACTGCGAGCATCATCCATGACTTTTGCAAAGGCGGCCCCTCCCATAGTCATTAGTCGGGATCCCACCATACCGCCCATGTAAAATGTGCTGTTTGTGGGGTTGACGATTGCGTCCACATTCAGTTCTGCAATGTCTGTCTGGACTATCTGGAGGGTCTGGCCCAGGGGCAGCTTGATGTTGTGCAGAACTTTTGTCTTGAAAAACAAAAGAAAACTTGGACGGTTATTACATCCTGTTGGGAGAATACGCGAGGCCTTGGGATGTCAAATGAGTTCCCTGCCTTAAGCTTTACGGAACTTTGAATTTCTATTGAACTCGAGGCTCTAGCACAGACTAGTCAGAAGTTACCAAGGTGGTTTGAACCGGAAGCTCAAGTTGAGCACAGAGTGGATCGGTGTAGACTAAAGCCAGAGTTTGAACAACGTTACCATTCAAAAGAGAACTGGAGCGTCAAACAATTAGGCTGGATGGGGAAGCAGAATTGCCACTGTGGAGCCGGTGGGGAAGCGTCAGCCGAGAGATTATCTCAAGGCCGGTCTTGTCATTATCAAAAGTTGTTAGAACGGTAAATTCGTGGCGCGATAAGTACTGCTTGGGTGAAGGTGAGGTGAAGCAGTGAAAGCACGCTGGCTGACGAGATCCAGTCAGATCCTGCGCACCAAAACCTTCTGAGGCTACCTCTTGCAAGCTGTGGAAAGCCATTTATGACTTCTCCTGCCTGTCGCCTTCAAGACTTTTTTTTGCTGCCGACAAGTGCATAAAACTTTCCCAATGATTCTATTATTAAAAAATGATTGCTTACAAAAGAGTGGATTGTAAAGAAAACGTAGCTACCTTAACTGCGCTGGTAACCCGGGGATTGGATGGTTGTTTTGGTGACTTTGGAGGAAGTAAAGAGGGATAAATGTGGGGCGTAGTCCCACTGAATGGAAAAATTACTCTTGACAACACCTATAAGAAATTAGTAAAATAGGATTAGGGGCAGTAAAAATAAATTTATTAGGAGTTAAGTCATGTGGGCACCTTGAATAACTCCTCGTCTGCACGAACCGCTAACATAATGGAACGAGGTGATATTGTCTTGCGTCTGGTCCCCTTCGCAACTCTGCCAGCCAAGTCAACAACTTCGCCTGGTAAACCAATTTCATTACAGATTAGTCTACTGAAGTGGAATTGAGTAGAGGAATCCAATTGAAATGCAAGTAATCTAGATGGATAAATTGGTGTCAAATGGACATAGATGATTACCTAGTTGCATACGCAGCTGCAAAATGTCCCTAAAATTTCAATCAAATTTAACACGGCATTGGTGTTAAGGTTAATGGGGTTTGGTTTTACAATTACCAGAAAAAAAGAGCATTAACGACCAGAGCGCAGCAAAAAAAAAATGCTCCAAGTATTACCATTAGTACTAGTGCTCTGCTCGTGGAACTGGCTTTTACACCTGTGTTATTGTTTTTATTATAATGATTCAGCGGCTGTTGATGAAGATTGCGCAGACATTATCGCCCTGCACGCATGTGACCTAAGCAAGTCCATCGGTACAAATTTATGATCACAACAGAGTACCAAAAAGTATTCATGCTTAAGTCAAAAAAACAGTTGAATGTCCTACTTGAGAGGTATTCTAGAACAGCAGTCAGATAGACGACAGAAACCACGGAGATTCGCGCGGAGCGAGCCAGTTTAGAAGTCTTCAAAAGGCGGCGAACTCGAGCCACGGGAAAAACCAGTCCACATCGTCTTGATTTGCTAATAGCTGCCTTTTCGCCTAACAAATCAACACAGCAGTCGCAGTAAAAATGCACAAATTAGGTTGTCAAAACGAACGTAAAAGGCCAATAAACATAGAGGACAATTCAGTGGCACAAATCTTGCCCAACCGCCTCAGTGAGCATGCAAGCAAGTATAAATAGGTGAATAGGAATGATTAAAATGTGCTGAATAGGTGATGCGTCAAGGAATGATTTTCTTCAGCGGGGGTAGGAATACGCAATGCGGTTTCCATTTAGGCATTCTACTGAAAGTAAACAAAGACCCTAAGTAAATATACAAGTGAGCTAAACCGCTGCGTAAAAAGTTGAATGAAATGCACCAAAAACGGGTAGCAGAAAGGCATCCCAACGGTATTGGTCACCATACCGACCGATAGCAGGAAACTCACGAATAAAAATTATGAACAAAAAACAACATTTAGCTTACGAGTCTGAGGTTTTTTCGTTGGCATGATTATAATTTTACAGCAAACAGAGCCACACAGTCGGTATATATGTATACAGCGCTGATGGTGTAACTCTCTCCGTCTATTGGTTGAAAGTAGCATAGGCTTTGCGTCATAATGCGCTAAACACCCTCCAAAACCAGTGGCTGTTCCACCTTCTTTGATCAATGCAGATGTGCTGCCTTAAGTGGTAAGAGATGGCTCTTCTTGAGCAACAAAATATCCTAGTGCCTTCTTCCCTAAGGCATTTTAAGGTTGTAGATTGATGTTGCACCAGTAGTTTAGTGATATGACCATTGGGGCCAGGGTCAAAGCATGTATGCACATCTAATATCCATAATCCCAGATGTCATTTGAACAATGGCAATCCACACCTTGCGCAATGCAGAATAAAGGCAGTTACCATTTAAAGATAATGGGTAAAAGGTGGCATGTTATTTTCACGCTCGTAATTGTTATAGGTGGTTGTCTGAATACAGTTTCTGGATGGTGGACGAACAGGCAACACCAATCTTGCGGCTCTGTGAATGTCAACTGATCCCTGAGGCAAAAAAGGAATCAAATGCTCCATAGACTTTGAAAAAATGTAAGCGTTCGCCATTGCACTAGAGCATAAAATATCCATCCAAGCGTCTGCAGCCGAAGGAAGTAGGGATAAGTACTGCTACTGTTGAATGGTAGAAATAAGAAAACAAGTCAGAAAGTTGGTTGAAAATTGTAACAACAAATACTACAAGCAATCTGATCAAGCCTGTTTTAGAAATAAAGTGCCATCGTTTAGCGAAACGGAAATGAATTTTCTTCACCTAAATACCTCCAAAAAATGCAGGACTCAAAAGCAGGAAACGGATGTTAAATAACCTGAGGACTCATGTAGGCGTTTTTTAAGTTTGTAACAGCTGTCGCAGGATCCTTAACTGGATAGTGTTTTACCAATTACGAATAGGTGTGCTATAAGTTAAAAACTCGTTTTTTTCCGAAGGAAGTACTTACTGTAATACTTTGTTTGTTCGAACTGCCGGTTTCGGTCACTTGGGTGGCCATATTGTACTAGCCGGTTGGCCGGCCTTTGGGCCGTGCCAACAGCCCCCAAACCCTCTGTTCCCAAAATATATATTCTGCCCCAGTACTATGCCTTCTGTTTCCTTAAAGGGAGCCTCGGGACGCTACACTTACAGTTTACATAATTGCGAAAATCACTACACCTGACAGAAATACATCCGTAAACCTTAGCCAAATCATTTATGCTATCTAAGTGCCGCACATACAATACCAGTGCAAGTAGTCTTAGGTCCTTCTGCATGTTGAGTCGATATGTTCCCGGAAAAGTACCAGTAAAATTGGTATTGCTCTTCTGAGACCGGTTTAGGCATTTTTAAATGAGATCGTTAAGAAAGTCTTAAAATTATTCTGAATTTAGCGAAAAAGTTAACAAAGCGTCAATATTGCGAACCCGTTATTTACCAGAAGATGATGCTTATTTGCTTTGTTAAATGGAGGAGTGCGGTCATTAAAATAAAAGCGGGGTCTTAATAAAAAAATACTCGTAAATCAGAAACAAATAAATTCAATCGAATAAGCATTCAAAGAAAATGTGCCTTAAGTTGTTCGTCGATCCACGATTTTGAGACTTTGTTTTGGTCCGCGGGCCTTTTTGGCCAACGACTTGTTTTCGTTAGGCTATCTTGCGGTGGGTTGCTGTGTTGCTCTGTTGCCCTCTGAACACGTTGGTTGTACTAGTTCCACAGGCTTTTGAGGGGGCTTTCTGCTAAATTTTAGAAGCTTATGTGTTTCTATGCTTAATTCAATCTCGGATTCCCGAAATACTTAACTGGGGAACGACGCATTCTTACCAAATTATGCAAGAACCGTCTGTATCTTCAACAACCTCTTCTCCTCACAAACTAACAACGACTGAAGCCGAAAAATCTACCAAAGAAGCTGACCCAAAGACGAGTCCCAACTCCAAAGACACACAGGAAAACACTGAAGAAATCTGCTCTAATCGAACTCCTCTCACCGAGTCTCGTGTTAGTCGTCGCTCCAGACGTCGAACACACACATGTTCAAAAGCTGGGAGGAGGCGATCCAAGTCATCAGACAGAAGGTCTTCTCGCAAATCTCATAACCGTCGGAGACATCGTAGATCCCGTCGCACCCGTTCAAGATCGCGGCATTACTCTGGAAGCCGACGACAACACCACAGACGACGTAGGCGTCGATATTCTACGGAATCCTCAACTCTTTCATCATCCTACCGAAGTTCCAGTGAGAGCCGATCCCCGTCTCATCGTTCGCAGCATCGAAGACATCCGAGCGATTCATCCCAGCGAACAGATCCTCCGAATTCTCGATCCGATCATGAATCAAGCGATGCTCACTTGAAGACGACGTCGCAAAGAAATAAGTCAATGAGTCATGATGTATCGCAAGCAGCATTACCAGAAGCACCAAAAGATAATGCTGTCCTCACAAATGGACTGCCTAAGTTAACAGCAACTAACCCTGCATTAAATGGCCTAGTTTCATTACTACTAAACACTACCAACACTACCAATTCCTTGACAGATTTATTTGGTCCAGCGATTTACGGGATTGCGGGAAATTCCATCAATACCGCAATTCCAGCACCGTCTTCAAACTCAACGAGACAGGCCCGTCGATTGTACATTGGAAGCATCCCATTAGGCATCGCTTCCGAAACCATGGTGGCATTCTTCAATGCTGAACTTCAGACCCGTGGTTTATGCCAATCAGTTGGTGAACCAGTTGTGTGTGCCCAAGTTAATTCAGAGCGCCACTTTGCTTTCATAGAACTACGATCAGTCGAGGAGACCACTGCTACGTTGAGTTTGGATGGGATCAATTGTCTTGGCAGCACACTTCGCATCCGACGGCCTCGTGACTACTTTCCTCCCGGCACTAATCCCTCTGTTCACCCAGTCAATCACCTAAATGCCAACACCATCTTTCTTACAGGAATTTCCACAAATCTATCGGAGCAAAATCTGTGTCGCCTCCTCTCCGCCTATGGGACTCTCCGATCTTTCAGCATGCTGAGAGTGAGTCTTCTCTTGCTTTCTTACCCAACAAATTTTATTCATATTTGCCATGACCCTGTTTGTGTTTGACTGTGGTTCACATCCTGAATCGCCGTCCTAAATGAGTCTCTGTCCAAATGTCGCAAGTCATTTTTCCTGTTCATTGGATTCCTGTAGCTCAGTAAAGTGCTTTGTAATCATTTGTTAAAATGGGCTAATGTGGAGTTGTGCACTCTTACGCTCTTTAAAATTCTGTTTTTATCGCTTCTCTGCACGCCACGCTTAATTACCTCCCCGGCGCCCCAAGATGCTGCCAATGTAACCAATATCCACACTCACGCCATCCTTTTCCCACATCGCCAAGAATTTCAGAACCCTCTAGACATGCCTTCTTCTCTAAAGTACTAAATTGAAGGAACGGATCTTTACAAACGTTTGTCTTTCTAGGTTTTAGTGTCCTGAATTTTGTTTTTGTGGCTAAGAAAGTATCTCCATTAGCTATTCTACTGTTTTGTTGTTTAAAAATGCACAAGTTTGTTGATCCAAGGGAAATCATACTGTTTTTCCGTTCGACACAGGAGCGAAAATGTCAGCGAAACCCACAGAACTAAGTTAAGCCTTGGTTTGACCCCGAATTTCAGGTGGAAGTCTCCACCATGCTTTCTCTTGAGTCTACTTTTCTGAATAATCTAAGCAATATTATGATTCGTCCATCTCATTACATATATACAATTTACTTTGCATACGAGAGGTAAGAAAGCTCTCTTTTAAAATACAATGCGGTTTTACCGTGCTGACAGTTAACGGCAGTTAGTAAGTACTCTCGAAATTACAGTCCACTTAACCTGTTACTTGGCTATGCTAGTTAGTGCCTTAATTTCACTAACAGATTCGTGTAACTGAACGAGAAATCAGGGCCTGCATGTATTTTCTCTTGTCTGGAAATCGCAGCTCAAAGAAGCAGCCTTTGTTCGAGTCAACGTGTATAGTGAATTATTTCCACAAGGTTCCCAAAATGCTCCCTTTCTGTAGACATTATCCCTACAACATTAGCATGCAGCAGTATCTGACATTTTACCTTCATTTGCCTTTTTAGCATTGAATTAATTTGTTGTAGCTTTATCTCTTTTTCCGAAAGTCACTGCGAAGGGCGACTTGTTTTTTTAGTGGGAAAGATGTAGAGTTCTCATGTGGGAAATGGCGCAGTTATTCCTGTGGTTCACGTATAATATTAACATCTAGAGAATGTATCGCTATGCAATGCATTTTTATGGATTGTACCGAGCGTAATTCATTCTTGCCATCATTTGGAGGAAGATAATTATCGGCATTCAGTTTCGATTCACATTATAAGCCTAAGAGTTGAGGACTTATGCTGAATTTCTACATTGAACATTTTAGAAGTTATAGGTAGATCGCATACTGACTCGTCAATTGCGGGCCATATTTGTTGACTTGTATGAGGCCAACCGCCAGTCTTCTAGCCGTCTCATGGTTTGTTTGCTTAAGGACACGTTCTTTCCAACCGGTTGCGACTTTTGTGGACTTTTGACCTTGCCACTTACTCTCTATTCCGGTTGGTCTGTAGTGTCAATAAAATTGGCAATAATTGGAACTCTGCTGTGGCCAAAAGCTTAGGGATTGGTTCATTTAAAGCGTTCATATTTGATATGGAACCCAGCGGTCGCCACTTAACAAATTAGCTATCAGGCTCAGAAAATTGACCCCTACAGCTTAGCTGTTTCCGCTCTTTCTTTTACATCGCGTCACACCCTGCTTATAAACCAGAGTGAAAATACTTTCAGACCAGAATTGTTCTTCGTTTCCATTTTCCTTCAACCTCAACCATTCTGCTTGCAGCAAGGTTAGATGAAATTAGGCATCATTAAGTCACCTTACGTGTTAATAAAGGGAAATGTTCTTAAACTTCTATCGAGTAAACATAAAGCTCCATGTTGGTTGCGGTGTACTTAAAGGAAGTGTGCATACGTGTTTTGTGATTTTTGATGACCCTCCGATCGCATTAAGCTTGCAAATGAGGAGAGCCTGGTATGAGGAAAAAACGCAGGTGTTGTTTCTCCAATTACTTAGTCTTGCTTTCTACATGGGTTTTTGGCCTTCTCTTCTGCTGTGCCTTGCGCAGTTGATGCCGTAAATCAAGCAGTCGCCTTTTTCATTGTGCGCTTCAAGGGACGCTACTGTTGCCTACTGCTATCTTACTAGGAGTTGAAGCCTTGCAAACCATATTCTCTGCTTTCATGGAAACTAGTCACCTCTCTTACTCATCCAGATGATGCTTGGAAAGAATCATTTCTTCCCGAAGTTTCGATCTCTTTATCTTTTTGCCAATTATTTATGTTCCTTACCTTCTTATTTATATGAGGATCAGGTGGATCTACGTCGTGCTCATTCGTAAGGCCATAAGGATCGTTTACATCAACCAACCACCATAGTTAGTAGCTCTTAAAATACGTGCACCCCATGGATATACTAAGGAAGGGAGTAGTGGCTTTAATAAGTCGCAGGGAAGGCGTTCATGTTGGGCATGAATCCTCCCGTTTTCCCAACTAATTTTATTCCGATTATTCTGTCTTTGTTGCATTACGATTTTGAATCATTAGCCACGTGGAATGTATGATTTGGTGGGTGGTTGTCATTCGAATTCGCGGATATTTGGAACGGTTTTTATGGAACACCAGATGCTTGAAATAATTAGGCTTTTCCTGTTTGAGCCCTGACGTGGGATGAATGCATTGTATGCAGTCTTAAACGTGAAAACATTATTTTCCGGTGCTTTAACCTTAAAAGTGAGTCACATGCGGGACCTGAGACCAAGGTGGATTATGATTAACCAAAGGATGGGGCGACTGGTAGGCACGTCTCAAAGTGCCTTTGAACTAACAGCTACAGCTAACTAGCTTTGTCTTTCCAAACTAATATCAGGGTAGTTGATACGATTTAACAAGGCGAAGGAAAGTTGAATGAGTTTTGTCGAAGTATTTAAAATTCTGAACGACAATAGGCTTTTGACACTAAAGTAGTTACATCCTCTAGAAGCCTGAATACCACTTTATAAATGAAACAAATCTTGTTGAACAACACCTCTACTTTTCATGGGGAAATGAATTCATTTTAGCTCTCTGAATGGGCTTTTGACGCAAAAGTTTGCCAAAATGCTTAGCTTGTTGTGAAGACAAATACACGTAGAACATTAGATGGGTTTTAGTCACAACTTATCATTCAGATGATGGTGGAAGGGGGCACAATTAAACCGTCGAATTTATCTGTATTTAGGGGATAATGGTAGCCTACATAGTTTGCTAAAACTGCTAGGTGAATGCGGAAAATTCAGGCTCTTTCGTTTTTAGCAGGCGCACAGATTGACCACGAAGTGTCTTGGTGGTTGTTCATAGCCACAGTTTGATTAACTTTTATTTGTGTGACATTTGGTTTGGCAGGTTTTCGATCTCGAGTCTGGTTTCCCGCGTGATTCCGAAGCGTCTGCCCTAATAGTGATTTTTCACGTCCGTTGTTTGTGACTTAAAAATTAGTTTTGTTTTTCTCCCAACTGTTTACCCGGACAATGTTGTTCCCTATGCAATAAATCAGGACGCCTTTCAGTGTTTACACGGTGATTGTTGACGTTAATGTATCTATTGGAAAGTTTAATAATCTTCATCGCCTAAGCAGAAAATCCAAAAATGGAGCGGGATTTTCTTTCCCCTTTTTGTAGCTTCACCATTCAACAGGGATCCAAATATAGTTTCTGTTTATTGTTACTCTGAATACTGTGCCACAAGTATGTTGAATTTGCATTTAAAAGACGCTTTTATGGCTGACTGAAAGTAGTTTTGGGTCTAGACCACGACAGGCGATAGGGCTCTCAAGCCTGACTCCCGCCTGTATTGACATAATCACTTTCCACGATCTGATCGCGCATGGTAGTGAAAGTTGTTAGTATTTTTCCCCTCAAAATCTTACCTACAAAGGCAGATTTCAAGGCACTCTGTTTTGTTGACCTTTTGAGGTGTCTGCTTTGCTGTAATGGTTCTAACTTCGAGCCCGTGGTGGGGAAAGTTAGCACAGGGTCCCTAATAGCTGCTCCGTAAATTCAAGTGAAGTTTAAAATTGTCACTCAAATGGTGGTGAACCCTCCGTAAAGCAGCAAATCGTTTCATTCGAAAATCAACTGATGATGTAGTGTCGTATAAAACCTAGTTGCATTGCGTCAATATTGAACCCATTTGTCAATGTACATTCATCTGTGTGCACAGCTATGTGGGGCTACGAATAAACACAAAGAAATGAATATGTGCGGCCGTTGCGTAGCCATTTGGACTTGTTTGAACACTCAGCGAAGCCGCGTTAGTCAGTCCCTCTCTTAATTGTGCATAAAACGAAGTGCTGAAAAGCCAAAATGTTTTGATTCTTAACAACGAACAGCATTTGTCTTCGGTGACTTCTAGCATAAAAGTCAATTGCTGAAAGAAACGAAAATTTTATTTTTTCAAGGATAAAAAGGCGTCTTTTAACTTCTGCCCTTTGTTTGTCACTTTTTTTCTCTCGTTGGATTTTTGACGGTGATCTTGATGGCTTCACTGCATAGAGTAATGAAACTGGTTCACACGATCCTCGTGTATTTTCCTTCCAATCAGATTTCTGAAGTATCCATTCTCCCGAATAGGTTTCCCATTTTTACGACCTTTTCAAATGTCTATGAGTAATTGTTTGTCGTGCTTTTTCAGGCTCACTACCCATTTCCTCATCCTGCTAAGCTTTCTATCATTTTTTCTGGATGCTCCGTTCAGTATGTTAAAATACCAATGTGCTCACTACCAGCGTCATCTATGTGTGTCACCTTAATCCTTCAATCTGAGCCCGTGTGTGACATAGTCGTGACATTCATTGAAAAGCAAACGCATGGACTTTGAAAGGCAAAACAGAGTTAATTATAAATGACGTTTTGTGTTAGACCATTAAAAGGGCTGGACTGTGTTGCTTGGGTCTACTCTGAGACTAGAATTCCAAGTACTGTTTTTTTGGTCGCTCAAGTGTTCATTGTGATGTGACTCTCATTTGCAGCGGAAAAGCATACATTTTTTCAGAAAGTTTTCGCTATGGTAGTTGTCGACCCCATTCCTTTCTAAGAAGGAGTTATATAGTTAAGATACTGTAGCCTGCACTGTTGATGCGTGTTGTTTCAGGTAGAAAAAACTGCCATGTTTACCCCCTAGCAATTATTATTATGTCCATTGATCCGAAACGTGGTTACCAACAAGGCTTCATTTTTTCCCCTTAATTTTTCAATTAAGAATTTGCAAGGGTCTTTGTTTCACACTTGACGTGTTGGTAACAACTGGCTTGCCTACTGTAAGACTATTTTAAGTAAAAAAAACGCAGTATTGTTGCAAAATTTCCGAATTTCATTTGCTTAGCCCCTAAGGTACCTTGACGGCCAAAATTTGACGCAGTCATGTTACAATTAGGGCATTGAGTGGAACTGGAAAAAGTTCTGGAGTGATTAAAGTAATCTTCCCACATTTGGAGATGTCAACGATGAATTGCCTGATCTAAAGTAAAGGTTATTTCTCTCACAGTAGCGGTTAAATTACCGACGACTTTGATTGTTTCATCTTTATGACTCGTTCGTCCAGCTAAGTGCCTGAGTTATCCTGAGGGATGTTATGGGACACATAAATGAGGTGACTTAATGAAAGAGCTAGGGCGCTGAAAGCATTAAGTGACGTGGGGAGGGCGAGGGGAAGAAAAGGTCTCCGTATCATTGTTGACGATCAAAATGTCCCTCTGTTCCAACAGTGCAGCAAAAAAGAATTTGATCACTTTGCCTATTTGCTTCAAGCGTTCTAGCATTATCTGAATTGTGAAGGTATCAAAACCTTCTTGCGCACGCGTGTGTTTGGTTTGATTTGTGTCCACCACTTGTACTACGGCTTTAGGCGACAACATACCAGTGTGCACACTTATCTCAGTACATTATCTCTTCCCGTCCTTTAAATCATTCACTTTAAAATAAAGAATTCCATTTCTTGCATTTGCCGATTAAATATTTGGTTGGTTAATCATTTCCACGATGGACTTTATATTACAGAAGCGAAATGGATGTTCGACTTATTCATAGTTTTCAAAGTTTGCTCAAAAAGCTAGTCATACTTGGGGAAGGATGGTAAAAAAGTCAAAGTGAAGTGCAGGATATATCGACGACCCAACTAGTATATGGTTGAGTCCACATATTGATGATAGAATGTTTCTTTTCGATTCCGTATTGTTTGCAAGGACGTTGTTAGTGTTATCTTTGGGTTTCCACTAGGTCGATGATTAGTAATATGAGACCGTGTCGTTTCAATATGCGAATTAGTGCTACAACAGTAGTGCTACCTCATGTTTTTACGTCTATTCTTACGTTTGTCAAATTCGACACTGGAAGGGTAATTAAAGAAATTTTTGTCATTCGAAATGCTCGGGCAGAGGTAAAAAAATACCATTGTTTTGGTGATACAGACATGTTAAAGTTCTAGGAGTCACAAACAGCGAGCGCAGAGGTCATAATGTTCGGTATTGCATGCGAATTGCGTGAACATGAGCAAGGTGTTGCATGTTTGCACTGATCATTCTAGTGTATTGAATTCATACCGTGAAATGAAGGCTTTCTACGGAAATTATTCATTGTTTTTTTATTAGGAAGCCTGTGATAGTAGGCATTACATTGACGTGTCTGATCACCCCGGAGGGGTTTATTGGATTAGCTGGGCACTAATGGGATACTATGCCAACAAGGTGGCATGAATTACTGGGTCAAAATTGCATTTAATCGAATATTTTTCTCTACGTTTGAAAGTCGTCATCGGCTCTCCCAACGGTTGCCTTTCTGTTTCAGCTCTAATCTATCATGAGACAGAATTGCTGGCATATAGTTTTGTTTGAGAGTCCCTAGTGCCACTTTCTTGCTCTTAATGGTAGAATATGACTAAGAGCAGCAGGAGGTAGAAATACACAGCTCTTGGAGCTTAGTCTTGATTAATTAAAACTTGATATTTGTGCATTAGTAACAATTTTGCAGAACTAAAACTGAGATGTTCGAAAAAAGGTTGCAGCCGTTTTGACAATCCCTTAATGTCTGGTCTCTACAAATATCTCTATCTTTTGGTGATGCATAAATTTAGAAGACAAATTTAGTCAGGATTGTTGTTCTCATTACTGCTGCCATCAGTGCAACTCTTTGAATCATCTCCGAAGACATGATGAAGGTCTATTATTAGCACTAAGGGCTTGATGATCGTAAGCGCTGATGGTGGGGATAACGGGGAGTAAAGATTGGTGCAGGTTTTATGAATGCAAATATTATCATTTCGTCACAGTATCATAGAGTAAATCTGCTGCTTTTATTACCACAGGACCCGCTGACGGCGATGCCACGAGGCTGCGGTTTCTTTGAGTATACCGCCTCCGAATCAGCCGATTTGGCTTGCCTGGGACTGCAAAATCACCCAGCCGGAGGAGGCAAGTTCTTCGCGATTCGTGCAGACCACCTGGTAGCAGCTCCATCCCTCACACCTCTCCCTCCTCTCTCCTCGTCACCGGCCACCGTTGCAGCTCCTCAATTGAGTCCTACACCCGTCCTCTGCCTCGCCAACATGGTTTCGCCTCGCGACATTGACTCTCCTGAGGGTTACGCAGATGTCATGGAGGACGTGCGCAGTGAATGCCTTCGACATGGCGCCGTTATTTCCGTCCATATTCCCCAACCCAATTCCTCCACCTCCTCGACTTCCTCCTCCACTGCCACCTGCGGTGCAAAGAACTTTGGAAAGATATTTGTCGAATTCGCGACTGCACAGCAAGCTCACGCGGCTAGTGTGGCGCTGGATGGACGCAAGTACAATGGACGCATTGTGTCCACGAGTTTCTGCGACCCGGCACGCTATGCGGCGGGAGAGTTTAGTTGAGACAGGAGGTTGTCAGGATGCGTAATGATTTGTTCTGTCTTGTCCCTGCTTACTTCTCTATGATAATATGTGGAAGGTCTATTTTTGAAGCGCTAAATCTGTATTTCCCCTTGCTCCTCCCTCTTTGCTTGTCGCGAGTGATGTAACTTCATCTAAAACCTGTAAATTCCTGCTAATTGTTCGAGTCTCCTCTTCCCATGGTGATTCAACTTTCTTACGATGAGAAGCAAGCAGGGTTCAGCCGTAAAGTAATAAGTAGGAATAACTAGTTCCTGTTTTAATTAAGACAATTTTTCGCGCTTTCAGTTACAATTTGTGTTAGATTTTTTGCTAATCCAAATCTTGCATAAATGCCTTATGCATCAGCGATGCTGCTCTCAAATGTTGACAGGCATGAGTATGATCAGAAGTGAATCCTGTGTAGGTGATTTGAGGCTTTTTAGTCTTTTTGTTTACTAGTGCATTTCAGCGATACAAATGGGTTGTTCTCATGTGTTCGTATCTTGGATCGCCAGATTTTGCTTCTTAGTCATGGCCTCGTTAAGGGGGACACAGGGATTGACCTTCGTGCATGTAAAACGCCTTCGGATTGGGTATTTCTCGTCGTCATCATTTTACAATGTAATGACTGGTCAAATCGTATAAATGTAGAGTTTATTTGAAGTCTCTATGCATTGTGGTCTATGTGGTTGAGGTTTCAGGATAACTTAACATTTGTCAAAGGTTCCTCGTAGTGGAACATTGTCAGGCATGTTCCTTCGGAAATCAGCTCTTCAAGTGATACAAATACTTAGCTGCGGTTGTCGACACCTCTCCAACAGAAATTGAGTGGATTCATGCGACAGCAACTCTTGTTTACGTCGAATGTGAGGCATAATATATGACAAGTGAAACGGAACAGGCACAATTGAACCAGGTGTCAGGAGGGCAAATGTATGACCACTAAAAGGTTGCACAGTAGCCTAGTCTATCCATTGAGGATTCTCAGTCTGAAAGGTCAATGTAGCCTCAGAATGTGGGGTTTGAGTGACTGGAGATCCGAACATGATTGAAGGTAATGAGCTAACGCAGTAGCAGACACGTCTTCATCACGTTCATACGTTATCATAATGCCTCCTTGTTTATAAAAAAATGTTGATTTGGGTTCTATTATAATCGCTGCGCAGTTCTCGATTGTCCAAAATCTGTGTAGATGTGTCATCTTAGAACCCATTTGAATGAAGAGCTATACACCTCTCTGCTGACAGATAAATGGAGGTGACTTACTCGGGGAGAGGGAACAGGTTAAGGCATAAATTAATGTTGTGAACCTGATTACGCTTTTTTCCCACTTTCTCTTCATCAGTTAACGGAACTATCTCACTATGTGCCTTCTGTCAAAAAAAATTTCCACAGGAGGTCCGTCAATCTGTTCACTCCGTGTAGGAGGCTGAAAAAATATTAACCAATCAAAACTCTCCTCTTTGTGGAATCTTCGGTGGAGCATTAGTAGACGTATATTTCTGCCTCGAGGCGGTCACTTTGTTCGAATATAACCAAGAACACTGAGAAGCACCACGTGTGATAGTTGTTGCAGTCAGAAGGAGAGGAAGCTCAGGCGTACGAAAGGGTCCAATTCTGTAGATGAAGAAAAGCATTCTTTAACGCTCAAAATTGGATGATATTAGCTTGCGAACAATGGCGGCTTTGAATCTTGCACTATCAGCCTGCACGAAATTGTAATTATCAAATGACCTTGGTAACCATAATGCTGTCTGAGTGTTCTACCATGCGGTTTGCTTTTGCTGTGAGGGCTTATCAACATCAAGTCATTCCTATAACCCAAATGTGGATTCACCGATGATTGACAGAGTAGTCGGTACGATGCACAGTTTTCCAAGGGCATGAATGAATGAAGGAATGAATAAATGGACTAGACGACTGCAAGAGAAACAAAGGGGATATAGGGCTGGACATAAGGAAAGTTAAATGCTCTTAAGAATGTTGTTCTTAGGACAAAAGTCCGTAGGGGGTAGTGCCAAAATGTTACATTGTTTTCTGCCTGTAGATGCGTAATTTGTCCCGTCATTGACTGCTCGACGGAGCAACAACAAGATGATAGAAGACGCCTAACCTACCACGGGTCTGGGGCAATCGAACTTTCGACCTAACTGCCGTAAAACTAGAACGAATTCATTGAAGATACAAGCTTTGCAGCATTTAAAGACTATTTTAGTTAATGCTGATTGGATGGTATTAGACATCTGGTGACTCCATCACCGGAGAGTTTTGGGCGCTTTTCTGATGGAAAACTGACGACACTCAAGAGGCACCCTAATGGTTTATCATGCCTAAACGTTTTGTTGCACAAACCACACGGAGAATCTTTGTACAGACAGTGGAAGCAATACTTCTCAATGATCCAACATGACAATGAAATCAGTATGATGCAAGGATTTCTATAAATAATTCCTACTTGTATCGGCGTGAAGAGTGAAATGGGCTGTGCTGAGCGAAACAAAAGCTAGCACATCAGCAACAAAAAGGCAGTTGATGATCCATCCTTCCATAGTTGCATTAGGAATTATGAGTGTCTTCGACCAAACCGACCTCACTCAATCGGACTAAGCAAACGTTCTTTCTTTGCTGCGGAAGAGTCAGTAAGAATACCTCAAAACTGAACTTTTCAAATGCATTTACCTCACTAAAAATACTTTAATGCATCCATCTTTTGAAGATGCATAAGGGTGAGTGTCCCACTGGGTTTTTCTCTGTCTGCACTCCGTATTTTTGCCGTTTCTCGAATCAATAGTAAGGAGCTAGCATTAACTAACTAAGGCAGAAATGATTAACTACACGGAGCTTTAAGGCCAATTACGAATGCTACTAAATTCTACGGTCTCCTGATTCCTTTTTTCACAAACAATAGCCCTAACGATAGTCCTGCTTTAAGGAAAGCCATCAAATGTTGATAGCGAGAGTAAAATGAAGAGAGCAATAAAAACCCTTACAAAGTTTCTCAGTCTGGTTCATGCAGAAAAATCGTGGGTCATTGAGTAGCTAAGATGGGGAAGAATACTCTAAATTTGATCTAAATAAGGGCAGGCGGTGACCATTTACCCGGCTAGTGATTAAGCCCTAGTCTTAACTTCTAATTCAAAATCCAGTTTTGTCAGAATGTGGTACGATCCTTGTAACTAGGTGCAGTTCGCTCCTTTTAGCACGTTTTAATGGGGCATCCCATTATAGTTGGTTTCGCAAAAAACAGATTACAAATTACAAGCGTTCGGATCGCTACAACGAGCATCGAATTCGCCAGCATTCGATTGACAGGTTCATCTTTCTTACACATAATGAATGGGATTTAATGCCCCATCACATTGAAACAGCGCAAATTTTTTTGGATGTTTTCTTCTTAAATTCAGTTCCTTAATCTGATTCAGCAACCTTGAATACCAAATAATTAAATGATGTACATATTCTATTCGTACTTGCTTAATCTCACCCTTCATCTTCATCCTGTTCCTTCACGTCACATGGCATGGTAATTGCTATGTAATGTTCAATGTTGATCACCTCCATCTTAGCTTTCATATCACTGAAACGAGCAAACTGGTCAGATGAGGACAGCTCTTTTTACAAGTATTATAAAATGGCCATGGAGGAATGCGACTCCATCGAATCGCCGCCCGCTTTCCTCCCAAGTCGTTGTAGCTTAAATATTAGTTCCAGCACAAGCATGCATTGCAACTGGCGTAAAAAATTACAACAATCGCTTCTAACTTGAAGCGAATACGACAGAATTCAAAAATACATTTATGAAATCAATTGTCTCTTGTAAGAGTTACTAAACGGAATTTACGATTAAAAGGATTCTCTAACTAGCACCATGCGATCTGTAAATGAAAAGCAAAGTGGAAAATGTTAGAAAATCAAGGTTTAAAAGCGCACAGAATGGGCATGAAATAGTAAAGTCTGAAAGTAAGCGGTTCCAAAATTATTCACTATTTATTAACAAAATTTCCGGCTAGTTTTGCTTCTACAATTCGAAATAGGTAGGCAGTCAAATTAAAATATGTACTGGTTCTATGTAATGCTTTGGTTGCCATTCTTACTTGCCAAATCAGTTGCAGGGATACTTAAGGCTCTGCCCTTGTACTTTCTTTAGGTGGCATGCCAGTAGCTCTTCAGTCCTTCTGAATGCTGACACTGCATATTCCGTCCAGTAGGATGATCTTTTGAACTTTGGGGAAGGCTCATAGTGTTGCAGCTAGAATGAATAACCAACGTCAAGCGTTTTCACTCCACCACTGACTCTGCACTATTTTTTACAGGAAACTAGACTGGAATTTATGCTATGGTAAAAATATTTCAGTCTAGTCCAACGTCGAATCCAGTGAGTTCCGATTAGCTATTAAAACTGCGAAGTACCATTAAAAATTGATTTAGTCGTAAAAAATAACTGCATAAGATCGTACTAACTTTTAAAGCCTAGTTAAAATTTGTAACTGCGACAGGCATCTCGTAGAGGGATTTGATTCTCAATTAGTACAAACTCGAATGAGGTGACCTACTACTTTTCCGAAATCCATCAAATAAACTCTTTTTCCAGAAGTACAAAAAAATACATCAAAGGTGAGGAGTCTGCACTTTGTTTAAAGGGATGTCTTCTTACTACCGAATACAATGAACAGCAGATCAAATCACTCTCATAAAGTGAAAAAGGAACAGGGCAACCCTGGTATGCAGAAGTAATTACGATTCACCAGTCAACTTTACTTTATTCTCCCTTTGTTTACTAATAAAGTCGAGGATGAATGACTCAATTTGAATCTCAAATTTTCGCATGCTATCAGAAGATGTGTTAAAGAGAAAATCCAACGTACTCCTAACCTGTGCGATGCTTTCGCGTAACTACAAATCAGTTCCAGAAGAATTTTTTGTCAATGACAATGAGTCATGTGCTTAGTAAAGGGCTGTATGATTGCCAACATAGCAGCTATCACGCAATTGCGTCTTTTCCTCTGGTGACACTTCCATCTGTTTAAACTAAAATTAATCATGGTGCTCTTTCAAGTCATGGACTCAACTTGCACTATTTGCTGTAACTTGCGTGGATGGCCTGAATTCGACTTCGGTATTTTCCAGATCTGAATGCAAAGCCACCACTTAATTCGATAATTATGCAAATAGTCGCAAATCATTGTTTGCATTAGACAATCGCTGTTTTCTACTGATTTGGTGGGGTTTGCAGGTCAATTTTAAAGCATATTCGTTTGAGTGCATCTTTTAGCCTAGAGGAAGTCGGTAAGTGTAATCCCTTGACAGACTGTATGCCATCGGCTCTGAAGAAGACTAACCCTAAACACGGATGAAGCTTGTTCGCATTTAACTCGTCTACTTGCTTTGAGGGTGTAGAAGTTGAAGTGAAAGCAAGAAATGTCGAGCCCTTTACATCGAATTCCTACTTTATTTTCATAGTTTGAGTTGGAGCTAATCGAATGCGCAGTCCAAATGAATGGTTTAGATTCGAGCACAAAATCAAATTTTTTGGTAAGGTTTATTCAAGTGGTGATGTCATCCGATCTGTTACGAGTTTCGAATTCTCTGATCGACTCTCACTTAGACGGTACATCCAAACACATTCCAGGGTAGCAAAGCTAAGGATTGTTAAATAATTTTACTGTGTCTATAGTGCTTACGCCTTTAGTGTGTATGCAATCAGTAAAAAATTGATGCTAAAGTAGCAAATGGGATATGGAAGATTGGAAGTGCAGGCAGCATTCATCACTCAGCTGTCATCTGTGGTGGATGTGAATGGCCACGATAAAGTGCTTATGCACCACCAAATGTAATGTCACTATTATTATCCACATTCTTGTCCAAACGCTCCCTCCTCTTAGTTGTAAAAATACGAGAAAGTTGTGGTTAGTATTTTCGCCAATGGTATAACAAAACTGAAGAGTTTGTTTCATCCCATTCTTTCCCAGTCCTTTCCTATCATGACAAGGTACTTTTCTCATTTTTATCAAATAGCTTAAGTCTATCCTGGGAAAAATTTCGGCAAATGATGGATCCGCGTATTCGAAATTGCGTATGGTAAAGGTGTGAAAAAGTGTAGGTTCGCATAACGTGAATTACGATTTATCCTAATGCAAAGAAATTTACTCTTTTAAAAACTGTTGACATTACGATGCAAAATAAGTAAATACAAATTCGAATGATCATCAGATCCTTTCTAGCCGAGTAGCACATGCAAAACTGAATCGACTCTGAGATCGACCATTTGACTAACTTTTAAACTAGCTTCACAACAGCTATGGGCTTCAAAACCTTTGCATTTCACAATGGCACATTTGGACGAAAGAATTTTCTACAATAATTGGCAGTCTAATTTTCTTCCAAGATAAAGTCAAAGGCATTTTTTGAGCTAAGACATGACATTAGCGCATAATGCATTTCATGGACTGGGTATTTAGCAAGATATTTTCCTACCTGTCATTCAGCAGCTCTGTATCATTTCAATTTTTTGCGCTTAAATGAGCAATATGTACCGCGTTTATGGTTGAATGTGATGCTAGATTTGACCTGAGGCACCATGCATCACAATGCGTACAAGCAAGTGCGACCTGTTGCCAAGTTCTAATGCATGCAACCTTAATGCGGAAGATCTGAGGTTGCGATCCAACATTGTGGGGTTGAAAAAATCAACCCCTGCTGACTTACCTACTAAAATGGCACAAATCACTCATTTTAAAATGCATAATTATCAATACTTGAAGGGACGATGCTTCCTGAAGATGATTACCGTCTCTGTGTTTTAAAATAGCTGCACAACTAACGTAAGTGGAACCTCGGATTTAAGCATCATTCTGAGGTGTATGGACGAGATCGTTTGCTATGTAGAATATGGCAGCCAACTTAACGAAGAGAGCATAGCTAAACTGAGCACCAACAAGACTCATATTGTTGCTTAGTGTAGACAAAGGACAACGCTAGTGGTCTTAACTATGAAGCACCACGAGATCGATTGATAATTTTGCTATGTCACAACAGGCGGGTAACACGAATGATCACGTCTTGCCCTACATCATCGCATCCATCTCTTGTCCACTATGCTTTCACTAGACCAGTTATTCAAAAGGATGTGGTGAAAATTCCAGTGTGGAAAGTCATTTGATTCAAAACGGTGTACTTTGGAGATCGCATCTACTTTAGTGGAAAGTTTCTTGCACAGTCTTAAGTCAAAGGCCTACTTTTTATGACAGCAAATTCTTGGTGGACGCTAACAAAAAGCATTGAACAGTTCTTTGAAACATTAGCTGCATTCAACAAGAGAACCAATTTCTAGTTGACCAAAACATTTGCTACATTGTCCACTGGTTTATGGAGAACGAATGCGAGTTTTCAAAGGCACTTCAATCGCTCTTCGATATCTTGACGGTGGTTTGAGCATCTGCGACAGAAATTGAACAGTAAATGCTTAGAGAAAATTCTCCAGCCACAGTGAAGCGCTATTCACGGAGATTATTTTACTGAGGTAAGGAAATAAATTAAATAGATATGCAAAAATATGGGAACTCAAGTAGAGGAATTTCAATTCAAATGTGGCATACAGAAGAGGTAAACAAGTCTTGCCGAAATACGAAATCAAAAGTGAGCCACATTCCAGCGAAGTCAAAGATCCCATGAAGCATGATCAACTTCTGGGAAAATTTTGGCATTAATATACTTATCGTGGAGCTAAAAATGCAAATCTACTATCGTGTAATCGGGCACCTCTTCGTAATTGATATTGGCAATTTGGAGACATTTGTTTCAATCAAGCTGCGAAAAGGAATTTACTAAAGCAGTACACGACTTGCATTTGAGAAAGCGGAAAATTGTTTGCATTCCAAATCAGGATTAATGAATAAGTCTGAAACGATAGTGGTGACGAATAAATGCCATGTCGTAATGCTGTGGAGGAATCACAGCACACTGGAAGCATTGCATACATCTAAATGATGACGATGGAACAGAAGGGAAAGCAATTTTAGGGTCGTTTAAACTGTGTTTCTTATTTATAAACTTTGGGCTACAACGCATAAGAAAAGTCTAGGTGTACCTTCAAGCTAGGGTGAAGCTTGGAGCATGCAATAGGAATTTGTTGCCTCATGGCCTCATTGCATCAACTTTGTGCATTAGGAAGAAAAATCACGAAGCCGTACTCAAGCATGATATTGACACATCGAACCATTCAAACATGTCATTGTTGCGATTCAAACAAAGTGCAAAGCAAAGTTGTCAATGTTTAGGTGGATGCCTAAAAGTCGAGACAGGCATCCCAACGCTTCAGATATTATCGTTAATGGCAACCATCTCTCGTTTTCTCTTACGGCTGTTTTGAAAATTGTAGAAGAAATACGTAGTTGAATCATCAGATATCTAGAAAAATAAATTAGCCTCTTTAAAGTAGAAGTTAGGTTTCATGTGAGCAAATTGAAAACCGAAATTATTAGTAGTTTGAAAATGCTACAATGACTGCAAGGATGTAATAAAGTTTTCATTTGCAATGACGCAAACATTGGTTTAAGGTGCAGAAATTCTCAGTGCGGTTGCACTTCAATCCACTGGAACAGTTAGTCAAAGGTAATGTCAATCAAAGTTATCGACGGCTTCCACTGAAGTGCCACATGTTAAGGATTTGTTTAAGTCAAACGTTCTTCATCTGTGGGGTTGTTGGTCCTAGTTTGTCTTTGGAGACTGTAAGAGCGAATTCAAGACTACGAATTCGGATCAAAAAGATGCAATAATTTTAGTGCTCATGTGATTGAAACCAATCAACGTGGAGGCTGGAATTAATTTGTTGACAATACATTTACGACTCCTTCCTGCATAAACCGTTTTACCACTAAAACTATTTATATCCAACCAATCGCCTGGAAGAATTTGAGAATCGAAAACCTATTAAACAGGAGCAAATAATAAAATGAAAGGAAAGTTTGATAGATAAGATAAGGCTGACTGTCTTACAAAGGCAAACTGAAGAAACAATGATCAATAAGACTTCCAAATGCAATAAACATGCGAGTATACAGATGAGTTTAATCTTTATAACTATTTTTGTTTGCTGTCCATTAAGAAGCATGCGAGCATACTATCAACTATCATTACTATTATTACACCAGTAAATTTTGCCAGAGAACTAGGATTATTGGACAATGAATTGGCTTTGAAAACCTAACAGGGTTTGGAGCTGCCCCATGAGAGATGCAGTGCTATTTTGAGCGCTGACCATCCTATGGGAGATCCTCCGAGACAATTCGTTGGGACCAAAACCATAAAGCAATAAGCATAGATCCTCTTGGAAATTTGATCGACCTTCGTGGACTAGGAGGGGCTATGTCTCACTTTTAGAATCCCCTTGATTTGCAACTTTTGACAATTTAGTGCACATTTTGTGATTCTAACGTTTAGTAAAATCATTTACCACCTAAAATAAATGGCACCAGTTAATAAATTTGAAACGCAAAAAATATCAGGTAGTTTGACTAAAAGTATGCTCCAATAAGTTAACTTCACGATGTTAGTTGAAACACTCCGAGCTCCGCCTACTTTGAGAGAAAGGCAATAAAACACTAATTACTACCCAATGTGGCTGACAGCTGGCGAAATCGCACCGCGAAGAAACCCGAGTGGGAAGAGACAGCATCACCCGATTCGCAGCGTTTACCGCTTCATTGCCATCACTACGTTGGCATTAAGGTGACATCATTGAAGGGGAAATGATGTTAATTGCGCTTGTTTTATTACACGGCTTAGAGGTTAACAAACTGGTAGTCATTCAGGACTACTGATAACGATGCCCTACTTAGGGGTATCGTTGTCACTAGGAAGGCTCTAGATGTCTGATTTTGCTTGCCTTTGCAATTTATGACCTTATTTAGCTATATTAGCAATGATCAGTCTACGACGAGTTAAAGTAAGACATAGCGATTTTACTCAAGAAGTTAAACAAGTAACATTTTCAATTATCTGCATCTATGATGTCTATGTGATGGAAGAGTTATGATTTGCTCCTATTAGTAAAAAGACTATACACTTGAGTGTTTTAAGACCTAACAAATAAAGAAATCCAGGTGCCATCATTTTAATATTATAGAAATGAATTTTAGGTTGAAGATATGCCTATTTTTCACGTACTAGTGGGTGGCTCAATTGCCCATAGTTGCGCATTTATATATATTTGCAGTGCAAGCAGGTACACTACAGGGAATAATAGGTGCTGCTATGTATAGAAGAGCTTGAAGGCTACCGGGCTTGGCCTCAATCGCCCTCATTGCCAGAACGAGGAGTCAACGAGTGATCTGCGGAATTCGTGCTGTACGTATAACCCGAGGTTAATTAATTATCAGAAGTAGTACTAACCTCTTTCAAGAGATTTAGAAGCTTCTTGAAATTAACAATTAGGCTAAATAGGCCTTAATTTTGGGACTTGGAATAAGTGTCCACAAAGGCGCATGTCTTAGGCGTGGTCTTAAATGTCAAATTTACAAAAGCACCAAAGTGTGGAGAGCATAGTTATTAAAAATGGTAGTGATACGACTAAGAAGGTCTTTGGTTCTTTGATACTTGAAATGTTTGGGGCACTAGCCACTCCTCAAGCCAAGTCATCTCATGATTTTGTGCAAGAAAATGGATGAACAGGATCACTCAATGGGGCGATGAAGTTGTGCACCAAAGAAGGCTATCAAATAACTGAGTCGTTTATAATAAAACCCGACCAAAGATTTTCTAATATTAACATTGAACAACTAAAGATTCAGTCGATCTCAATGATAGACGATCCTCTGCATAAACAGAATACGGGATTTTGAGGCACTTCAAAGGCATGTTTGCAGGATGCGAAAAATGGAAGCAACAGAAACATGCATTATAACATTTAAGAAGTTTAGAATAAGTAACAACTGAGGAATGACATGATTTCTCAAAACCGAAACACATCAGAACATGAATTTTCGAAGGCATTTTGATATGCTGAAGTTGGACTCCTCAATAGTTTACTAATAATATGCCATGTTTTCGCGCCACAATCATTTTGCCTGTCTCCAGCACTGATATTGTGGGTGGTTTTAGTGAAGCAGAAAGTTAATGGTAAAGGCAAGTAGAGCCGTGTAGATGTGCTACGTGCTCTGGCAACTGCTTTTAGCCCTTAAACTTCAGCGAAAGAGCATTTTAGAAAGAAGTTCTAATGTAACTTAAACAGCTGCAGCGATGAAAGGCAGAACCCATAACATTTCTGAACAGGTATTCAAAATAAGGTGGCAACAACAACATCAATCACAATAGCAGTAAAAGTAATCACTTAATTTCCACAACTAATAAGCATTGTTTGCTGACGCAGCCATACATACAACCAAACAGTTGTGCATGTCGATGGTGCATGTGGATGTCATATGTAAAATGCTGATTGAAATCCGCAACATTCTTGCACGTTTAACCTGCCAAAGTTTGATAAACCAGTGGAGTGCAATTCAGTACAGGAGCGTATGGTTGAGGCAAGAAATTCAACGTTGACAGCGCGTCCATGTTTTTTTATCAATGGAAAATTCGATGCTCAAAACTACCAACAGTGGGCACCAAAGAAGTTGCTCTAACAAATTATATAGTAACGCTCTTCCATTCTCAACTGAAAGTGCCGTTATTTACAACTAAGTTAATTCTAAAGTCTTGATTTTGTGTCATGGTAAAAGTTGCAAATAAACCGCTAGACATAGGTTTGGAAATGAATGCAGGTAGCATCAGAAATTTATGGTTTGTAAATGGAATTGTACACTTACCACCGCAACCCGAGTCTTGCTTTGAGTGCTCCAGATTACTTTGCCACAAGAAAATTACTTTTATAATAAATATGTTGGGGAGGGAATGCCTCCAATAGAACCGAAAAAGGACAACTCGGTTGTAGGGTTCACTAAATGCTTCTCATAACCGAGTAAACATTTACATATTTGAAAATATATTTCAACTTCCTCCAGTAAAACACAACAATAGGATTTTCAAATGGATGACATTTTACTGAGTCAGTGCATTCGCAGGCTGTCGAATTTCCTGATAAATGAGATTATATGCCACTCTTTGTTTTAGCGCCCATGGCAATAGTAAGAACTCTTTGGATGTCTACTGTGCACATTAGGGATGCCCTACTGACTAAGAAAGTTATTGTCTTCAGCAGTTTCTGCCGCAAAATTTCCTCCAATGATACTGCAAAGCCGTTATTGACAAATCTTGTAAACGAGCCCTTGAGTAAGTGCTCCGTATGTTAGGATGCAATTAGTAATGCTGCAGTGATTTTAATCATTGCACAACGAGTCATACTTCCATTCTGTGGCACTATACCTTAGGGTATGCCACCAACCATTAACCCCTTCGGTACGCTGGTAATACGTGTTATTCGCACCTCTCTAGCTTGCTACATCTTCGGCTTAAGCTCGAAAAAACATGCTTGCAGCCGGATGTCAAACCCTCATGCCACACGCGAAGAGGATCTCCCTTGAACGGATAAATACTTGAGCACTCCAATCAGAAGAACTGGAATCACTTCAAAATTAAAATACCTGTTACTTGTGTTCCCCGAGAATGCCAAACATCAAGGGCGAGTAAACATACTTGAATGATTCGGATAATTTTATTATGGAGGTTACCACGATACCCATGCAAAGAGATGCATTATTTGAAAATGCAATGCCTTCTCCATGTCTCTATTAGCTAAGCGAAACCCAGATACTTATGCGATTGAGCAGCGCTAACATGAGAACAAAGTCGTGTTGTTGCTGATTCGTAGACTAATTTGTGATAGCAGAAATGGAAGGATGACCAAGGTGTGAGCAGAGACGGACCTCAAAAGTGGCGAGGGACTATCTACACTAATTTGGCTTATTATGAATGGAGGCAAAAAAATTAAAAAACGATTTGTTATATCATTGTCAGTCTGGTTTTAACTGATGATACTTATGTTTCAGTATCTTTCACAACCACAGCTAAATACTTTTTACCTCTTCCATGACTGCATGCTGCCAATCATTTATTTGCCAACATTTTGAAAAGTAACTCCTTTTTTTGAACACGAGAGGTAAAACTAAGGTGATTAAAGAACATGGGAATATTTTTCAAGTAAGCAATAAAATTAATTTGCATATGAGGGTGTTATTTTAAGCATCTAAAGCAGATTAAACACGAGACTGAGGACAACTCTGGCCACAGATAAATAAATTGGACAGTCACATTTCAAAAAAAGTACAAGTTGCACAAGCATTTCAACCTTAGCAGAGCCTTAATGGAAGCCTATGAAGCAATAACATTTGCATCTTTTCAGAAGCCTTTCTCAAAGTCGTTGTAGGTGAAATAATGCTTGATAGCTTCTAGTTGGCTTAGAGGTAGAATAAAATAGATAATCTTTGTATTTCTGGGTTGACTGGGGTGGGTGGTAACCATTCCGCCTTTCACTTTTCCGTAGCTCAACCACTGTCGGAACTGCTCAATCACTCCTCCTCCCTGCACAATTAGCGGTCAACATATGGTAGCAAATAACTTCTTTCCATTTCTCATTTGCCTGTTTGTTCTTGTGACTATGGATTTGAAATTACATAAGGTTGCTCTAGCATTTTTTAACCCTCGCTCCTAATAAAGTGTTGCTGTGGTGTTGAATGGGTTTTTCTGAGGCGAGGGTACATGAGCCAGCTAAGCAATAATTTGGCCACCATTCAATTCCATTGGCAAATGCTCCATAAGTCATTCACTTTAGCTGTGCATTATTTATAGTTGAGGTCGTGATTAGTCGGATGGCGTATAACTTTTCTCGTATTTATGTAATGTTTTGTTTTGAATAAAACCTAGTCATGGAGAATGTGCCAGCAATGTTTGGTCACTCTATGTCTGCATTTAATCACAGTGCCCATTGGTAACCCAAAAAAGGACATTTCAACTCGGACTGATAATCTTAAACAAGTTTTTTTCTAGCTGCCATATTGGTAGAACAAGGAAAGTTCTCCTCCCTATGTTTACTTTCAAATGACCAATGTATACAAGGTTTATGTCCGTAATTTATTTCAAATGAAAACTTGCCTTTCCTCCAATCAACACTTTGAGGAAAAGTGGTTATTAGTCACCGTTATGAGAAGATAAGCCATTTACTTCGGCTTTGGTGAGCCGATAATTAGCGTTAAAAGCATTAAAGCTTTCTACACGTATTTTGAAAAAGAATGACAAAAGACAATTCTAATGTCTGTAGGAATTTAATGGTTGCTAGAATTCTTCAACTGTTAATGTGCAATTCCACCGCGATGGCTTTGACTGTCTTCATTTATTAATTAGAAATAAAAGTATCTCCCTACTTTATTTTCGAATAGTTCCTCAATTTCATTAACTATCTCAAATATTGAAGTATTTAATGGTAGAGATGGAGGAATCATCTGCAAATGATGCTCACGACTGTGGAGTTGACATTTGTATCCAATGTGAAGGTTCAGAAATTTCGTTGAATTTGAGAAGCTACACCCTGGCATAAAATTCGTGAGGACCTTAAAATGACTCATGTAATTGGACTTTGTTTCATCCAGGCCCAGGAACTTGTCATTAGGACTGATTCTAACCAATCTGACTTTCTCCTTGTTGACGAGATTTCTTACGTTGCTAAGCAATACATTGCGATAACCGTCAATGTAACTTCTAATTACATGGGCGAGTGAAGTATTTTTGACGTTGTGGAACATCAGAGTTAAGCTTGATTCTATGTCATAAAATGGAAAGCTTGCGCTTCTCTCGTGTGCAGGACATTACGTGGCATTCAAAACGGATCCAAAGGTGAGAGATGCCTCCCGATTTACTTTCTACAGAGGAAAGTGTAACGGCATTGGCATCGCTTAACTAATCTCACTTTTTACCACCGGCCCGCTCAAGCGGCCGCTGCATGTGTTATGATTTAAGCAAAGTAATATTGATGTAGATGACTCACCATCAAGTGTCTTTTAAGAGTCCACAAAAAATTAGGTATTTTGAAATTGGAAAGTTTTTCAAATTAGATTTAAATTGTCTAAATATTTGAAATGCAGAATTTAGCCCTAAAGATACCTTAAGCAATCATCCTTTTCGAAGGCCATCGAGCCAATTATCGGAGGCATTCCCGAACTAAACATCCAATATTGACATATTATATCTGTCTTTACCTTGAGCAAGCTTTTGACACAAAATTCTAGTATTTTTTGTTATTAAATAATTAAAATTCTTGTCTTGAAGAAATAATCTCAACACTTGCACTATAAGCTTTGCAAATGGAGATAAAGAGGAAAAAAGGTAAAATATGTTTCTTAATTAAAGCTTCCTGTTGGTGGGTTGCTATACATACCTTGACACATTTAGCTGGCTATCTTCCCAAAAGGTGCCCGAGATGCAGAAATTGCAGTGCGTTTGAGTCACAGATTTTAATTAGATCAAATTCTTAAACGTTTTAATAATATGAAGTATTAAGTTTCTTCCTTTGTTGTGCAAATCTTACAATAATTTGCTTTGATGGGTAACAAAGCACTGGACTGAGGAGTGCCAATCAATACAAAATCTGTTTAGCAACCCGAGAACACCTTGAAGACAGAAGAAGGCATAAAACTTTGACAGACTACACATATTTAATAAACAGAAGAGGATTGGGCTGCTAGAAAGGCCCAGAGGCTGGTCCATCCGGCCCAGGTAATATGACTACTTAAGTCACCGAAATGGAAACCGACAGTCAAAAAAGACAAAGCATCACAACTTGTGCTTCTGCTCTGAAGAAGTAAACACAATGATATAAGAGATGAAAAGTTTAGTATGTTAATTTTTTTGGTAGAAGGATCCATCTTAGCTTATGTAACCCTCAGTGATCAGATATTTCAATAGTTCCACTATAAACAACTCTAGTTTCTTTTTAAACGGTGGTATTACCTATCCTTACCGACACAATTTATTTTATGAGTACACACCATGTGATTTAAGTAAGTAAATAGGTGCAAATAGTCCTAATTTCAGAGTCGCAAATGGGCGAACGAAGACAAGGGCGAAAATTCTCATCCTGTTTTTTGTCGGGACTTGGCATTATTTTGGACCTTATACTTGGGATCACTATGGGCTGTGCTTTGCCTGATTTTGACTGATTGAAAGTCGAATTTTTGCTTCTTAGAATTACACAGTTGCAAGTTCTTCACACGAAAATAAGAACCCTTCAACCTTCATCAACAATTAAATTAAATCATTTGATGCAGTCTTTACACTTTACCAATGTCGCGAGGGAGATGATCTAGACAGTTGTGTTTAAAATAGCGTAGTTTTGGCATTATAAAATGCTATTCCCCATTAAAGTATTACAATTTTACACAAAATCATTAAAACGATTTTGTAGGGGAACAAATCACAAGAAAAACTGTGGTTACAGAACCCTTTGTTTTGGTTTCACCTGCATTTAGGACTCCGCCTTTGCACTTCCGCTAAGTGGGGACGGTCTCTGGGCCATGCCGGCAGCAGCCTCAGTCCTTCTCCACGTCGGAAGCGCATATTCTGCTCTTGCGTTATGTCTACTTTCGCCAGGATAGGGTTGCAAAAACTACGATAAAACAGATTAACAAATTTTAAGGTCCGGGTTTTTTACTGTCAACCCGTTGTTATAACAAGGACAAAAAATGGAGTGATTCTCGCTACACAATTATTTGCAGCCTTTAGTGGAAACTATGCAAGAACTCAATGCGTGATTCTTAAATTACAGGTAGTGGATTTATGTGCTGCGCAATGAAACGCATAGATGGTAACTTCGGGATGCTCGAAACGCGTCATTAATTGGTATCTTGCACGCATCAAGGGTAAATGCGTATGACATTTCAAATGCATGTCATATTTTAGCGCCCCGCAATGTGGCATCCGTCAAATTGAGGACGAATTTTTATCGCCTTCTGATTTGTAAATGCTGATTCCCTTTCTATGGATTGCAAATTCATCCCATGATCATGGAACAGATCATATGTGCGGACAGACAGCAAGGTGGATTGTCATAAACGTATGTGACTTATTTAAGCTGTGAATGCTTGAAATAGCTAAATGCATAACTCACTCAAGCCTAGTCTTTGTTAACTTTGGCCAACAAGCTACATTTGTGCCAAAATAATCACTTAACTTAGAGAACTTTGGATTCTCTATGGGGTCAAATCAAAGCTGTTGGAACATATATGAAGGGCATGCCACTGTTCAGTAAATAAGACTAGTTCCCCTTGATATCTTTAGCTCTTAAGTAATGCATTTAATGTTCGCGAGTTTGGGAAACTTTATAATTTCTATGAGTGAGTCTGTTAAGCTTGCACAAACGCTACCATAAGAACTCAGTTCTGTCCTCCGCACTTCCATTAGTTTCATAGCAAAGAGGGCAACATTAATGGGCAAATTAACCTAAGATGACGAATTAGAAGTTGACGGTTCGTATTTTCCTGCTGAAATGCAAATCCATTTAAATGTATACCTAAAATATTTTAAAAGAAACACGTTGATAAAGGTAGCCTTAGGGGTTAGTGTTAACATAACCACCGGTTAAAGTGAACCAGAATCAGCAGACAGTTTGTTTAAGAGGCCACTTATAAATGATTTGGGCTTTAATAGCTCCTTTGATGTACAAAAGACTAACGGTCCCCGTTAGCAACCTTATTTATTCTTTTCAAAACCGGAATTTTATTGCACAAGGAATGAAAAAGAGCCTTTAAATTCGCCATCTGGCTATCTTAAAAATAATAACGGTTTCAAAAGACAGTGAAGGCTGACTTTTCAGATGGCTGAATGTGGGCAAAATGCGGGAAGTGTTGAGTAAAATAAACTGCAGGAGACCTACAGCAAATAGAAATGACCCAATTAGATATTACTTAAATTTTATACAACTGGTGCCATTATTTTCAGCCTAAGTGAGGGAACTATTAATTTTACGACTCCAACATGTAAGAGGGGAAATTATAGTCTGAATGCAGCCCATGTCGATTAGATTTGTTGCTGAACCATCTAGATATCCTGATTTCTTGGTTTGTAACAGGTGTGAAATTTTAAGCACACAACGTTTGCGTCATAACAGATGGCTTGTGCGTAGTCTAAAATAAGGTTTAAAGTACGACTTTCCAAAATGACTACAATCAATTTACAATCTTTGTGTTTCTAAGAAACAATGCGGAATAATGGAATTAGCTAAAACTGAGAACGATCTATTTTGCTTGATTCGAACCTAATGTTTACTTATAACTACCCTCCAAATCTTTTTCATTTAGATATAATTGCAGCGATTGTACTGTGATGGCGTTATCAAGTTGTCAATGTCTATCATTAGATCGGGACCAGTTCTGTTAGCTTTGCTTATGGATGAATACACTGCACAGACTACTCGACATAAGCCAAGTCTACTTAGTGATCCTATGGATGCAACTTTGTCCTCTCTATGTGCACATCAAGGCCTTGTGATACCTATCTCTACTATTTCAACAGTTCTTCCAGTGTAGACTGCCTCAGGATAAAGTAAATATTCGGTGCACAAATGTTGCAGCAGTCTCTCTCCTCCAAGAAGCATAAAACCACCCACAATTTGTGGCCGCATTGAGTAATTCATCTGTGCGTTTCCATTTCAAGCAGATTTTCGTTTGCAACTGACCAAACTCCTCTTTATTGCAGCTACTGTTCAGTTGATTCGTTATTGAGCCATCCTTGTAAGCTAAAGCAGGCATCCAGGTATTATCACAATATTCTAGAAAAATTACAACATGTCCTCGTTCTTGTGAACGGCCAGTTGAATCGCAACTTAGCATCTAGTATAACAAGCAACAATTCGTATGATACTTTGACATGACAAAAGCTACTTTACATAAAGCTCTCTAAAATAATTTTACACATTGCGTCATGTCCCGCTTCAAGACAAAACACTAAAAGCGGAAGTCCACCTTCTCTTTGAGAGTATCTTAGTTTCCACCAGTTAAGTAGATGGCTAGAGCGCCCAGGGCGACATTTTTGGAAAAGCTTTAAGTGCGGAGATGAATTTTACTGCATCTTTTTGCCTCTCAGCTAAAAATTTGAACGAAATTGGTAAAATCACGCAAATGGCTAGTCTTTATATTCTCTCTCATCAAATCTAACTAGAATGCTCGAATTCCACTCACGTTATCGAGTTGTCAACGTCTGTCATTCAATAGTAGATGACAGCGTAAACGGTGCTAAAAAATTATTCGCATTATTTTGCAAATGGTTATGCCCTATCCATGTGCACAGTGAAGCTTTGCAGTCCCCATTTCCATTCTTTACATCGCTCCTTCCAATAAAACGGGCCTAAGGAAGAGTACATATTCAGTGCATAAATATTGCAACAGTTCTTTACTTACTGCATCGTTCAATAGGCCGAGAAAGTCCAAACGCGCATATCTATTTCGAGTATTGTATTGATAGTCATATATTTAAATCGTTTATCACCGATCGCATCGCGGTGCATATTTTCAAAGAAAGGGTGGAACGCGGATGATAGCCCTACAACAGCCGAAATAGTACCAAAAGCAGCAGCTATTACTGCAGTTTCAAATATTGTATATCTCTGCTCATTTGGCCAACACAGAAAATCTCCCTCAGAATCAGTGTCCAAACTTTATTACGTATGAGCAGAATTAGGTCCATCAACTGTCTGGTCAAGTCTAGAGCATCTGTTTTGGATGCAAAAGTTTCTTTCATAGATACTGCTGCTCACATGGAAAGAGACTGTTGTGACGCTAAGGTATGTAAAATGGTGTGGAGGGAAAACCGGTAAATGCTCTATATTTCAAGTTGGAAAATTTTAAACGAGACCTCCTATCAACCACACTTCGGATGCTTGAATTCTGAGCAATGTTGATGCCGAAAAGGGACCAAATGGGAGTTTTTTTGAGACTGTTTTGGCTAGAGCCTCCCATTCATGAAAAGGGAGATGTTTAGTTTTTTCCTTCGCCCTACAGATGGGGGTTTTATAATTGGGAAGCAGACGAGTGGCCTTTTATTGCCTCAATGAGGTAAATTAATGACCGACTAATCCAGGGCTCATGCTTAGACAGTGAATACCCATGCGATCTCAAATGTTTATGGGGAATGCCAGCCCTCTCCTGTTAGGGCTAGTAGAATGTGCCATTATCGTTCGTGAAACACGGTTTCGCTTAATTATTGAGAGTAGCTTAGGGGTTTAAATTCACGGTTCGTCAAACACAAAAGGCCAGGATTTTGATCTTTTGACCATTTTAATGGTATTCGAATCGGACTTATCAAGAGAGTTTTCCCTTTCTGTATGGGTCACTATGAGGTAAAATAATTTGATAATTAAACATTAAGCTTTGCAAAATTGCTGACACTATTTACACTAGCAGTGGCACTGCAAACATAATGCTTTATATTTAATAGATAAATGCGATATCGAAACAAGGCAGCTGGAGATCCTTCAGATCACAAGTTAATCATGCAAAGGAGATTAAGTTGCCAAATTATCAGGCCAATCTTAACAGCGCTAAACACAAAACATATACTTTTATGCATGATATGGTGCCCACTTAATATGGCATCAATTTACACTAAACAATTGACTCAATTACAGTGAGAAACTATCCAGCAGAATGAATAGCAGAGCTCTCTGCTTCGTTACTTATTTAACTAAACTTTAGTTTAGTATTAAGCTGATGCTTTTCAAAGATTGCAGCATGATGAAAGGCAACTTTACCTAATTAAATAATGAGGTCTCAGTCGCAGAAGTCGCTGCACTCAGTTCTTAAAATCAGCCAGTTAAAGATATCAGGATTCCATACAGCCCATGCCACATCAAATAGGTCTGGGGTGTTGATTCAATATTGATATGACTCAACTAACAAATAAGACAATTTTATGGTTTACCAGACGTCCACCATTAGTGGACCGCAAAATAAATCAACATATTCGTTGGCTGGTCTTTGTCTGTCGACTCGGGGTCGACCACCGCAATGAATCAACCCGGTACAGTAGCACAGGTAGGTGTGGAAGCTGGCTAGCTGATGACCGCCCACCTTCATGAGGCATATCTAGCTCTCAATACATGCCCTGTGTTCGTGCAAAGAGATTGTAGAAGTGCGATTATTTTTCCAGCCATTCAAACATTTGTGCAGGATGCGATTTCCAACTTAAGTGTCTCGGGAGCTAAAGGTACATCTAAGTGTTTAATCTGAGGGTTCACAGTGTCAAGTCATTGACTTTTCCCAAGTTTGGGTTGCTGCATAGGTGTACCGCCGCTTGTGGATAGTGTCGACTAAGGGAGTGCAGGAGCTACCAAAACAGTCTCAAGTCAAGTCTTGTGGTGAGATGCTTCACTGCCAAGATACCGTGCCAGTTGCAAGTGCTACAAAATTTTACAATCTTTTGCAGGCAGTTTCTTTTAATCCCCTATTCTAAACACGATGACCCTACTAACGATAATTCCAAGTGGGAAAGTCATCAAGGGTCAATAGTAAGGGTTCAACGACGGAAACAATGCAAGCTCTTACAAAAGGTTACAATTCTATTCGTGTAGATGAAGTCGTGAGCCATCGATTCCATTTAAACAAGGGCGGGCGGTGACCATTTATCCAGCCTATGAATAAACCCTAGCCTAAAGTTGTCTCAAAATCCAGTTTTATGAAATGGGGTGGGCGGTCGTTCTATTATCCTTCCCGATCTTTCAACATGATACAATGAAACTTCACGTCATGTCATAGTAACTACTGGATAAATTCCGATGTTGATAACTTCCGTCTTATGCTTCATGCGATTGGAACGAGTGGACTGATTAGGTAAGGACACCTCTCATTTGATGGAGTCATAAAATGCGCACGAAGGAATGCAATTATATCGGTTTATAGTTTTCTTTTTTCCCCAGGAGCCAATGGTGCCCGCTCAGTCAAGAGCTTAGTTCGCATTGTACTTTTCTTCTTAAAGATACATTTAGCACAAACGTGCATTACAGCTACCACGCATTTGACAGCTTTTGAATTGAGGTATAACAACTCAGAATAACTTTAATAACGTTACTGAATGGGCATTTCCAACCAAAATGGGCTTCTTAACTTGCGCAGTGATCTGCAATCGAAAAGCAAGGAAGGAAAATATATTTGGCAATCGGATTGTGCAGCCTCTTTTATAGGTTGGTCGAGTCTTAAAACATATTCTTACCCAACATGAACCATTCAATTAGTGCATTAAATAGTCCAAAAATATAAACCGTTTATTAATAAAGATCCTGTTTTGTTCCATCATTTCATGCTGAAATATGTGCATTTGCTTTATGGAAATACTATGCAATAATTTTATCGCTTGTTTAACCTGTACTTTCCCAGGTCACGCCAGAGGCCATTCGGGTCTTCAGAACGCCGATATTACATATTCAACCTAGTATTATGACTCTTACGGCTTTGGGGAAAGCTAGCGCACAACAGCTAAATAATCAACTAACGTCGACCGTTTCCACTCTGTTGGTGACTCCTTACAAATTTCTACATAAAAACTAGGCTGAAAATTAAAATACTCAATAAAAATCACAGCCTAATTCAAAGTAGAAAATAATGAGATTTAGTAATTAGTTCAAAATGTAGAATGCGACTAAGCTAAAGTACCACGGAAATTTGACTTTGTCACAAAAAAATGCCTGCATAAATACGCACCCTCTTTTCATTAGCATGGTTGAGATCCGCATCTACGAACCCAAATAAGGCAAATTCTTACATTTTGGAGCCCTGCTATATAACCTCTTTCCCTGGAAGTGCAAGAGTTGTATCCAAATTGGTGAGTCTGCAATTTGTTTAATGGGGTTTTCATTTTCTCCATGTAAATCACAAGCAAGAACAGGAAAATTTCAGCATGCAGACGTAGATACTAATCACCACTCAGTCTCACTTATGGTTTTGTTCTCAATTTATACAAAAGCCGTGAGTACATTGTTTAATTTGATTTTAGATATGTTAAAATTCGAGTAAAAACAAACTTAAAGAGGTACGGATTGAGACAACAATCTTGCCAAAATAAAATTCATTCTCAAAAGGTATTTTGGTTCCTGCTGGTGTTTAGCTTTGTGCAAATTAAGACCCTTCAGGATTAATGACCTAAAAGTTGTTTTGTGTTTATCTATTTTTCCCTGGAGGCATTTTCAATAGTTTATTCTAGGATCAATCACGATAAGCTTTCACATCATGCATTTAAACCGCACCATGTAGTGCTACCTGTGTGGATGCCCTGAATTCGACCTCAGTATTTTTCGGATCAGAATACAAAATAAATATTCAATTCGATAAATGCGCAAATAGTCGCTCCTCGCTGCTTCCTGCAGGCAATCGAAGTTTATTCTTAAAATTGTGCGATTTTTCTGTCGATAGTAAAATACATTTGTTTTAGCGCACCTTCTGGTCGTTAGACGGTGGGTAATTACGAAATTCTTATGACAGATTATCGCCAGCAGCCTTTGAAGAGGAGGCTTATTCTGAACACGCTTGACCATGCTGTCTGTGGTCCCTTATTTATCACCTCCTGGCAAAGCAAAATCTCGTTAAATTCATCCGCTTGCTCCAAGGGTATGAAGGCTGCAAAGAAAGTGTTACATCGGACTAATTGCAGTTTACTCCTTTTATTTATAAGTCGCGAAGGTTCATCGACTGCGTAGTCTAATTAAATAGACTTGCGAAAAATAGTCAAGCCAATTTTCGAAGGGTTTTTTAGGTTTAGGATACGTCTTTTCCCTAAGGTCGATGGCATCCGATCAGCTACGAGGTTTACATGAAAGATAAATATTAAGTGTGGAGGAGATTTTGGTTAACTCGCATCTAGGATGCCAAAGATGAAGGACAGTATCTTACATGAAAAGTGTTAATATACACACGGTGTACCTGCAGTCCATGCAAAATTGACAATTGATTAGCAATTAAATATTAAAAATAAGGTAATTTCGAATACCACGACATCGTGTAAATGCGGATAAACTCTATTATTCAAAAGTCGTTTGAGGTGGAGGTGGATCATAATGGTAAAGTGGTTGTCCAGCAAACATTGAGATGCGACTGTTATTATCACATTTTTTGTCTGGAAACTTCCTCGCCCTAGCCAAAGATGCACAGAAAAGGTGCAGTAACTAATTTTATTCGCGGCACAACAAAACTGTAGCCTTTATTTTATCCCACTCTTTTCCAGCCCTTCTCTACCATTTTAAGCTGCTAACGTTATTACATTACATTACACTGATATGATTATTATTCATCTCCAAGAATGAAGAAGGAAACCGCTCAATCTACACATTGGAAATTGCCTATGTTTAAAGGTAGGATCGCACAATGCAAACCACCAACTGTCCTAAAGCCGTGAAAGTAATTTTCCCCAAAAGTCATCTACGTTGCAATGCAAAGTAAAAGAATGCAATTCAAGTGGTCGCTAGGCCCTTCTTAATCAAGCAAAAAGATGCAAAATATATAAGCGGCTATGGAGTTGATCATCTGACTAACTTTCAAGCTGGTTTCATATTAGCAGCACATTTTGCAGGCGAGACTGCCATTAACATAATAAAAGATCAATTCATTTCATAAATAAGGTTGAAAGGCAATTCTGATTTATTTAGAAGGCAGTGAACAAGATCAACGCATAAAGAAATGTTATTGAAACACGAAATTAGTGTATCATTAGAATTGTGATTTTAAGGAATCAGTGAGTTGAGATATTTTCCTTTATGGCTCTCAAAATACGCACAATACAGCGTTAACTTTGATCCAACGTGTCATACACCATACTGGATGAGTTTAAACAGACAATAAAGTCTGACTTGTCGCCAATTCGTAATGTGGGCCATTTTAATGTCAACCAGCTGATGGTGAACAATTAAAACGCTGATGCTGCATTTTTGAGCACAATACTCAGGTTCCAAACTGTGCAAAAATAGCACGTCTCCTGTTCCAATCATTTAACTGATGCAAACTGATCATTTAAAAACGTGTTTAATAAGTAATAGAAGCAACGGTGGTTTCTGAAAACAAGTACCATCGCTGTGATTTAAAATAGTTATAAAAACAACGCAAGTGGATGCTCGGATTTTACGCATCATTCAAAGGTTGTTTCCCTCATGCATGGACATATGGACAAGATCGTATGATGTGCTAAAAATGTGACGGCTGAATTAATGAAGAGAAGGTGACAATTTTAAGTTCTTCTTTGTCTAGACGAAGAAGCGTTAGTAGTCCAAAAATGAAGCACCTTGAGAACGCCTAATATGACGCATGACATGTGAATGGTTTTGCCTTGTCAGTGAGTGGCCACAACAGGTAAATGACACGAATGACCACGTCTTGCCTTACCGTAGCTGAGCAGCCACTCTCAGTGCGCCCTGACTACCATGTATTCACTAGGACGTTTCCACAGTAGGATCGATGTCAATCCAGCGTTAAAAGTCGAATTATACGCTGGCAAAACAATTAAATTAAAACACTGAGCTTCCTTTGGGGATTGCATCCACTCCAGTGGATGCGCTGCGCTAAAAACCGCTAAAAAAGCATTAAACAACCCTTTGTTACATTAACTGATCCTAATAAAAGCACCGGTTTTGAGTTGTCCGAAACAATGGCTATAGTACTCACTCATCTTCAAAGAGTGAATAAGAATTTTCAAAGGCACTTTAGTCGCTTTTCGATACTTCGAAGGTAGTCTGAGCATTTTGTGACAAAGGCTGCTCGTCATGTGATCAGAGGAAATGATCCAGCCACAACAAAGTGCTAGTCACGGGGGATTTTCGCAAAGGGGGAGGAATTTCAACTCCTAAATGGTATATGGAACAGGTAAGCAAGTCTTGCCGAAACATGACGTTAAAAGTGAACCGCATTTAAGCGGAATAAAAAAGCACATGAATTATTGCCTTATCAGGAGGAATTTAGTCGTTATTCTAATAGCTATGGTGTTGGAAATATATATTCGGCGTCAAATATCCTAATTGCCTTTCAAATGACATCTTCAGCTGGCAGACGATTTTTCATGCAGGATGGGTTAGAAGACTTTGCAAAGCAGTTCACGGCTTACATTTAAGAAACCATAAGATGTCTTGGCAGTTTGCAATAAGATTGGTTAATAAAGCTAAGTTGACAATGATGGTGGGCAAGTGCTATGCCTTATTTTCGCAAAGGCATCACAGCATACTGGGAACATTACATCCAGCTGGATGATGAGAACGGAAATATGAACTTCTAACAGAGTGGGATAATTTCAAAATAATTTGGAACTTCTCAAAATTCCATCTTGGGTTCCCCAAATTGCAGGCTGTGACGCATGACAAACGCTTCGGCGCGCCTCCAAGGTAGGGTTAAAATTGATAGAGCTTGAAATATGCATTGGGAATTTGTCGCCTCATTGCTTCACTGCATCAACTCCAAAATCGTATAGGACTTAATAAAGGCCAAGATTTAAGAGATGCACTAATTCGCTTCACAACTGTATCTCATCTCCACAGTTAAACCTGTTACGAAGGTTCAGTAATCATTTCTGTGTTTTTACAGCACAAAATAGTTAAAAACGAATTCCGAGATGGATAATTTTGGAAATATCTAAAAAAACATCACCTGTACAAACAGAAACAGAAGGTCACAACCACCCATCAGTTCCGCAGATTTCATCATGGAAAGGTGGATACACCAGACAATTTAAACATGCCACTGCACCGTATGCGCTACATTTGTTACAATTCCCACAAATTTTGGGCAGGGATTGTGGAGATTTATTTGGATGACTTAAAAGTACACACAGGCATCCTAACACATCAAATTTCATTGCGATTAGTGAGAGCTGACAATCAGTAGCAGTCTAAGGTTTACAAACTTACAAAAAGTATGCATTTGCACGGTTGGTCACCCAAGAAAAACAAATCGGCCTTTTAAAGATTGAAAAAAATCATTCCAGTTAAGCACATTTCGAAATCAAAAAGCTTCAGTAGTTTACGAATGCCACACCATCCTCAAGGATGTACATAAATCCTCGTTAGTAGTGGCCCAAACATTGTTGTTAAGTTTAAAAATTCTCGAAGCTGTTTCACTCCAATCCGCTAGAACAGGCATTCAAAGGAAGCTTCAACCAATCAAATTTGCGGTTACAACCACCAAACCGATGTATGCTAATAATTAATTTAAGTTAAACTTTCTTCTTCTGTGAGGTGGTTAGTCCTAGTTTGCCTTTGGAGATTGAAAGATTGATTTCAAGCCTACGAATTCGGGTTGGACACATGCAGGAATTTAGTGCCCATGAGAAGCTAGGATTAAGTGGTTGACAACATTTTTACGACTCCTCCCTGTGTTAAACCGTTTAATTAGCAAAGCTATTTATATCTAACCAATCAAATAGGTTTATTGTGAAGCCAATATTAGTTAGAGGAGCAAAATACCTATTAAACAGGAACAAAGAGCAAAACGTAAGGACAGATTGGTAGATAAGACATGCATGCTAGAGGTCGACTAATTTCCTTTCAATGACAAGCTGGGGGAAAAGTGTGGTTGAGGACTTCCAAATGCATCAAACACACTTTTCTTTTTAACATTCCCCAGTTGCTGTCCAGCTAGAAGTATAAAAGCAAAATATCAACACGCCCACTACACTGATAGAATGTTGCGAGAGAGCCAGAATGTAAAGCTGCCCCATCAAGGATACAAGGCTACTTTAGGGCCGCTCACCCTATAGAGGATCCCAGTGAGTGGTTTGTTGGCACTAAAATGATGCCAGTTCAAAGGTGGAGCAAAAAGCATCTACAACCTTGTAAAATTTGACCGACCTTCATGCAGTGGGGAGAGGTTTGTTTCACTTCTGGAAAATCCGTTAAAACGTGATCGGCCCAATCGGAGGAATTTTCACCATATTGTGGTAATTACGAAATCCATTTTCTCTGCACATTTTGCAGTTCGCAGGATTCTAACCTAAAATTATGGGGCGTTATTTTATGATACCAAGGGTGACGGCTAAAAACACGAAACGAATCTGATATTTTGAACAAAAATCATCTTAACTAATCTAGTGCTTTTTATAAAACCCCTCAAAGCTCCACCGATTTTGCGAAAAAGTTAAAGCAACACCAATCACATTCATTTTGACTGACCGGGATGTTAAAATTGCACCACGGAGAAACCGGAAGGGGATAGAAACAATGACACTCTGTTTGCCACTGCATTGCCATTAGGATGCTGGCATAAGGCAGACAGGAAAGAGAGAATCAGTTTGTTACATCCGTTGAAAGGAAAAGGGTGTTACTTGTCTTTTGTATCATTCCACAACTAAAGGGTTTACAATAAGTTCTTACCTATTCATCCGGTGTAGTGTTTACGAAGCCGGAAAATCGGCTGATATTTACTCAGGACCACCGACAAAGACGCACTGTATAAGAGCATCGTTACATTTGGAAAGATCTAGGGAAGAAAGTTGTCCACAATCACTTTTGAGTCAAATGTTTTAAAATTCCTCTACTTTACAACAATTTATCTTTAACCACTAAAAGCAACACAGGTAGCGATTTTTCATCAAGAAGCTAAGCAAGTAACACTTTATCTTATTCACATCTGTCATTTCTGCATTATATTAGTGCAGCAAAATACTCGCATGTGCAAAGAGGTTATTCGTTTATAGGTTTCAATGCTCAAAGGATACAAAAATTTGACCGTCATTACTTAAATATGCCAGCAGTGTGTTTGTGCAAAGGAGACTCGATTCCCATATACTAAAAAACGGCTTGATTGCACATGCATATACATATTTTTGGCGTCCTAAGTCATCTCTGATGCCGTAAGAATACATAACGCTGGTAAAAAAATGTATTGCTGACGCACAGAAGGGCTGGAGGGCTAAAAGCATGGTTCTGGGGCCATGCTGCCAAGAGGAAGTGCCGTGAGTGCCCACAAAATCAAAAAAGGAAGTGTTAAACAGGTAGTCTATTTGTTTGCGCACTGTGTATCCGATCCAAGATTAGTCAAAAAGTTGGGGCCGTGACAACTCTTTTCGATAGATTTAAAAGCCTTTTATTACGTGAAACTCAGACGAAATAGTCCTGAGCTTCGGCACTAAAACAAAATGTCCGTAAAGGCGTTTGTTTCAGGCGTGATAATGAAGGTCGTTTACACAGCAGCAGCAAAGTCGAAGTGGAAATTCATGCTATCACGAAATGTTTTTATACATTTAAGGAAGTCTTAAATACTTCTTAAAATACGTTTCTTTCGGCCCATTCACAGCGTTTTTTATTCCTCGAGCCACGTTGGCTCATGATACCTTGCATGAAGAAGCGTAAGCCGGCTCACCTTCGAGAGTGAAGATGTGCGGAGGAGAATATGAGCAAACACTTAATAAATCTGGGTGTAAAAAGCCAAACAAAGTGTTTAAATGTCATTTGTTAACAACTAACAGATTCAAATCGAATGAAAATGAATTGATTTGCGACCCCAACCGTAGGCAATCGTCTATACGAACTATAAAGGAGGGGATTTTGTGGCACTCCAAAGGCATATTTGCAGAATAGAGTAAATGGAAACAACAGAAATGCATTATAGATTCTGGAGAATTTAGGACAGTTAAAGAGTGGGTGGAAACACTATCCAGTTAGGAAAAAATGTAGGAAAGCAACTTTTGATCTGTGAATATTAACCATCAGTGCACCTGGCTGTATTATTTATATCGCTGGAGGATTGAGTGGAGTGGGAAGACATTCAAAAGGGCAAGTACATTTGTGTAGGCTTGCTACCTGGTCCAGCAACTCCTTCTGGCCCTTGCACTGCAGCAAAAATGCATTTTGGAATGAAGTTCCAATGCATTTTAAGCAGCGATGGTAATAAAAGGCAGAATCCATAGTGTCTGTTAAGGAGATATTTAAAATAAGGCGACAACAGCAGCATCAATCACAATATCAATAAGAGTAGTCATCCAATAACTGTGCGTATCTCCTAATCTTGATGCGTGTAGGTCTGTGTCCGGTATATGTCGATGCCGAATGTAAATTGATGAATAAAAAATAGCAGCATTTTGGTTGAATTCCACCTGTCAAAGTTTGATAAACTAGTTGGATGCTGTGTATTATAGGAATGCATGAATGAGGAAAAAATTAGATGTCGGCAGCGCGGTTACTTTCTTTTACCAATGCAAATTTGGATTCTCAAAACTACCTGAAGTGGGCACCGATGAAGAAGTCGCTCCGGCAAAGTGCATGGCGCAAAATGCTTTAGTTTCCTTGTAAACAAGTTGCAGGTGCTCTATTCACAGCCGGAAGTAGAGTTAGTTACAATCGAGTTAATTTTGTGCTTTGGTAAAGTTGCGACTAAAGAGATAGGTGGGGAATGCAAGTGAAAGTAAATCACATCCAAAATTTGTGTTTCGCAAATGGAGTTGTGCATTTATATTCACAGCTCGATAGTTAGTTTGTATACCATAAGTTAGCTTGCCACTCGAGTAATTAAATTCATAACAAATTACATTTAAAAGAAATTGCTCTTAATCGTACAAGAGGTGGGTAACTTGGTCCTGAGTTGCGCTGGACACCTCCTGTAACATTTTAATCCACTATTTTTAAAACACGATTCCTCCCTTTAGCAAAACTAAACATCAGGATATTTTTACTGCTAAGCCTTAGTGAATTACTGAATTCAAAGGCTGTTGGATTCTTAGGTAGAAGTGGTCGCACGACACACTGCTATGCGACTAGATACTGCCTCGTTCCCCGAGTCTATTGGCAATATCATGAAATCTCTTTGCATATCTACTGCGAGCACTAGGGATAGCCTGTTAACAAATAAAATTACTGTCTTTACAGTTCTTGATACAAAACATCTTCCCACCAACGGTGTAAAACAATTTTTTTGTGAATATTTTAGGTGGAATTTTGAATAAATACCTTGTATATTAGAATGTGGTCCATAAATGGTGTAATGATTCAGAATTTCCTTTAACCCTCACGTTTTATACCTGAACTTAGTGGCACACCCCCAGGGTGTTCTAACCGCCTACCAAACTTTTAGGATGCTATCAATACATGTTTTCCATACTGCTTTAGCTGGTTACAATATTGATGGCAGTGGCAACTAAACCCCTTTCTAAAACAGCTATCTCGATATTTACGACTGAATTCCAAACCGTAATATCACAGAAGGGTAATTTGGAAGAAATCGGACCTGTACGACTAGAAGGATTTCGTTATGGACCCGTTTACAGTACTTATACTAAGAGAGAAATTAGATGAAAAGTGGCATCTTTTCCATACTTCTACTGGTTAAATGAAGCTCAGATAGATAAATAGATGATTGAGCAGCACTGACATGAGAACAAAGTAGTGAGGAGGAATTGATAAAACACTGGCTATCGTTGCCGGCCAGTAGACTACTTTGTCATGATCGACGTAAAAGGAAGACCAAGGTGCGAGCTGAGACGACTCTTAAAAGAGGAAAGGGGTTGTCTAGCAACCTAATGCGTTGCTTAACTGCATTTATGATTACATGAGCGCCTCGTCATCCACAGGTCGTAATCCAGCTCTGCGATATGGTCTCTGGGCCACTTTATTATGCAATGGGCCATTTGCTAAGCTAGTCACATCTGTTTTCCAATCTGCTTTAGCTCATTATGACTTAGGGAAAGACTAGAGATGACAAAAACAATTAGTTAAGTCAGTGTCAATCCAGTTTTGACTGATAAAAATTAGGCTCCAATGCTCTTCAGAATTGCAATTCAATATTTTTCCATTTCTCCCATAAGGGCATGCAAAGATTCATCCTCTTGAAGCAAGATTGAGTAAGTAGATGAGTTTACAAGTGCGAGCTTGAAAAATTTTACCATCTTTGCTCTCTTAATTGCAATCCTATTGGTTCTAGTCCCATAAACTCCCTATAATGTCACCTTTGTTTTAAACATAAAGTTACGATTTTATTGACTAGAGAAGAAATATTGCCTTCGAAAGGCAGGCTTTTTATAAAGTCTAGAGTTTAGACCACGAATTCTTGAGCTGAAATGCTAAGCCGTCTTGGGTGTAAACCCGTAAAACAGGAACAAATCACATGAACCGCAGAACCAGATCCCCGTTTTTTATTTTCACAACTGTCAAAAGTTGCATTGTTTTGTAAAGCACACATTAAAACAACATCCTAAATTCTTATAAAGTCGCAGTCAGCAGCTCATTTTAGAAGCGTGATTTGAACTTGATTTCGGTGTCTCCTGAAATGTCCTGCTTTGTGGAGAGTTTTACATAGTCTCATGAGTGACTTGTTTCGCAGGTTATTATGGCCTCCGAGGTCTTTTCCTTAGTCCGAAAAAAAAATAAACGGGTTAAGAAGGAAAATGCAGTACCGACGTATGGAGGAGCTGGGGTGCTATAGGCGTGGTCCAGAAGCCTTGGCTCCTAGCAGAAGTACGGTAATGAAGCCTTAGGTTTACTTGTAACCAAATGAAATAGCTAACATTCATTTTTTTACGCTGTCTATGATGGGCGGCTGACTAATTCCTGTTTACTGCTCGGAGTTTGGGTTGAAGTAAAAAAGGGTTGGAGAAATTGACATGCTTGGAGGTTAGGGTTAGGGTTAGGGTTAGATCCAGAGATAGGAAGTGCAATGTCAAAGGGCAATTAGTTTTGAGGGCTGCGTTATGAAACGATTTGACACACACAAAGTAGTTTAATTTATTCTGGACCTTTATAAAAGCCTATAGGAATAACAAATTTTGTATCTGTTCAATTGTTTTTTTCAAAATCGTCGTGAATGTAAACATGACATGGAGACAAAACAAAAAGATAATTCTTGCATTCTTGAGTTGACTTAGGTGGGTAGTAACCATTCTAACTTTCATTTTTTCCGTACCCCACCCACTGTCGGAATTGCTTAGCCACTTCTCCTTCCTGCACAATTAGCGGTTGACATATGATAACAAATAACTTCTTTCCATTTTTCATTTACCTGTTTGCCCTTGTGACTATGGATTTGGAATAACATAAGGTTGCTCTAGCATTTTTTTAACCCTCGCTCCTAATGAAGTGGTACTGTGGTGTTGTATGGGTTTTTCTGATGCGAAAGCACAAGAACCAGTTAAGTACCAATTTGGCCAACACTTAATCCCATTGGCAAATACTCCATAAATTATTCAATTCAGCTGTGCATAATTTATGTTTAAGGTTATATTTAGCCAGGTAACTCTTGAATTTCGTCATAATCATGCAATATTTTGCTCTGATTCAACTATAGTTATGTAGGATGCGCCATCAGTGCTTGGTCATCCAATGTCCTCACTTAATTGTAGCACCCACCTGCAATTCAAACAAGCAAATTTCGGCTCAGCGCCCATCTCCTATGCCGTCGCTGCATAAGAGGAGATCCTATTTGCTCTTATGGACAAACGATTTCGTGAAATTCAAAAGCGGATGCTACCAATTCATTATCCATTTTCGAGTTGGCGTATTTTCTGGGCTAAGGCAGAAGAGAAAACCGAGACAAAAATTGAAGTCATTTAAGCAATCTCAAATCTTACCACCACTCCATTTAGGCAGCCAGTGGATGTGGTGTAATCTAAGATAAGTAATTTTGACGTAGACAGGCCACCATTATGCTGTTAATATGAATCTCAATGGGAGCAAACATTTTGGAATTGCATCTCTGCTACATCAAAGGCAAAGTATATTTCTACTAAGTTACGTAGACGAATTTTACAATTTTCAAAGTGCGAAATCCAATACAAAGTTAATGTAAACAATTGTCCTTCCTAAAAAAGTCGGATCACTCATAAGAGGGGATCCAAAATGAAACTTTCTGCCATGCCATATTAAGTTTAACTTTAGCCTTTGGCAAAATTTTAAAAAAATTTTACCACCTATCTTTAAATAGACATACTCCTTGAATGGAAGCCAATGGGGAAACAACCTGCTCCCCTGTCCCCTTTGAGATAATCTCAACACCAGTTTTATGAGCCGTGCAAACACAAGTAAAGGAGGAGCGGAAATGAAAAATGCATTCCTTATTTAGAGTAGTAAAAGACGGTGTTTGTGTTGATATTCTCAAACTCCCTCAAAAGTGGTAACGCTTTTATCCAATAAATTCGGCTAGATAGTTACCTTTAAGCAAAATATTTGAATTCAGGTGAATTTCGAACTCATCATCGCCGTAATGTATTCAAGATGGGCAAAAGGTAGTGCAATTAAATCATTGAAATCCTTGACTGATAATGTACAGAAGTCTTTCTTTTGCTGGAAAACTAGAAATAATTCGTTTTGATGAGTTGTGAAGCACCAAAGCGGAAGATGTCATTCAATACTGATTTAAGTACTTCTGTCCTGAATGATGGAACCCAGTGAGCTAACGGGCTGAAAAGATTAGTGCGTCTGTGGTTTTTAGAAAAGAAGACCCATTTTGACTCATAAAATCCCTAATGGCTAAACAGATGGAATGAATAAAAAACAACTGTTTCTCGAAAAAGTGAGATATACGTGATTCAGCTTCATTTTTAGGCTCTATGCTATCCTGAGACCACATTAATTCTTTCAATCCCGCATATTGCTGCCTCTAAAATTTTGACTTTTCTTCAGATTGTGGCATTGTCTAAACTTACCATTCAATTTAGATGGGGCGTGTACAGTGCTTAATCGCTAAGGGTAAAATGTGCAAACAGTAATAATTTCAAATGCAAGCATGTGTAGTTAAGGATCGGAATGTGGGTCTTGGTAATGTTTACATTTTCATTTCATTTAACAGCAAATTTGGTATTTTGTTGGTCCTTATGGTTAAAGTGTTCAGTCCAAGTTTCATTTTGCCCTATTCAGGTCTACTGAAATTCAACATTTTCGTTCTCGAAACGAGATGCTTACAAGTGTTTCAGAGTGAATTAAGATACCTCCAGACTTTGTCGATATTTTAATCTCGCTGATGGTGCAATCATTTGGCGCAGTCTACACCTCACCAATGATGCTGGGTGAGTAATCTAGACAGTTATGTTTGAATTGGCACTTTTTACATTCAACATTGCGTTTCGCTGTTGCAGCTCGGACGATTTACATAAGTATTTTAAGACATTCGGAAACCAAATACATCACAAAAGCATAATTTGATTGTTACTTTGACTTTGTTTTGGTATCACATTTACTTGGAGCTCTACCTTAGTACTCGCCCTAAGCGGAAAAGCCCCTGGGAGTACCCTAACCTTAACTCGCCCTTCCCCACATCGGCCACAAACACACATTGGGTCTAGTATTGTGTTGTCAACTCTCGTTATAGGGGTGGACACAAAAGCTACGACAAAATAAGTAAATGGATTCGAAAGTAAAAATTTATTAATTTGCATTCAAATTATCACTACGCAGTTATTTGCAGCCTATTTTGAGAGTCACAGTCTTTGTATTGAAGAACTATGCAAGCATTTAATCCAGGATTCTTCAATTAAAAGTGGTGAATTAATGTGATGCTAAATGGCATTGCGTAGATGAGAATTACAGGATACCTAAAACTTGGCACTTACTGCTATCTTGTACGCATCAAGGGCAATTGAATATGACATTTCAAACTCATGTCACATTTTAATTCCCGTCATAGTATCATCCATTTAAATACAAACGACTTTTTTTACCACCTTTTGATTAGTAAATGCTAATTTTCTTTAAGTAGATTTGGATATGGCGAGAATGTTTCAAATATAACTGGATTACAAATCCTCCCCATGGTAAAGGGATGAATTAAGTGCTTTTCGTCACTTAAGTAGGCAGATAGAGTGATGGACTTGTTGGAAGGTCCATGGCTTCTCAAATTTAGCAAGATTATTAAGGACTGACAACATTTTACTGACAACATTTACCTCTGCATTTAAATGAGCTGCGAATGCTCAAAATACATAAACGCATAACTCGGTCAAGACCAATCTCTATTAAATTCACCGTGAGGCCAAGCCGAAACTGTAGAACACCTCAGCGAAGTGTTTAGCAACACATGAAACTACTAACTTAACTTGGTAAGAAAAGGCTTGTCCTCTCTCGGCTCTTTGGCGCCTAAGTAGCCCATTGGATTTTGCATGTCAAAGGAACTTTGCCCTTTGTTCTGAGTAATTTTGCTGAAAAATCACAAACGTTACCATTGAAATAAGTTTGCACCTTATTTTTGTCGGTTATATAACAGAGGATACAACCTTAATAAGCTCATCAACCCCAGTCGACGAATTAGGAGCTAACAAATAGCGTTTTTTGATGGACTGCAAATCTACCCAAATATCGAATTATAAGGAATAAATAATAGTATCTGTGACCATTAATGTTAACCTAACCAGTAGTTGAAGCGAGCCAGAACCGACAGGCAATTCGTTTAAAGGCCGCCCTTAATTGTTTTTGGCGTCCCTAGACTTTATAACGCTCAAAGGACAAATGGTTTTAAATTAATTTTTGAAGTGTTGCACATAATGCAGTCAGTTTTCTTCTCGTATCACAAAAAACCTTTGGTTGTGCCGCTAAAACAGGAATTTAGAGCCTTTATGCTGGTCAACAACTTTAACTGGCCTTCTTTACACCTTAATTTTGGTCTTGAAATCAGTTGCAACAACCGACATTAGTGATGGATGACTTTTACAGTTGACTAGATGTGCGTTGAAAATAGAGTGTTGAGTGAGGAATCGTAGAAAACCAGCAGCGGAGACAAACGACTAGCCAAAATAGTGTCTAGGCTTTAAATCACTGCTTCCCCTAGTTTGCTTAGTTTAGGCTAGGAAATTTGTTTCTTCTGCAATTCTTATGCGCAAGGGAGGAGACTTTATTTTAAACGCAGCTTCAGCTAGAAAGGTCTATTGTTGAGCCAACAGCGCAGTGTTAGTTAAGGCATTGCGTGATTCGTCGGAAAGCATATTCTTTTTCTGTCGATTAGAAATCTAAGATACATTACTGCTCTTCTAAATTATTTGGATGATCGCAAATTATCATCCAAATCCCCAACTTTTAATATTTCGGTATTTAATAAGCGCTGAATTGGGCGGAATACATTTCGACATGACGAAAGATAATGCACGATTATTCTGAAATAGGAAACCCAACAGAATTTGTACTTTGGTGGGTAAAATTAAATAGACAGGGTTTATCTGCTTGGTGAATTCACCATAAATTTTGCCATTTATGTGGATAGTGAGATTGTCCCTGGGGACATGTATAGGTAAGTTACAAGAGAAGGGATGATGCACGCCGCCCTCGTTCTCCACTAAGCCCAAGGTTTTGACAAACATGGCATGATTTTGCAAGGATCTAATCTCTGGCTATCCTTCCATTCGATATATTTGCGATGACTGAGATCCTTTTACGCAATAATGCTGCCAGTGGCAACCATTCGATTGTGGCTAGTTCCGTAAGCACTGCTCATAGACATACACTAGTGATTCTTGGTACGTACTGCTTTGCACAAGGCGATCAACTCCGCAATCACTTAAAGTAGCTATGTCCGTTCTTTATGTACGGTGGGGCCTTGTGACACCTGTTTCTGCCCTTTCAATTGTTTCTTCCAAAGAGGATTGCCCGATGATGAATTGCATATCCAGAGCCTAAATATTGCAGCACTGTATCAACACAGTGGATAGGTAAAGAAAGGGTAAAGTACAGTTGAGAGCCTTATAACAGCCAACATCCGGTGGAACAGTGTTATAACAAATAATTCCCTTTCCTTACAGAAACCATTACTTCCAAAACAAATTGGCGTCTTTGAATAAAAAAAAATTTTAGCGGCCAATGATGCTTTTCAAATTTTGTATCTTTCTACAGATTTGGTGACTACTTCTCAGAATTACCACAAAAACTTTATCAAGAATGAGTTACATGAGGTTCATTAGCTGTCTAGTCAAGGCTAGAGTAGAATCCACTGCTCTCATGGACACGGGCCACTAAGATGCTAACACATACAAATTAACATAGAAGAGAAGCCAGGGAATGCCTAATTTTCAAAATCGGAGGAATTTTTAAGAATATTTTCTTCCAATGATGCCTTGATTTTAGCATTTTGAGCACCGTTGCCGCCAAATAACTGAGCTAGTGGGAGTGTTTTAAGGCAGTTTGGACAGAACTTTTTGTGCAAGAATGAGAAAATAATGTCTTGCTTCACCCTTCCTACAAATGGGGGCTTTAGCTTTGGGGAGCAAGTGAGTAGCCTTTTATCGCCCCATTGATGTAAACAATAGCCCACCAATCCGGGCTCGTGCTTAGACAATACATTTCTTTGCAATCACAAATGCCCATAGGAAACAATGGCCCTCTCTTGGCATTTCCAGAGTTAGCGGTGTAAGGCAACATCATTTATGAAGCACAGTGATGTTTGATTATTAGGAGTAACTTTAGGTTTTTAATGGCGTAGTTCGCCAAGCGTGATAGGCAACATTCTTGACCTTTTAATCCTTTTAACTGACTTGTGGTGATAACTATTCTTAACCCTTCACAATGTGCTTAAAAATACTAATTCGTATTCCCTTTTTCAGGATAAGTAAATGCCATTTGCAAAATTAAGAAGCTTGGAGTGCATCGTACAACAGAATGCCACTGCTCATGGAGTTTAAACTAGGGACGATAAATATTTATTTAAAAATGGCCTTTTATGGAATTGCTATCTGCCTCGATGCAGAGATAAATTCCTCTTGCGGACCAACCGACCGCAAAAGATTGTAATATTTAAGCAATTTATCTTATCGGTCCCAAGCATATTCTTCGTTTTCAGTGCATCTACATGGCGCATTCCTTTGCGTTCTCTTGCGTTCTCTGGAGTTTTCCCTTTGCAAATTAACACTTTCCTGAAGTTGCGCATTGGCTTCCTCCCTTTAAATGTTACCTGGTCAAGTGAAAAAAATCATAGCGCCACTAAACCAAGACTATTCTCACCCCTTAACATCCTCTAAGTGGCTTTTAATTAGGAATTTCACGGTACTTGCAATGCCATTGTTAGGTATTTCACACTCCCCAATACTAATAACTTAGGCTACGTTGAAATCCACTCTTTCATAATTGTATAGCTGATTGTGTGATAAGTTCTAACATCCATAAGGAATACGTTTGAATGAAACTTTTAGGCGAGAGGCAGTCAGGAAATGCGAACGCAGTGAGCGATAAACATTTCAAGCTTAATTTAAAAAAAGGAAACTGAGTGGGATTGTTCTTTAAATTACAGAAAATGAAAGACTTTGCGCTACTTTTATCGTAAGTGTCTTGATTAAATCCATGAAAAATACCCTTTTCCGACCCGAAATACTGATGCTTAATAGACGCCCCGACTGGGTAAATATGCAGCAATTATAAGTAGTTTAAATTATGCTATGTGGAGGTCACAACAAATCCTACGTTTATTATGAAATATTATACAAATTTGGAATTCAATATGTTACAAGGCGGTCAGGGAGCTTTCAAAAGAGCACCATTTTTATTTAGCAAAGTAAAGTTTGTTAATAGGAAGTGAGAATCAATGGCTTCATCAACCCCAAATTTCGGCACCTGCTTGAAAACTTATCTTACTGCTTTCAGCCTCCCTCATTTACTTCCCAGTTGCTTGATGAACAGCATTGCAGTAAAATCGGACATCTATGTTTTCTAGAGGCAACCGCGCCCTTGATTATGGGGTTTAAGGGAAACAACTATTGTGTCTCTGCAAGTACGGCGACTAGGGGATAGCGACGATGGATGGTTTTACAGCCACAAGTAGTTGGAGCAAAAGGTCAGCTTATCCCATCTCCCTAGATTTATTGTACGATCATTAATTTAAGTTCTGAAGCACCTTGCCCCTAGCATTGACTAGCGAGGAGTATGAGGATCAAAAATTTTGGGCACGAAAGAATTTGAAATAGGGGCAGTTCATAGTTGGAAGTGAAGCGTTCTAGTCTCGAAGGCACTTGGAAACTTCTGTTGTTGTTACAATGACAGCTCACGATCCCCAGACGAATTTCATGACAACGTACTGATGACATTACGGAATTCGAGTGCGATTCTAAAGTTAACTGATTGTAAATTCGCGCCTCTACTTAAAATCCCACCCGTCTTTACTAGTTTATGGCCTTCCTCACCATAGCGGCAGATACGGGTTTTACATTCAGATACATTTTAACACAAAAAGTACGTAACTGTCTCTTTTCTGCAAATTTCTTTTGCTTATTCCTAAATGTTGGTGCTACTAGGTTTTTATTGGTTCGAACTCCGGTAAACTGACGTTTTTTTACTACTTATGTAAAAGTTAATTGTCCAAACGGTCTAATCATCATTAAAGTTGGCGTTTCGCCAACTGAACCGAATATTTAATGTGGCAAATAAGTTTACGCTTAAAGAGCTTCGATCTCTTGAAGAATTTAGCATTTAAGCGAGTCCTTGTTTACGCAGTACTGGGAGAATTTTACAAATAAGAAGTTATGGAGATCGGCTTTGTAAAAAATGTATCTTTAGCGAGTGAAGACATTCTATTATTGGGCTCGAATGCTTCTCTTTCTTTGGCACTGGCTGAAAGTACAGAGGTACTCCACTCACCGATTGTGATAAAATCTGTCTTGTTCACTTTTGCTTGTTCTGGATTAATGAACTGGTAAACAGTTGGATGATGAAGCTGCTGCTATGGAGGAGTGTTTTACTTCGTCGGAAATGTACGGTAGTTGCCTTCCACAGCAATGAGTTTCAAAGCAGTCTTGAAAAATTGGTTTCCGACCAAGCCAAATAGTGACGAGATAAAGTAAAGAGTGGTCTCATTCTTCAATAACACCAGCATTAGCTGCGACCTCCCTAACACAAAAATAGATGTTTAACGGATAAATGGGACATCAAAAATAGGTAGTTGGGTTCGCCATACACAATCGAAAAGTGACCAGTCACAACGAAGCATTCTGTTGTTGTTGAATAGCAATCACCCTCCTAATCAGGCACTAATTTGCGCTGATTGGCTTAAGTAGAGTGAAAAATATTTAGTGGGAAGAGTAACGAAGCCCTCTGCTATAATTTCTGCGAATCTGAACTCTTCTTTAAAAATAACGTGTTTATTATCACAGCGGCAATATAAGCTAAAAACGCCGTACACTGTCCTTCCTATCTTTTAGTGAATACGCCGATGTTTTCAAGGGCTGCAACAGAATGGAAGTCAAATTCACCTAATTATGTTATCAGATCTCAATCTTAGAAACATCCATGCTCAGTTCCTAAAATCAGCCGGGCAAAGATATTATAGCAGGTTTAAAGGACTGTCAGGGTTCCGTGTAGGCAGTGCTACATCACGTAGGTCTGAGTTGCCAATTTAACACTAGTATGACTCAACTAAAGCTAAGACCACTTTATGGTTGACCAGACCTCCACCATTTGTAGACTGCATGGCAAATTGATGTGTTCGTCAGTTGGTCTTTATCCGTTGGCTCGGGGTCGTAGACCGCAATAAATCAGCCTGATACAGTAGCACACGATGGTGTGGGTGTTCGCCAGCTAATAGTCACGCACTTATGGTGGCCATGCTTATCTGTCTCTACGCACAAGTCCTAATATTTAGCATAAAGAACGTGGTTCTTGAACGAAGTGTCCGTTAAGCTAAGGATGCTCCTAAATGTTTAGCTTGGAGTTTCATAACACCATATCGTTTGCTTCGACCACTCCAAACCTAGGGTTGCTGCAAATGTGCACCATCAAATTTCAAATAAATACCAACAAACAAGACGTAAGGCAAGGAAAGGGACTGACAAGTTTACACAAGTAGATCGCCTTTGAATACATCGCTGAAAATGCAGCAAGCTTAAGAACTGAACTTATTTCGAAGTTGATGTCAACAAACTGGAAGTTGGTACATAGGCACTCAGGGAGAATGATTAGTTACAGTTCTACACAGCTAAGTAAGATCCGTCCTATGAAAACAAAGGCGATAGTTAAGGTTTTTTCGTGTTCCTTTACAAAATCGAATTGTATGAACAAGGCGAGCTAGATTTTGTAGCTAGAATAAATAATGCATGATGATAATCCAGCAAATACAGTGGATAAATCTGGGATTTAATTGCGCATAAATTAAGGCAAAACCTTCACTAAGAAGGCAATGCCTATTGGCTTGTTGTTACCACTTCGTAACTTGGGCTGAAGCACCGGGTCCTGCAATTTGGCAGATGAGATTAACAAACCAGAGAGACATGAGTAGACTCGTTTTCAGTGTACATGTAGAGTATGCTTTGGTCGCATAAGTAGTGCTGAAGAAATTGTGGCAGCTCTGGAAGGCTCTCAAATGAAGCAAGGAAAGATGAGTTCTCAAAAAAACAGTTAATTTTATTACTCCTGGCGCTCCACCAACGGACTAGTAAGTTAATGTTACTTGTGATTTTTTTCCATTCCATTTAGTTCTTTTAAGAATTTTTTGGTGCTCTGCCTTTACTTTTAATTCAATCTACCAGCAGTATCTACCAGCACTGTTAGTAGCCTTTAACTTGACAAAGATTGCATGAGATTTTAATATAACTACTGCTACTGCTAATAAGACAAGTTTTCAGTAGAACTACTGACGGGAGAATTCTGCATCTCCAGCCGATGTGAGCGAATAACCAAACGCGGTATACTGGTTGCCTACGCGTGGAGGAGATTTTGGAATCACCGCTGTCAAAATCGGAACAAGTTCATGTGTGCCTACACGACCATTAAAGAAGCATCAAAATCCCTTTGAACCTATTGCAAGTTAATGCAAATGTAAACACTACCAAATATTTGTGGCTTTTACTCTCCAGCATTTACGCATTCCTTTAACTTCACTTGCACTTTTAGATTTCACAAAGGAAGTGGCAGTGCATTAAGGTGACGGGGCTTCAAAAATTTACAAAACAATTAATAGAATCCGGTACTACTTGCCTGCCTTACCCAACGAATCCAGTATTGAAGAACAGAGGAGTACTTATTTAACGCAATCCTTTATGTCAATGCGACCGAGGATAGTAAAAGAAATACGGATTTGATTTTAGAGACTATGGCAAATTTGGGACTTATTAAAGATGCACGAAGCTATCCTGATCGAATAAAGACTTTTTATTTCAAGGCAGTTATTGAAAATGGTTAATTTTAAATTGAATAGGACTTTCATGAAGGCATATTTATAGAGCACTTATAAAGTTGATGGACTATCCCAACTGCCTTAGCGGCCAGTATCGGTTACAGATAAAAGACACGGTCTACGATGAAATCTATTTGAAATGACTTGATATTTTACACGTTCTTATGCTACACTCCGAATATTTTCTGAACTTTAAGATGAGTCATAACATTGGGACAGAAACTGTATCGCCAACGAACAGAAGGACTAGAGGCTGCTAGAATGGATTGGAGGATACACCACCATAGCATCGATGTAGTATGTAACCCCTTGTCCGATTGACTGCGGTCCAAGTTTTTTGGTCCATCTTTTGTGTCAGTGCTGTGAGAAAACCATAAACGAACAAACTATCTCAGCAATCGAAACTTCAGGCAACTTAGCACACCTATGACCACATCGTCATCCATCCATTTCGCCGCCACCATTGGGTTGGGCCGTAGGTCCATTGCTAGTCGTAGGAAAACAGACCCACTTTATGAATGAGAGGGTGTAAAAGGGTGTAGTGGAAATGAAGTTTTGCATTGTTTTCTCCTCCCTATTTCATTCCGACTTCTTTAGTGCTGCTCCCTCATATCCATGTTCCATCTAAGTAGTAGATAGGTAGAGAAGCAAGTTAACAACAAAGGTGATTGCTAAAAACGATATGTTTAGGCTTTGGTAGATTAAATTTTAGGAAAAATAATTATTGCAACTCAAATTTGCGTCATTCTTACCTTATTATGAGGAAGTACAAATAAATGAAACGTGATGAGTCAAAATTTACCTCAACTTCCAGACTTCGGACCTTTCAATCAACTTGTGCCATCGCATAATTGGAGTCGTGTGATCACCACTGTGGCCTATGGCATTTATTAAGCATTTAATCCCCTTTAGTTTCCGAATTCAGCCTACACATTACTGTACAAACATGAAAATCGGAATAACATGGCACCTTTTTCTTTTTCGCTGACTTAAAGCAATCATTCGAGAAGGCGCCAGTTAACGTAATCAAATGGAATTTTTGCATACCTTATTGGGAGGCTAAGTATGTCGCCATCCAGAAGGGCAAATGATACCACTGCAAAGTAGTGGAGGCCTAAAGTTATTACAAAAAATGTCATAGTCTCGAATGCAATAGCTTATACGCCAATGTCGTCAAAATCACACTGTTAAAAGAATCTGCTTGCATAAACCGGGTGGCTAAACTTTGTTGGAGCATGACCTCCGGCCAAGCCACATGGACTGTTCATGTATTATTCAAGTGCACGCATGATATCGACAGTACAAGCACAAAAATCTTGGCTTTTTCTTCACAACGCTGCATGCGAAATTTGCTAAAGTTTTCGTTTTTTTACTTTCTAGTTTATCAATCCACTTAACACATTAACAACAACCGCCCTGCCTTTTATAACATCAGACAACATTAAAGTGCACCTGCATTAGATAACTTACTAACTCAGTTCCTCTGGATTTAAAAATATCCTAATGCCCAAAGCTTGACACAGCCCCGTCGCAATCTCAGTTTATTGTTTTACCACATCATTTGCAAAAATACTTGAAAGTGAAACACGTTTATACTGAGCAAAATATAGATGTCTAAATTGTTCCTCATTCCTGCTAAGATGCCAGGCGTGATTTGTCTGATCTGAAGTAAAAGCTGATTTTGTCATGGAAGGTGTTAAATTACCGACGAGAGGAATTGGTTGGCCGTAATGACTCGTTCGTTTTTGGGGCGAATATGGGACACACGAGTGAGGAGATGACATAATGAAAGTGCTGTGATGGTGGTAGCATTAAGCGGCGCGGGGAGAGCACGAGTATGGTAGAGAAAAGGTCTGCCTATCACTATGTACGATCACAATATGTGTCACTTCGTTACAGCAGTGGAATAACAACGAATTGTTTATTTTAAGAATTCCGGTCGCACTTCTAATGTACAGATCATTCACCATCTTTGTCTTAATTATTCGTTTTAAATGTTCCAGTATTATCGAGTTCTTGAAGGCATCGAAACCTTCCTACAAATGCGTACCTTTAGTTCGATGTACGTCCTCCTCCAGAAATGCAGCTATATACGCCAACATAACACTGTGTGCAATTGTCCCAGTCTTGGCACCGTTTAAAATGGAAGGATTCTATTCTGCGCTGTATGTCCGTCAAGTGCTTAACTAGATTATAAATTCGAATATGAAGCGGATTTGTGGAAGCAAATTAAGCCAGTACATTAATTGCTAAAATTGTGATCGATTTCGGAGAAAGAAAGTGCAGTTCCTTTGTAACAACTGGAATGATGCGGAGGTCGAAGTCAGTTGCCAGGAAAATTGACTCTCGAATTTGTTGCCAAAGAAATGTGATGCTATATTAAGGTACTGACCCTGTGATTTTGCTCTGGGTTAATAGCTAGTAGCTTGGGGTGACGTCATTTCATTATGCATATTAGCGCTACGACAGTAGTACTATCTTGTGCTTTCCTTATCTTGAACTTGACTACCTCACTTTCGTCAAATTTGCCATACCCTAGTAGAAGTCTAAAAACATCTCTGTTTTGATGGTGCGGATTGGCCAAAATAACGAGCGTAAAGGTCATCAATCTCCATATCATATGCTAACAACAGAAACTCCAACAGCGTGTTGCATGTTAGAACAGATCCTTCCAGTGTACTGCGTTTATGGCACAGCAAAACTGACTTTTTTCGAAATTCATCCATTGTTTGCTTTGTTAGGTGTTTGACGTTTGACATGACTGGCGTACCTTGCCATTTTCGCACAGATTTAAATAAATTAACTAGGAAGGTATGGGTACTGATGGGATATCACGACAACAAAAGTTAATAGAAATTGCTACGTTATAGGCACGCTTCAATAGAAAGTCTTTTTGCTGCATTTGAAAGTTGTCCTCCTCTGTCCTACGTTCGCAAAAACAAAAGTTGTCTGTGGTATAGCAAAATCATAAACTATTTGAATTATCACCCATAGTAGAAGTTTTTCATTAATGAGATTAAAATTGTAGCGCATATAAAAAATCCCTTGCGTTGGGGTCTGACAACTCACCTTTTCTTAATTTTGACTTCGTGCTTGACGTTGTCAATTTGTGCCATAGAAGTCAACAAGGCAATATGACTTCTTCTGCAGAAGTCACAAACTGGTAGTTATTAAAACATCTCACAAATGAGGAAGAAGGATTCTTCCACCTTCCTACTAGGATTAAAAACTGGGCCTGGTAAGTCCGTGGTAGAGAAAAAATACCATGTGGCAGCTTGATGCAGGAGTCCCGAAGTAGCACACAGGGTCAAATGATGAAAACTAAACGTCACCTTCAAAAAAGACAAAAAAGAATTCAGCGTCAAAGTCGTGGATATTTTATTAAGTAATCTGAGTTTTAGGCATTAACTTTTGACAAAAGTCTTGGTAAATTTTCAAGATGGAGAATGGATTTGGATGAAATAGCGATGGAAGATTGCTTAACCTGTAGAAGAATTAAAGGATTGATAAGTTATGCCCCAATTCTGCAATGCATTAACTTGAAAAGCCAAACAGCCTTGCACAATTAATTCGTGATGCTAAAACCCGTTCTTAATTAAATCTAATCATTTCTGTATTATCAGAACATAGAAGGGCAAAATTTTCGGGGCGAATGAAGAAAATTTGTTGCTCGTAAGCTCGGCTATAAAGACCTACCAAAACATAGAACCAACACCGTTTCGAAGATTTCATTATAACAGTGAAGAGACAAGAGCATTTTGAGAGCTCTGTTGCATCACATATTGAACACATTTCCTGCAATTTTCGATAACGGTAAAAAGAATTTATGGGAATACCCAGAAGTGCGGCGGATACTACGATAGGTTACTCTGCCTTGCTCTTTTTCAGCGGTGTCTTGTAAAATTTTTCAGGAAAAGATAACCACTGGTAGGCATACATCCTTCAAACTAGCAAAATGTGCTCAAGAAACACCAATAAGCTAATTAAAAGTGGACCTCATTTCATTTAGGACGTTTATGCTGACCCCTAATCAATGGAGAAAGTTCCGTTTTCAATGATCCAAGTAGCACCGAAAGTGTCAGCACTATTGTTTTTTGCGATCTAATCGACTGAAACTGCATTTTGAAGGATAATATAACTAATTAAGCTTATGAGCTCTAACCTCTGAACCCGCGCACATCTGTAAGGTATTAAAGCCAAATGTTCTTCGCCGATGAGGTTTTTATTTCTTATTCATCAGTGAGGTTTAATTAAGTGGTGGCGCCGTTCATAGCTTATGAGATTGAACTGGATTAAGGGGGAGGTTGTAGCTGAAGCAATGAAAAATTTTATGCTCTGTTAAGTCCATTCATTTTAAGAGCTACTAATATTTTAAAATCTATCTGGTCGAAGTTTGACAATATTAAGCTGGAGAAGGAATGAAGCTTTTAAACAGATGATAGGTAACTACACGCTTGATCAGAGCTACAAGGTTTCTTCGGGGATGCGTACCCGATGGGGATGCAAACGGATAAACCACTGCGTCCAAAACTGACGCAAAGTCAAGAATAAGGCAAAAGTCATCACTTGTTATGGGATTCTGAGCATTCCTCATGCATAGTAGAAGTGGCTTTGTTTCGCTTTAAAAAATCTTACGGTAGCTGCTCACTTTTAACCAAATAAATTCACACCGAACTGATAACTTCCCCAAAGCTATTTCTTTACAACTCTTGATACTTTGAGGCATGTTTTTTGAAAAGCTTATCACCATCAATAATGAGGTACACTACTTAATAAAAGTAAAAGGTATTGGCTAAAGACCTTAAATAAACCTGACATTTTGTCTAAACTTCATAACTTGATGAATTTGTATCAACTCAGGTTCAGGCTCTTTGCATAACCATTCAGAATTACATTCACTTGTAACAACGATGATAGAAGAGATGAAATGCTACGGAATGTAACCATCATAGTCGGTGATGTCACACTGCGAGGAACTCGGTGTAGGGGAACAATGTTACCCATTTCGCAACTTTGCCGCAATACTTCGGCCAGGATACGGTCACTAAATAGGAGTAGAGACAGAACTGAACAGTTGCATCCACAAAAGGTAAGGAGGGCCATTTGCCTCTTGATTTTATTGCACAAGCAGGGGTTCGCAGTAATCTCTGCCCTACACACTATGGAAATTTCACGTAGACTTGCAAAACCGACTGGACAACAAGGCCCTTTTAAGCTAACATCACTTACAGGAAGTTCCTAAGGTGGAAATTATTCACCAGTATACCAAATTCAAGTGCTTAAGGCTTTGGCTTTCACAATTTTGCACAGCCCTAATGTCAGGTTATGATGTTCACCTGATTGGTGCAACTTACAACGTTGTTTATAATCAAGAAATTCAGCAACTTGCAAGCTGACTTAATTTTTCCAATCACTCCTCCTCAAAAGTAGAGGCATAGAATGACCGCAAAGGGAAGGGATTATTAATTAAAATAGCTATGTTTAATAGGTGCAAAGATTTAAGTAGTAAAATGTTGAACCATTTAGGTAATTTGGCAATGTGAAAGAAATAAATCATTTCTACTCGCCAATAAACAGCTCAACACTATCCGTAGTATGTAAATGTAGCGCTTTCAGTGTTTATCAAAGTCGTAAGGAGCCATAAATCTAAAGGCGAACATGTTTTTCTGAAGCAAAAGGTGATGGAGTCCATGCCGGTTCGTAAAATAACAAAGATTGTGTCTTGAATGCCTGTCAAGACAAAAAGAAGGTTGACTAAAAATTTGAGTCTAATATCACCTCTTCGAAAGGTTTACAAGAACTTAAAGGGTAAACTTGGGCTGCATGGTCCCTGACCTTGAGACCTGAGCGAAGTATCCGCAGAGACCTGTGCTTATGAAAGTACCAAGGGTGGTGCTGAAAGCTTAGTTGTCAAGACTTAGTCACTGCGCGGCTAAGATAGCCTTAAATGCTTTTAGGAGCATGCTTTTAGCCTTTTTATAACATCTACACCGCCAGCCATTCCTCAACTCATATCTTCTCACGATATTTTAAACGATATTTTAAAATGGACAAGGAAGAAATTCACCTACTCTTTAGTGGAGGCCTACAAAACAAAGATCAGCCATTACAATTGGAGTATCAACATTTAACCATCAAAAGGCATAAACGAAACCCACTTTCTCAGTCAAATTCTCTTTTGAGACGTACCGTCATAGGTACTCAGAAAGAGCGGAATTTTGGACTTTTCAAATATTGTTTGTTGCATGCAAAATTTAAGGCAACAGGAAGGTGAATTGTAATTTCTACAATTAACATGACAGTACAAGCAGAGTAGGACTATCGTTATCCTAAAAAAAAGATAGAAAACTTTGAAAAAGGGAACCTCAATGCCCCCGCTACTACGATGCCTCCATGTGGCTCTAATATCATAATATCCAGATAGAGTTTATTACAACTACTTAAAAGTCAGTTATTGGTTCTGATGTTTTTTTTGACTCCAGTTATGAGGAAAACTGCACTTAAGACTAAAATTCCAAAATTTTTTGAGACTTGTATTAATGTAAGCCAGAATGTACGCCGTTTGCGAAAGATGTTTTCAGATAGGGTGACAGCAAAGATATCAATCACCACACCAGCGGAAGAAAACCACAGCTGGTTTTATTAGCAGATGTGTTTTTGCTACCGCGCCTATGCATGCTCTGCAAGCATGATGCAAGCAACTAATAAAAAGCCGCAGTATTTTGGGTAATTATCTGTTCGCTGAAGCTTAATGAATAGTTTATACAAAAGCTTGCTTAAAGTGAAAATTCATTGTCAGTGCTGCGGCTAATGTTTTTCACTCACACAAACGTGTGTGCTTGATTTTTGGGCTAACGTCACCTTAATGAAGGCCTTAACTTAAACTATTCTTTAGTCATTTTTTATTTTACACGCTTATAAGCATAATGGATGCAGAAGTTAAATTTAGAGGGTTAATCCTGAGCTTTGGCAAAATTTGCAGCAGAACAATGAACTTGGGTTGTATTTGACCATAATTTTCACTTATTTTTGTGATTTGTAGACTAAGTTATTCACTCACGTTGTTAACTAGACAGGTGTTTTAAAAGACCAGGGCTAGTTCAGTAAGCAGGCAATTATTTCGCATCACGAAAATGTTTGGAGAGAGGTGCATCTAATTGCACTGCACTTAGCCAACTTAGCTATGGAGAATGCTAACACTGCCAATGCCTATTTAAATCTCGATTTTTGGGAATGTTTTTACCTTTGTGGTGCTTTATAAACATAACTTTAATAAGTAGCTAGGTCTAAAACCAGTAGTCTCCAGGTGGAAATGGTTACACGACACACGCCAGTAAGAACGGATAACACTCTTCGTTTTTATTGTTCAGGGAGATATTTGAAAACTTCTCTGAGGATCCACTGTTTTCATCAGGAATAACTTACCAGATGATAAAGTAATTTTTTTCAAGAATCTTAGACAAGATTTCTTCCAATTGACACCGTAAAGCGTTTAGTAATGAATATTGTAAATGCACCCTTACATAAATACTTTGCGCACTAGGATGCGATTTAACAGTCGTACAAGGATTTAAAATTCGATTAAACTCTCTGTTCAGTCCTGTACAGTCTCCATAGATCATACCTCTGTTCTGTTGTGCTACCTCCGAGGCATGCTAACAGTCTCTCAGTCTTTCAGTTTGTGAGTCATAGGTGCTTCCATACTAATTTTGGTTGTTCTGACTTTGGCAGTGGCAAGCGACTTCGATCGAAATAAACGTCTCTACAGATGTTTAGAGCTAATTTCTGAACCAATGAGTCACAGAAGAAGAGAAGCTGCTAGAGGTGGCTGAATCTGGAAGCACTTTGGTCACAAGGGTTTAAATAAAGCTAACATTTAAAAACTATCTTTAGCATATGTTTTGCAAGGAGGCCAAACAACAACTGGAAAGAAACCAGACTTGAAGTACCAGGGGAATTCCAGTATGGGGCTATATTACCTATGCAAAGAGGTAGATTGTGCGCAAAAGCAATGCCTTCTCCATGTTCGTACTAGCCGAACAAGATGCAGATGGATGGATGGCTATACACAAGTGAAATGAGATTAAGATGGCAAAAAACGTAGACGCAAAAAGCTGGTCCCGAAATTCCCTTTTTAACCTTTTTCTGCTAAACGGCTAAACTTTCGAACCAAATCTGCGAAATTTCCGTCAATTTTCAAGGCTTCCCTTGAGATCTTCGTGAATGGATACATGTGTTTAAGTTTTCTGTTGGCATGGAGATGAAACAGAATTGATGTTGTTTTGCGTTTCTGTGTTGGCTTGGGTGGGTAGTAAATACTCATTTTTCCAGAGACCACCCACAATGAGGATTGCTTAACAACTCCTACTTTTTTAGAGCTAATGGCCGTCATACGGTAACAACTATCTGTCTTGCCATTTCGGAGTTGTCTGTTTGCCTTCATGTATACAAATGTCAAATTGCACAAGATTAATGTAGTAATTCTTGAATGCTCGTTTCACAGCGGTGAGGGCATACGAAGCATTTTGTCGTTAAATTGACTACAATACATTCCATTTGTATCTGTTACACAAACCACTTATTTAACTCCGTATTAACTATGTTTTGGTTTTAGATTAGACAGTACAAGAGTTTTTATATCCACACAACCGCATTAGCCATGCGTGGTCGCCCTAAGGCATTCAGTTTTAGCTCTCCTTAGAAAATCAAACAACCGAAATTAGGACCAGACTTTATCTCTTAGAAGAAATCGGCTCATTATTCCAGTGGTATTCCTTTTAAACGTTTTCCATTTCCTCGCGTTAAACATAAAATAAATTCATATGCCTTTGATAAGAATACTTACTGTATCGCACATTGCATACCGAAGTCCCTCCCCATACAGTCGTTCTTAGCTCACAAGCAGACCGATACCCGTCTCTAACTCTGTAGCATGTAGTCCCAAATTATAGACAGAGATTAAGTTTTGAAACAGTATAACAGCTCAATGTGTTTCGGTGATGGTAGCTTACTGATAAATGCCACAATTATGTGTTTCGTAACACCCGTAATTGTTTATCATCATTAAGGTGGTAGACATGAAGCTTTTTACCCCGAACATCTAGTGCGCATGATTATGGATTGGAAAATTGAGCTATCACAAGTGTAATCCACCGATAACGCTAAGGATTCCAGTAAGCGATATCGTAGATCCCTATGCTTCCCAAAAACTTGTTTCCGAACTAAGTTAGAAGGATTTTTCCCATACATTGCGCCATCTTTTAGTTCAGCTCTTACATTCAAGGATACTGTTACCAACATCCTTGCCTTTCGGATGTACAGCCTCTGACTGAGGACCAATAAGACTTATCAGCGTCCTCGTTGTGTTCAAGTGTTCGTGACTTCATATCTTGTGCACAGATCGTGCATGAAGATGAGCTGCCTCATAGGAACGGATCAGGAAGAGACCAAACAATCCAAAGAGCTTGATTTACTTCACAGAGAAGCGATTCCGACTAGTTTGTGATGTCGAGTTGCAAAATTATAGCCTCTTGTCTTCAAATTATTTGAGTTAACATCTAGTTGCAGCTTCAGTGAATTGTTCATCGCCTCGATTGACGAATTGAGATGGTTTGAGAAGTTTTCTTCTTGATTGATAGGCATTCTTAGCTCTTGGGAGGGTTTGGAAGGTAGATAACCTACTAGATTAACCATAGTTCAATGCTGACCAAGAGAGTTGTGTTTGAGCAGCTTGAAAAACGGCCTCATTTAAATGACGCCTTGTGTATTTATTGGTCAAGAAAGCTCTCTCATTACGGCAATGTGTGGGCGGTCTGTGTCTGTGATTCCATGTAAAATAAACAGTAGTCCTTTCTTCGGTAAGTTGCTCTAAAAAAACAACTCTTTCACTGCATTTTCGGAGGATTTTTTAAGGAATGGTCGACTGCTTTTCAGTCGTGTGAGAATCGAGCGCTGAAAAAAGGGGGCAAAATATGATTTTTACCAGGGAGGCATTGCATGTCTTTTTATAAATGATGTAGGATTATTAAATAATTTGGCATCAATTAAATGGTTACATGCTTCCTTTGAATGGCCTTTACGCAGACCTACTGCAATGCCTCTGAACAACTTTTTTGAAAAAGCATTAACTGATTTTCTTATTTTATTTTCAAATGCAACATTGTGTGAACTGTCCCAAACAATAAGGTCCCATTGTTGGAGGTGGCAGAACCATCTCCAAGCGATGCTCTCGATTAAGGGGCTGACATTCCCACCCGATGCCTAGGCTTAGAAATTAACTTAAAAATGGGAGTTATTGCCTTGCCTGTTTTATTGTGACTCGGAAACCTGGAATATGACACAACTCTGCTCCGGTCAGCATCAAGGAGAGAAAAGTGTCTGATCCATAACTATCCGTTATTACCCTTGTTGACTCGACTTCCAACTTTGCTAACCAATATTGTGCAGCATTCACCAATGGTACTCGTAAATTGGGCACCAACTTAGTTGTCTTTTTTATTGTTGTCACAAATAAAATGCTGTGGCTGCAGAAGAAGAGGTCCTACCTGCTCTCGTATGCAAGGCATTTAAAGTGGTCATTCAGCTAGAGGGGGTGCCTCTCAACTCACTATCAACGCATGAGCCGACGTTTTGTTTGGGTCTAAGGAAGAAGAGGAAACTGTGATAAGATGGCCTCGCTTAAACGTTCTTCAAATTTGTCGTTGGCTTATTCACAATGAAAGTAAATGTTTTGGAATCGCACTTCTATTCCCTTCTGATTACGCATGAATGATTTATAAAGGATAAATATTGTATCAACCTTTTGTGTTTAGTAAGTTTTTCATTCCTAATTTTAGCATCCGCTGCTGAATAAACGCAAAGGGATAATCTCAACACCTGTTTTGCTGGCCATACAAACACAAGTAAAAAAGGTGCGGGAACATAAAATGCATTCCTTAGTAATGGTTTTGGATAGTACAGGATTAAGGAGTTGTTATTCACACAAGTGCTTGAAATAGCGATCCTTTGAACCGACAAATTTTGCAGGTATGTTTCCCAAGCAAAATACCTGAATGTTGGTAAATTTTGGAGTTAAGATCCCAATAAGATGCTTGAAATGTAAAAAACGCATAAGTTTAGACTTTACTGGAGTAGAATACCACTATTCATTCTCTTAATAGATTAATCTGTAACCAATCAGGTTCGAGGTGCAGTAACATTCAAAAGTGGAAGATACTATTAAGCGTTAAATTTGTACTTCTATCCTGAATAAGAGAACATTGTGAGCTGATATGTTTAAAAGACTTGTGCCCATGTATTTTTGATAAATGCGTCCATTTTGAACCGTTTTTCTCCACAGTGGTTCGACCAATCAATTGCTTTCGCCGAATATCGTTGAATACAGAATAACTACCTCAATTCACTCCACAGGGTGGATGAACAAATCCATGGAATAAGGAGAGGGTAAATCTTTTTTACTATAGGCAAGGCAGATATGATTAGGCTCTACTGATACTCACGTCTTTCTGGAATCCATACTAAACGTCATAATTCCACTTATTGCTGACTTTGGAATTCCTAATTTCCCCGGAGGTTTTAATGCCGTTTACCATTAACTCCTCAACATAAGTTAAGAATACATATTGCCTGATTGTGGAGACTAAAGTGATGCAAATATCTTACCTTCCAACGCACAGATGAGAAATCGAGGAATCAAATGCGAATTGTGGTCCTGCTTGCGTCCACATGCTCACTACATGGTGATAGGACTCTGCATACTTTCTGGATTTTATGTCTGAGAAGATCAATCTGGGTTTCGCTATGCCACATTTAAACTAACTAAAAGTTAACATTTTACTCATTAGGATTGGATTATTTTAGATTCTTAACTGATGATAAAAGGCCCTTCAGATTTATCTAATATTTATGTCTTTTTGAGAGTGCAGTCATTTAGCGCAGTCTGTAAAATTTATTAATGAAACGTAATAAATGATTTATATAGTTACATTTGGAATGATGGCTCACTATCAAAGTTCAAACAATCTACTAAAATACTTTTAAATGAAACAACCTAAAATGCACTGCTCCAATTGTTTGAATAGCTCTTTTTTAAAAGGTGGTGAATTAGGACTCCATGACGAAACTTCCGCTGAGTGGGATATCCTTTGGGCCATGTCAGTAGCCCCTTCTCCCTTTCTAGTCCTTCAGTACGTTGACAACGCATATTCTGCCTTGGTATTGTATCTCTGTTTTTGTAGCCAGGAAGGGCTTGGAGGGCTTTGGCAAATAACAATGGGCGCAAAGTTGTAAATTTATTCATTGTAGCTGTTAGTTGCAATCTGATTATGTCTATGGCTATGGAATAGACTAAATATATGCACTCCTTCTTGATAAATAGAGACAGAAGTGAATCGCTGAAGAGTATGTGCATCGCTCGACCTACTTCAAGATAACAGAGCTCCGACTAAGAGTTCTCTTTATGTCAAGGTAGACTGTAAACATTTGAATTACTTGCGTACCTCAGTCGGGCTCAATCTTTTGCATCTTTAAGCCAGAATGCTATTTTTGTGATAATGCATTCACTCAATTAAGGACATTTTAAGCTATCTACTCCTTAGCACAGTGTCTTATGGCACGTGTGGTTTCGTAAACAATAATTCACACTCCTTGGTACTTCTTGCATTGAAATATTGCAAATTTGAGTTCTCAAACAGGTGAAGTTTTACTAACCGCTTCGGTTTTTTAATGGTCTTTCGATTATGCTTCTAAAAAATATCCTCTAACCCAATAATAGAGTTTTATCTTCTCCCGTTTCCATTGGTTTCATAGAAAGACCCTACCCATAACAGACCTAACGGCTTGAGTTAATTAATCAAAAGTGGATAAAATTGGGCCTTATCAATGATATACAAACTCACATAAGCATGCTTTATCATACATTTTGATTTAGGAGAAATTAATGTCATTTGCATTTAGGAACTGATTTATGCAATCAGAAGCGACGGGTTTTTAATTCATGGCAACATCCATGAATTTTTCAGGTATACTTATCCCATACACAGTTTAAAAGATGATAAGTTTGATTTTACATGCATTTTTTTCATCTCCCAACACATATCTGCAGTAAAACTTAATTTTTTCATCAAAACATCAAATGAAGAGATGAAATTAATGTACGAACGCTCTTAACTCGCACGATTAAAATTCGATGCAGGTCAACATTATTTGGTCAGCTAAATTCCACATCAGCAGAAAACATATTTTGCGTGACTCTTTGTGCGATTTCACTATTCTTAACAAAGGATTCAAAAGACTGGCTGCGCTACTTTTAACCAGTTTACATCCTAAAGGAAAACTGCCTTCCTCAAGCCATTTTTAGAGAAGTAAGCACAATCCTTCATTCAATATTGCAATTATCTGCCGAGTAAAACTCGGGTGATTTTGGAGAGAACGCTTTGACACTGTCTTCTATTTAAACTCTCTTTTGTATTACCCCTTTTAATTGGTTTTGATATGATTTCGTTATTGCGTAATGTAGGCTTTTCAATCCTACCTGCTAAAATGCATGCTTGTTTGAATATACTCACTAGACGGGAGGCAATCAGATAATGCGAACGTCGTAATCGACTGGACGCCATCACCGCCGAGTAGGAGGAGAAATATCAGCTCATCTGCTCGTTTCACGAGTAAGTAAGCTGAGATGAAGGAGAAAAACATAGAGCCTAACAGCCTAGCCCACTTTTTGGCTCGTTCGACAGATTATTGATAAGATAGGCGTGTGGGCAATCAGTGCAAATAATTTGTTTAGTAGTCATGACAAACACTTGCCAAATTACAGATTCTCTTCAAGAGTATCTCAACATAGGTTTAAGGAAAATTTGATACATTCTTCTAATATTGTTTGCGAGTAACTCAGATGAAATTCTCCAATCTTGGAATTAAAAATTCGCTCATCACGATTATTTTCTTTAAATAAAATACGTATGCATCACCACAGTTTCGCAGTTGAAGTGCAGGGTTTTGAAAATTGAAGGATCATTCAACTATGTGGCTGCTTTCATTTTCACTTCGAAATCCACATCTCAGCACAGAATGGGTTTTTTACTGTTACAATAAATAGATTTCGTCATCAGCTTCATAGGGTGTTATAATTAGCAGTAAAAGTCTTTAATCAATGAAAATAGCAAATGGCACTCCACTCATTCTCATGATTACACGGATTCTTAACAGACAAAACGGAGTAGATGTGTCCATGTCAATTGAGGGTTGCTTTCAAAACTCCATTTAGTAGGATTGAATGAATTTTTATTTCTTGCATATAAACTCATAAATGAAAGACAAGATGATTACAGAGCGGGTATTGAGGTTGTGAAGGGACACAATTGCTTGTTTGACAAAGAGGGGTCGGTAAATAAACGGCATCAATTAATAACTTCTCTAACTCCTGGTTCTGGCTATTGTCCAATGACCTTTTACTTTGTCCCATTTAACGTTCTTCACTTTGTTTCCCTTTCATTGGTAATCAGCATTTCAGAGTCCGTACCTTTGTGGGATTTGTGGGCTCGTTTTAAGAGCGATGACCAGTGGATAAGTATCATGCACGTTTTTACAGCCACAAGTAATGAGAGTAGAAAATTGGCTTTTCCATTGCTATACACTTCTTGGACTGTCAATAGGTTGTGTATTTTAAGCAATAACCAATCCAATCATTCCAATAAATAGGCTCCTTACATAGGAGTACATTTAAATACGCAAAACGTTTAACCGTTCATTAAATTTAATACAATAGTGGCTTGCAAGCCCAGATGACTTAAGCATAGCAAAGGCACCATATTTAAGCCGTTAAATTAGGTCAAGACTTGAGCATTAATGGCGGACCCTTTTCAAGCTGTAAAGTGCTTTGATCCTCTTTAAGAATCGAGATGTGATGTGAGTTACCGTGTAAGTAGCATGCATAAAGATAAGTCATCAGAAATAGCATTTTAGCAGCAATGCTAAGTGCCTGTAAAGAAGTTCCGTTGTTAGGTCTAATAGACCGAAATTCTTGGTAATTAAGGGAAGGTTTCATGTCACTCGAGTCATTTTCATTCAGATTTATCTAGTTCGTCTCTAAAACCAAGAAAAGGTGAACAATTCGGTAGTTGAGCAGTCGCAGCCCTGAAGGCTACTGAAAATGCCAGAAGAAGTCTTTAAGTGGCAAAGGCGTAAAATAATCGGTTTCTAAAACCTTAATTGCAAATTATGCCCGCGGGGAAACCTCGTTCTTAATAATTTTATGTATTTTAAAGATTTCATCAAGCTAATAGTTTAAAGAACAATTGTAATGTTGCCCGAGTGGTCATTTTGACAATGCATTGGCTGAACTCACGGCTAAGAGCACCCAATGGTGGTCGAGGTGGAGCATTTGCGGTCTGCTCTTCGTCAGTCGGCTGAGGGCCTCACGCTGCAATAAATCAACCCAAAACAGCGGCACACGGCGGTGCGGGTGCTCGCTAGTTAATGGCCGCGAACAAAGGGTGGTCAAATTTGCCTGTAATGTAAATGCATCCCCTTTTTTAAATGTAAAGCGGTTAAATGAATGCGATTATTGTACTCCAGTCACTCGGTCTTCCGTGCTAAAATGCGAGGCAGCGTGAGGATTCATTGTGTTACGTGTGCCGCTTGGACAATTTCCAACCTTTGATTACCATAATGGATAGAATCGAAACCAGTAGTATCAAAGGCGAGTAAAATTGGTGGGTCCTTGTAAAACCTTTCGAACTTACCATTAAAAATATGGCATGCCGGAGACCTGGATTGAGACAGAGGCTGACATTTGTCTTAATAAGAGCTAACCAAAAACAAAATTCCAACATGTTTTGCTCATATAAAATGATTACAAAAGACATGCATAGATTAATAGGCTGTGTTGCCAACGGTTGAGGTTGTTTCTTGTTCAATGTAAAGTGGAAAATTATAGACAATTAAAGCTGAGGTGAGTGTCGAAAGGAAACACCTAAGCTACTATCAAGCAAAATGAATAGGCAAAGATGAACGTGATTTTACAAACAATGGAGATCAAAGCCTGACTGAAGTAACGGATGCTGAGAGTTAGCTGTTAAGATGAGCAAGCTGGATAGATATGGACAAACCATTCTTCAAAGTAACATTCAAGTAGGCGTTACAGCTAGCGCGATAGCTTGGATTTAGAAAGTTACTGTACCTCACTTGCTAATTTGAATTGGATGGCGGTAATGGAGGACTTTCCGGTGGTTTTAGAGGCTGGGCAAGAACATTTAAAGCATCGCAATCATAGCTAGAGAAGGCTTCTGAAATTCTTCACTAACTAATAGGCAAATTGATATTACTTGCAGCTGAGTCACTTTGTTAGCGTTTGAAGCCCATTTTAAATTTCCTTCTTAGTAATATCCACCATGTACCTCATTTACCTCTAATTTGACAGCAATGGCAAAGGCTTTCAAAATACCTGTGAATAAGCAAACGATAAAAGACGTAGAAAAGTTACTTTTCAAAGGCTCCGTGAAAACACCACGATATTTGGGAGTGAGGTGAACAATTTATCTTAAACGCCGTAAAGATTTTGTTTCATTCGCACAAATTAGTCATCTTTGGCTGCGAATGCTCACACAGGAATGCCAGAAATGTTTTTTTTAGAAAAACACCGTCAAGAGGGATTCACAGTCCCGAGCTATGTGCTCGAAGCTTGTATCTCGGTTTACTTTACGTAAAGTAGATTTCGAAGTCCCTGATGTCAGCAACAAAACAATTTTCTGTGCGCATGCACAACCATTAAAGATCATCAGCAGTTCTTTAAACTAATTGCACACGTTCGCTTCAAAGGAACTATTCGTGTTATTAAGTCCTACTAGTTGAAATTAAAAGTTACTACTTAAGGAGCAATTGCAGCACATTCACTTCTTCTAACTTTGGTAAAAATAACAACAATATCTCATTGAGTAAAATATTTAAAATAAAAAGAACAAATTTTAGAATGGTTTGTCTACCATAGTGTATGGGACAGTAAAGGGGTGGAATCAATGGAATCATGAGGTTTCCCGATCCATTGCTTTGAAAAATAAATAAGGAGGAATAGCTCCGCCTTCGAAGGCGTTCACGCCCTTGTGCTATTTTGAGAACACGCTACACAACTCTTAAGAAGTTAATGGGTCTTATGCCATTGTGATTAATGGAGATGCCTAATTAAAGAATGAAACGAGGACTCGGAAATACATATTTAAACTGCAGAGTAAAATAAATGAACCATTTTAACTGCTTTGGCAGCTGATATCACCCATGGCAAAGATGGTCCCATCCTCTTATGCTACATTCCAAGTATCTTTTATAATTCAAAATTATGATATTGGAGCAAAGAGTGTATCTCTGACTAATAGTAGGGCTGAGGACCACTATCATGGGCGGAAGGCCATGCCACTCGATAAAACTAAAATGGTCGGACCTTAATCGCCCGCATGAGCAAAACAAAGAGGTAAACAACCGGTTATTTTACAGTCATTATCTTCTTTTGTGCGTCGTCCTTGATGCTCTCCTTGATCATCACAGCGTAGACGATAGAGAAGGAAAACACGTACGCGAAAATTACACTGTCCATTGGATTTAAGGAGATCAGAGGAGATATTTCGCCTTGGCGTTGCTGATTCTCTTGGCATTTTTGCTGATCAAAAGTTTCGTCTGTTTGAGGACTGCTTTGGAGAATGAGGAGGCGTGTTGGCCACCCAAACACCTATCACCTTTTTAATAACAGGACTGTCATAGAAGCAGAATCGTTTTTAATGAGCAAGTTCTGAAATGGTTTTTTTCGGTATGAAATTGTGTGTTTAGTCCTCCTTATTACTCTATTCCCACTTCGGTGCTTCTCCAGCCAGCAGTTAGGTGGAAAAGACATCGAAGATTCACCTGATTCACTTAATTCATATAGGTACCATTGACAGCAAGCTTTTCCTTATTTCTACGGTCATTACCACTCCTGGTATTAATAACTTCCCTGCAAAACACGATTTAATATCAAATAATTGAAACCTTCTCAATTAATATGCTTAACTTATTTTGATTAACATCAACACCCAAGTTTTATCCTTCCTACTCAGGGATAGGTGATATTGATAAGCACAATAGGCCTAACTTTGAGCAATTTTTCACCACAATCAAGAAACTGGGATTGACCGCCTTCTACCTGATGAGTCTTGATACCTTATAATTCCTAAATACCATCTCTTAGCTTTGATGAGAAATTTCTAAAACCTTAAAACCAAGTTCACTCCAGACCATAGAAGTGCAAACAACGTTTTCTGAGACACCAAAATGGGAGGATAGAATGGAATGTAAACGAACAACTTATCGACAAACTACCTAATGTCTATACTTTGTTATATTTACACACGTTGTTGCATACAGCTTTACTATTTTTAGGAATTCTGTCGATTTGCGCGGTTGCAGAAACTCCACCAAATTTTACTTTCCTGCCCTTTTAAATAATGGACGCAAAAGCTCATATCAGGTATTGACTTTAGTGTTTAACATTCATTTACATTCCTTTTGAGGGATTTTAGATAAAGCCACTATAAAACAGGATCGATGGTCTAAATCTCACCCCAGGGAGTTAACTACATAGGGATAAATAATTGACAGTCTCAATGAGGCTTGTAAGTTGTGGATAGATGCGATATAGTTGACCACTTAGAAACTCTTTCCATGAAAGTCAGAACTTATATTTAATTGCTCATAACTTAGAGGGTTAGAGCCCTTTTCGGAGTACTACACTGCTCTGCAATCTAGAGCAATTTCATGATCCACTGTGGTCGAGCACCTTCTCACTTGAACGCAAATTCGATGACTAACACAAATCGGATCGTAGTGATGACCTGCAGGGGGTTTATTAATGGAAGCACTGAGGACGATGTTCTAAAGGATGGGGAGGCTGTAAAGTACTTTTGATGTTTAATGCTTTGTTTCGGTCACATAGGCACTAAAGGCTTTGCCATTTTTGCTTCCACTAGCAAGCATGGTCTATGGTCCATGTCTGAAGACTTTAAGCCCTTCTGTAAGACATAAGTGTGTTTTCCGACAAAGCGCTACCACTTCTTCTGGCTCCAGTAAATACACAGAGCTCTACATAAAAAGATGCAAAGTACTGATTTATTGCACAATCACCGTTTCGAGCAAGAATATTAAACCTATGACCGATGCCGCTCATTAAGGTAGTTACGGTAGTAATTATTCAGTGCCTAAAATGTATAGATATCCATGATTCTCTTTTTAAGCTAATACTAATTTTTCTCATCATTCGTCTTAGAGTGAATTTCGGAGTTGTTGTATGCACATTTGTTAGTGGTTATGCTGCATGTTCATTTAAAGTTAAACGTCTTTTCTGAAGCCTCAATCTCAACAAAATGCAAACAAATATTCATATTCAACCTTTATGCCCCTTGAATCCGGAATCATTGATTAAAGAAATTGGTTCTGTAATCTATTATTTCTTTAATTAAAGGCGCATGAAGAACCACGTACATTCTGTGCATGGATCGTCCTTATATCCTATTATACAGCTCACCCATTGGTGTACCGATTGATCTGCTTTCCATTATCTGACGCCATCCACAAGCTGAGGTATGTATTTAAACTACTAAAAAATAATTGAAATTGCTAAATTGAATTGTAAGATAACATGAACCCTCAGGCTGAACATTTTTGAATCTGGGACTACATTCTGTTCAAAAAGTTCGGATGACTGGAATGAAATAATAATATTTCTCTACTTCCTTCAAAATAAAGTGGGTCCTTTGTTGAGAGGCGTAGGTGAACATTACCACTGAAGGTGCACATTTATCTAGCATGCGCCTACAACGTGAGGTGCTGTCGTATGGGGCAGATTTATTGCGGTGCGGCTCTGGGCCGATACAAAGAATGGCAAATGAACATATTAACTTCGCGTCCGGTCCACAAGTGGCAGATGTTCGGTAGACTAATAAGTGTTCTTAGCTGTGAGTAGAAGCCTACCATTATGGACTCGGCAACTCAGATGCTTTTGATGTGGCATTAGCTAGATGGATACTTGGTAACCATTAGGGCTGTTACGGCGTCGTTATCTGGCTGATTGCGAGAACTGGTAACACAAAAACACTAGGCATTAAAATTTTGCTGCTTAGATTTTATTAATAATGAACCATTTAGGCGCTGCAGTCTTGGCGAAGCACCAGCTTATTGGCGAAAAGGGTAAAATGACGGATTAAAAAGCCTTTTGACCTGCAGAATAAATTATTAGATTTCTAAAATGAAGCTGATTAGAGTGCCCTTCATTACCTTCATTAAAATCACCAAACAAAGCCTACGGTTATTGAGCTATTTACGTCTAGATCATGATTTAGGGCTTCATTTAAAATAGCATGCCAATTTAAACTTCGAAATTTGTATCATAAACTCATGCGTTTAATTTAAAAAATAAAAGATATCCTACAACCACGTTGTAGCTAGAATATCAATCACATGGTAGTTCACTGCTAATACAAAAGTTGCTAAAAGCTGAGATTAACTTTAAATTCAACTCACTACCATTTGTTTGGCCACGTACCAAGTTTTCCAATGGAGAAATTGTTGAAATCCATAACTTCAAACCCTGATTACTACTAACTTTTATGTTGAAAGCCCTTTCCTGGGGTTTTTAAAACAGAGTGTTCCAAAATTTACGCAGCATCTCCAATGAAAAAGTAACACGACAGCCAGTAAATTAAGGTTGATAAAAATAAGCGCTAATATTGTTGAGCGATATTTTAAGTATAGTGAGGGCTCGATGCTTTCGAGTCCTACAAGAAATGTTCACAGTGGTGACTGAACTTCATCAGATGTGAAGAGATTAGATGAAAATTAAGAAACCTGGACTAATAAGGAATCTTTAATGCCCTGGTAGTCCTTCAACAAGTTGTTCAACACAAATTATTGAAGCAAATCGTGAGAGCATTGGTGAAATTCAAGGGGCATCAACTTGACATCGTGGTCAAGAATTAGGCAATGTTCTTACATATGATTTGCATCTTCATGCCTACAAAGTACAACTGACTCATTGACTAGACTTCGTTGGATTGATTATGTAAAAGAACCACCCAAAACAATTTGTTCCACATGATTATTAAAGTATAGAGGCTGTACCAGATGACCGCACTATCAGCAAGATTTAATTTGAAGGGGTGAGCTTTTGAATTGTAATTAAAATGTGGCATGGTAGAAGCCAGAGTGATTTCCTGAGGCATAAAGGTAAAAAACTGTACAGGATTGCATTACTGTGCGATGTGCATGTAGACGTAAACAGGATCAACACTCACATTTGGGTCATCAACTCCCCATCTATGTATCCAAAGTTAAGATTCTTTGCGCCACTTTGATCCCCACAATCAAGCAATGTGTATCTCTAATATAAATTGAAAAGTTAACGTCAAACAAGACCACAGGCTCTGGAAAAGTTGGAATTTTCGAATGCAGCTCTGGGTCAGATCGTGCTTTGAACGAGATGTTGGGAAGCGATACGGTGCTGTGGAATCGATACACATCTGCTACTCCACATCATGGCGGGCCGTCTACGTCAACATTGCTTTACTAAAAGTTACCTGTTTTGTAAATAAGCTGTTAATAAATAGTAAGGTTGCTTAGATGATTCCGCTTCTGCCTTAGCCTCAAATGAAACGCTAACTCAAATGAGGCACCTCTGCCATCTTGGCACTCATTTTAAAAATCACCTAATACCTTGTGCCCAAGAGCGAGTTGAACCCCCTCTTTTACAGTCAAAGTATTTTAATTGTGACAACAGGAAAATATACAACTGAATCAACACTCAGTTTACGTGAAGGTGGTCGAGAGTGACGTTGATGAATACCGCAAAACATTGGTTAGCGAAATTAGAAATCGGGCCAGCAAGGGGAATAGCAGTCATTCCTCGGTCCTTGAGGCTAGCCAAAGCAGAGTTTTATTACATGCCTTGTTTTCAAGTCACACTGAAACATAGAAGGCAGTAACTCTCTTCTTTTAAGTTATTTTTATGTCCAGACGTCGGTAGCGAATGTCAGCGCCTTAGCCGAGAGCACTGCTTGGAGGTGGTTCTGTCATCTCCAGCAGTAAGCGCTTCATTGCTTGAGACAGTTCATGCAACTTTGCCTGAAAGCAAGATAATAGAATCTTTTACTCCACTTTTAACAAAAGTTCTTTGCAGGCATTGCAGTAGGCCTGCATAAAGGCTATTCAAGGGAGGTATGCAGCCATTTATTTAATACCAACTTTTATCTTTTTTTAAAAGGACATGCGACGCCTCCTTTCTCACACAAGTGACCTATGCTAGCAGCATGAAATAGCCAACCATGGCATAAAGACAGCTGGTTACTCCTCATTCAAAAGTCCTTTCAAATTATGGAGAAAGAATGGGTTATATAGTGTAATTAACTAAAATCGGGACCACTGTTCATAACTTTATTTTTCTTTTATTTCATCGTATTTTATTTTATACATGAACCACGCATATGTTGCTACTAAAGAACAGCTTTCCTTTATACATCTATTAATGTAAAGCTAATCTTTGGGTAGGGCCTAATCCAGGCCACTTAAACAAAAAATATTTTGTTAAATTGCCTTGTAGTCCGTTTGAAAGATTGTGCAGCTTCCGGAGCTACTTAAGGGCTGATGAATCGGCTCGTATTAAGCTACCTAAATAAGGAAAGCTTGTCAAAATGGCTTAATATCAAAGTGATACATAACTTGACAAAACTGAAATGTGATGTTAAATCAAACAATTTTGAGGCTAGAGGCTAAAGCTTTGCAGCCTGACTTCACACAATTCAAAATTGTCTCTTTAATAAGAGGTTTGCTACTACAAGGTATTACATTCTCATTCATGATTTAATTATAGGAAATCATTTCATGAGTACTTAAGTTTATCGCAAAAACGCTAGCCATTCTTTCTGGTTCTTCACCTAAGGATCGCACTGCCCAATGGCAAAGATGCTGCTGTCAACGACCTCATAAAACAATAGTCTTCTCTATGAGTAAGCGGTCTCCAATTTTTCGAAATCGTTTTCCATGAAGGCTGTGAGAACTGAACCAAAGGATGACTCAGTACGTGAAAAAACACTGCTCTAATTTTGTTCAGCAATAGGCATTTTGAGGTTACTAGTTGTATCGGCGTAATGCTTTATGCCTACAATCTCGATTATGACAAACGATTGCAGGGGTTACGAATCATATAATTGCGGTAGCCTTCTGAAATTTACTATCAGTGAGGTACGCAGAACCACTATCTTGATTTAGAACCCAACATCTGTCCAAAATTGGTGAGCATGTGCTGCTGTTTCAGCTTTTGGAATAAGTTTACTTAGAGGCTAGGAACGGTGGCTTCTGATGGGCCTTCGGCATACAAATTACCCTTCTTTGGGCATGTAGCGAGTATTTTCAGCACCTAAAATTGTGTTTATACCGCTTATGACGCGAAGAACCTGGTGACATTTAAAAGGTATGCAACTAATAAATCACCTTTTTTTCCCCAAGAGGACAACGGAGGGAGTGATTTTTTCAAGACATTGAGCGTGATTTAAAATTTGCTTATTTGAATTGCAAATAGGCGATTAAATTTGATAAATACGTAGAGCGATCAGCGCCGTTAACCCAAACCCCGTGTATAGGGTTAAAACAGAAGAATATTTTGCGTAGGCATAAAAGTTACCATGTTGCCAGATTAAGCACACTTTAAAGTAGAAGTTGGAAGATCAACTGAACTATTTATTGAACAGTTGCTAAATGGAGTGCAGTGTGGTCAAATTAATACCTAAATGCTTTGCGAACCATCGCCGTGGGAAAACATTTGCAATACAATGGTACCATTTTCCCAAGAGAAGACATTCAAGAAACATTACAGTAATCTTACGTAATTTCAAATTCAGACATAGTGGCAAGTAGGTAACTACGGATAGGCAAAGAAATTGTTTGCTACTCTACGTTGGCCATTGAATGTGAAGAAGTTGATAGTGTCTACACCATGGCTTTATAGTCGATTGTTAAGAAGTGGCAAAATTCATAACTTTATAGGCTTTCATTGGGGTATACCCAAAGGCCAACTATTTTGAGCAAGCTTAGTTGTTATGTGATTAAATTATCCAAAGTAGTTGACTATTCCACGATCTAATCTGCAACGGATGTCAATTCTTTCAAGCTGTGGTCATGGCATATTTCCCTGATTGTTTAACCATTCCTTTTATTTTATCTACTGTACTTTTGCTAAGCAGCGAGCCCATTGGGCCATACCAGTTGCCTCTTAGCCCTACTTTACGTCAAAAACGCATTTTAATCCTAGTATGATGCCTTTTAACTACTATAAGAAGGTTCGCGTAAATACATTAGTGTGGAGAGTCAAGTCACCCAAATGAGTTTTGCTAAACTGTTTTTATAACGGCAGTGGTTGCATTATGAGTCTATGTAAAACTCTCTGCAAAGCTGAACGTTTCAAACATAAGCTGTCTACTGTAGCTTTAGGTTAATGTGAAATGTTCTTTTAATATGTGCATGCCAAAACAAAGCAACTTTTGACAGTTGTTGGAAAAATACGGTGAATCACTATTGCAGTCCAAATTATTTTATTCCGTCTCCATGCGTTTGCACCTAAACCGAGAATATCTGCTTCTTCTAGTCATGTTAGTAGAAGTCAAAGCAGATTGATTCTTAATGTTTAAATTTAAGCCAAACATTGAGGGACAGTGGGACGCCACCGAAATTTTAGCCTTTATAACAAGTTTGCTTCCCCAATAAGCTCCTTTCTGAGCTCTCCTCTTACAGTGGCTTAAGATGTGTTCAAATTTTTATGACTTTCCTACACAACCGAAGAATAGGAGACTATCTTGTTGCTCATGATGTTCAAAAAATTACTATTTTGTAGTTTACTTAGTGGTGAATTTATGTGTAAATTAAATGCGCCATTTAAGGCAATTTAGAGGACAAAATTTTAGGTGGAAATGGGATTGGCATAATGGAGATGGTAAAATTTTTTCAAACTTTTAATGCTTTTTTAATTCCTTTCGCAAATTCAAAATTTCCCTCGAGATAATCCTGTAAAACTCACTCAATTTTCTCGGAATTTTAGGTAAAAACACGTTTGGCATTGCAATGGTAGGTAACTAAAGGTGCGTACATGCCCTTTCTGATTCTACTTTTATTTGAATTAAAATCGTATTTTCGAAAACAAGTTTAGCCACGTCTTGCAAAAAGCTTCTATTTTTCAGTCATTAGAAAAGATCGTAATTCCTTACATATCCGTATGGAAGCAGTAGAAAATAGCCGTACTGCTGTTGTGCAAAAAAATGCGCCTCTGTGAATGATTGGTATCAGTCCCATGGTTGGAAAATACGCAGCCTGAATACTATTATTAATTTCTTTTTTAAGAAGGAGGTGAGTATTTTGAATTCTCAATTAATCTTGAACTAGAAGCATACTGTGTGATGATCTGGTTATTTGCTGACCCCTTCATTTTAGATTGGTAGGCATTCAAGGCTCGCCACTGTTCTTCGACTAGCTACCATGGCCTTTCAACCACGTCAGCGGCCTATAAGTCCTTCTATGTGCCAGTGCTACGTATTTATTTTACCATTGTGCCTCCTTAACTATCAAGAAAGACCGAAGCTCTGCATCTACATTTAGCTGATAGTTTTGAGCCACCCACTTATATGTAGGGGTAAAGTATTTATTTTGCGCAGTTGTATTGCTTGAATATGTTTCATGATGATGCTTGAATTTTTTGCTTTTATTGGTTTAAAAAGCATTTTAAGTTATGGTCTCTTTGTTTAGAGAGTGAAGTGAATGAAGAAGATTAAATCAACACGCTACTTGTTTCATTTCTTGATGGAAAGTTACGATGTAATTTGCACCAAACAAGTGAGGATGATTTTCTGCCAAAAGTTGTTGAAAGCAAAGGCTTTTAACAAATAGTTTAGGGAGGTTAGCAAACAACTTTTACTACAAGATTTTCCTGAAGGCGATGGCAACTTAAAAGGTTCTTATTTTCAGCAATCCAAGTAAATACACTTTGTATTCCAAGTCAAAGTAAACACTGCCTTCAGTAAATAGGGCAGATATTATTGTGAACCCTGAGTCATATAGTGATTCAAAGAGCGAATGATAACCTCTTCTTTTGTTGGTTAAAACCATCCATTTCTCTTTTCTTTGCCTATTTGGTGCACATTTTATAAATGTGGCATAAGGGCAAGGCTGCAAATCAGATAACCTTTTCCCTTACTCCAATTTCTTTGCAATATTCATCATCACTGCCAGTCACACTCAGCGGTAATTAATGCTCTTTTTTCTCTTCTCCTGGAATAAAAGTGAGCTAGATTGGTTTGTCGAAGAGTGTGAGCTTGATTTAACGAGAATTTCCTCAGCCAAATTTCTTAGTCGGAAGTTAAGTCTGATTGGGTCTTTAGTCGACTTTTTTAATCAAGTATTCTGCTCCATATCTGGTGGTTATCGAATTAGGAGAGCAAGGAATGCAGAAACATGACTCAAATTGCCAAAAGTTGCAAACGAAATAGCTTTTGAGAAAATCCCGCTGCGCTATAAATTTCTACTATGATAGGTTTCAAAAGCGGGACAAAGTCCTTTCCACAGCATAAAAATGGTTCCCCTTTCTAGGGAATGAAAAACTTTTGCATAAGCCTGATTTTGCGCTGCCTCTGACTGCAATGAATTTCCTGCTTAGATCTCCGTATGATGCTTAGCCTTTAAAGAATTCTCGCAGTTCTGACCGGACATGCATCTTACCTGTCAAATGAATTTCACATTAAGCTGTTTGCTTCCACTTGAAAGTTACTTCTTTTCCTTGACTTCTCCAATGATTCTAGATAGAAGTAGTATTGATGACAAGGCTATTAATCACAATAAAGGCATCTTATGAAGCTTTTTATCGCCTTAGCTGTGACTTCCCCCCAAGCACTGAGTGTTGCATGTGTCCAATCCAAAGTCGCAATCTTACTACCGCTCTACCAAACTCCAAAGGCAAATTAGGCCTAACAACCTCACAGCTGAAAGACATTTGGCTTAAATAAATCATCGACGTGTGTGGGCTCACTGGAATTCGCCGATAAATTTAGATTTTAAAGCTTCCTATCAATTGTTGTTCCGATGGATGAAAGAGCAACGGCACCCGAATATCTATGCCTTGGGATACTGTTTGCAGCATTAAAAAACGAAAATTTCTCTACGACCTAAAGGTCAGTGTAAAAGATAAAAACAGCGAACATTTTTGTCCAAAACCTGTCACTTAAAACAAAATTTTCAATTCAAGAAAAAGAATTTGTTTTTATCAAATTTTTGACAACAAAATCGCGTGTTTTCCGTAAGAGTTTAAAATCCATACTTACTGGTGGTGGTCTGTTATCGAAGCCTCACCAGGAGAACGAAGTAGAATAACTAGTCATAGCAAATTCTACAAATTTACGAATGCCCATTTGTACTTACAAGGATGCCATAAACCTTAGGAATTCAGTTCTGGAATTTATTTGTAACGTTTGCAATTTGCGATGCAATCATCTTTGATTGCTTTGCTCTCCCCACCTTGCCATGATGAATTCTACGGAAATGGTATGTGCAATTCATGTTTAGATAGGTCTGTCTGACTGTACTTCCGGGTGCTTTGCACATGCAATTGGCGCCAAACTTCATACACCTTGGGTTTTTCCCTTCTTTCAAATATCTTTAAATACTGAGAAGTTGACTGGATTTACTTAAAAAAGGGTTTAAACATTCAATCAGAACGCATTTCACGAAGAATCTAACATTCTTCTTAACTTTACCTGGTCGTGAAATTTTTTCAACTTACGAATTGGGCACACTTTAAAACTGAGGAATAAGTCCAAAGCAATTTGACTTTTCCACAGTTTTCTTTCGGTTTTTGCGTGAATTTATGCCCTGTTCTAAAGGTCATCAAATTTTCTGCCAAAAAGTAACGTTGAACCTTAATCCTTAACTAATAAATTCTTTTTTTTGGAATTTTGTACTCCGTTCTCGTTTGACTACCTGTTATTTTTAGCATGCTTTTGGTTTTGCACAGAATTTAAGCATGGCGTTTATTCTCCACCCTTATCGTCTCAGCCCCATTCATTAATCGCGTTGGGTAAGTGGAAGAAACCACTTCCATCATCATGTGTACTTAGACCCCCCTGACACAACCTGACTGTCTATCACAAGGTCAAGACTAAGAAGGCAAAAGTAAATGGATTCCATTATAATGAGCTTTTGCATAAACTGCCATGCTAATTGCATTGACTAAAGTGGTGCTAGAGTATGAGCCCCTTTTATTTTTTGCGTTTGGGTGGAATTCGTAAAACTCTTCCACGCGCTGTTTCATGCTTGGTATTCCCCCGAATAAACTTCTAAAGGTTCACACCTCCATTGAATTTATGTCCAGAAAACAAGCACTTCGCTGTGGTAGGGCAATTTTCTCGAATGACCTAGTGTGCATTTTTGCAGACATTTAAACCACCTGCAAAATACCCTTACGAATTCTCGTTCGCTTTTTAAAAACGTTATGATCAGCTTGAAATTAGCTCCATTTCTCGGTGCACTTATTGCCACAACATTTTTCCACAATGCTTTTTGTTGACACACACGATGAAATTCGTTTGAATAGTACTTTGGCTTTAAGAAACATGTCCACTAAAGTGGAAAGTAACTCTAGCGGAGTTAGCAGCTTAAAGCAAAATTAATTTTTTATGCATAATTCTACTTCTGCACTGATGTCTGACCCTTTAATGTAATTAAATGCATATAGGTGTACAAATGCATGCTTATTTAAAACGAGGAATGCTCCGCCTATGATGTGCCATGCAATTTCGTTTCAAGCTAATTCACTCCTTGAGACAACTAGAGTAGCAATATGCTTTTCCAGAGAACCGAATTCAATACATTCTCTTCATTGGGTAGCTACTATGTTCTGTGATCATGCGATATCTATTTGTCCGTTCAGGTGTAAAAGCACTTCAGAACGCAGCGCTGATATAAGGATACACATGCATTAACCATGCAGCCCTTTTAAATAACAGTTTTAGAGTGATCTTCGCTTCGATTCTTTCACTCCTGCTACTAGAAGGCTGGGTGTTCCGAGACATCATTATTACGATACAGGCGGAAAGCACGACAAGGGGTGTTTATGACACAGGGGCCTCTGACTCCTGAGAGGAACCACGCGCGTCCATGGCCAGGTTGAAAATTGTCCTCCCGCCTCTCGCCTACGAAGCACGCATAAAGAACACAAATACTGCAACAATGGTGTTAATTTTTAAAAAAACTTATCTCCTACAATCAACTATTCCAAATTGCGGGAATAAATCAGATGATAAGGTAAGTCTTTGCACAGTTTCGGATCTGGCTGGTTTGCTCAAAACTGCTCCAAAGGTGGTTAATTAATTTACCACCATAATGTTAGATCTCATTGTCAGCTTTTTTGCATTAAGGTGGTTTGCCTCATGCTACTTAATAAGTCTAACCTGATTATCTGCTTGCGCTTATCTCCTCCAACGCATAATGCGTAGTGTCAGAGGTGGAATCTCGCTTTGGCTTATAGGCGTCAGATCTGTTGCGCTTTCTGATATTACGAATGAATTGAAGCGAAGCTTCCAATTAAAATACAGGAACACATCTTAGCTTCTTAATTTTTCTGGTCAAAAATCTAGTGATTCACAAAATTTGCATAAACTTCCACTGCTAATACGAGGATCTTATTTATTGCTTACCGAGTAGCTCATAAATATGCACATTTATGGAAGAAATTAAATCGTTTGCTGCCGAAAATTTTACTCACCAACTGCGCTGTTGTAAAGGGCACAGGCTTGGATACCTGTAATAGTTTTGAAGCTAGCTCAAAAGTCAATCAGACGGTCTATCCTTTTTATAAAGAAGGAACGATCATTAGCCATTTTAAGCTACCTTTAGTTGTTATTCAGAGTAAGTCAAATGTTTTTTTTCGGAAAGAACATTTCCATTGCATTTAAACAACTGGTGGTTTGCGTTGTGCAACCCAACACCTGCTCACACCTTCAATTGCAAGCAGCTGTGAATGCACAAACCCGGATTCGATCGAATTTCCTCCCACAAATGCGTTAAAATTCTACCAAGGAGCAGTGACGAACGGTTTTGCAATAAAGGGGAAAGGCTGTTAAAATTTAGGACAAACTACCATCTCCAGTTTAGTTGCAATATGGGTAAAACTAACCACGCCTTTCCTGTATCCCTTTCACCATAATGAGAGCATATTCAGAAAAGAATGAACAATTATAATAGTCACGTCCTAGCGTATGCTAAAATAAACATCTTACAATGACCATCTGCATCCATCTAGTCGACTGATAAGTTAAATTTATTTACTACTCAAATATCAATTCTACGTTGACTACATGCTTTAGCGCTCTTGTTGCCATTTGTCATAAACCTTTTCTGTGCTGAACGCTGTAATTAACATTTGCTGAAATGTAAGTTCCAGCCAAGAGTCGGCAGAAAATACAAACTCCTTGATGGATCAGATACTTTTGGTCTCCGATGAGAAAATGCGCCTAAAAATGAAAAATCTAAGCAAAAAGTAAAAACGTTGGTTTCTGCAAATTTGTTTAGCTCGAACATGCAATCGCAAATGCCAACACAACTCATGAAAAGCATGTACTTCACAACGGACCCGGTGACTATCTCTTTAGGTTCAGCTTTACTACTGTTAAGGCGAGCAGATGAGCTGGGTGGGGTCGATGGCGCAATCCGTTCCTCTTAAGAAACACATTAAAACATTAAAACCCATCCTCTCTTGTTGAAAAAATTTTTATTGAAAACAATTATCCCTGACAACCTATATGTGCAATACTTTGTTTGTTCGAACTGCCGGTTTCGGTCACTTGGGTGGCCATCTTGTACTAGCCAGTTGGCCGACCTCCGGGCCGTGTCAACAGCCCCCAAGCCCTCTGTTTCCAGAATGTATATTCTGCCCCAGTACTATGCCTTCTTTTTTCCTTAAAGGGAGCCTCGGGACGCTACAATATGTTTCTCAAAACGAATATTGGTCTTGCATTTGGATTGGAAATGTACTGAGGTCGAGTTCAGGGTATCTATGCAAGCAACACAATGCAGCAAAAATTAAAGGCATAACCTGAAATTTTGCCATAACTGGCCTTTGGAATAAGCCCTTAAACATACCTCCAGGAGAGAAGCTGATTCAAACTGCGTCATTTACTCCCAGGAAGTGCAAAGTAAAACCGAGCAGTGATTCGTAACTACGCTCGCAAACCAGGGTTCCTCTGCTTCTTTGCCTCCTACGAGGGCAAAACACCCGCTCTCAGTCGATTCTACGTAGGATAGAACTCTGCCTTGCGCTTTTGGGAAAAAGCCCAACTTTATAAGGTTCAAGAAGGAAAAATATTTTCTTTTGCCCTTGGGAATAAAAGAAGCTAAGCTTTCACAACGAGCTGTTTTATAAAGTTGGTACAAATTTATGTAGGCACTTTTAATGATCGGCTTCGTGACATCATGCTAATTAAGAACGCTTTTTGTCTGCGGTACGCATACAAAAGTAGCTGTACAATCTGATCTAAGAAAATGCTTTCCTACTTCATTTTCTAGCTGCAGATCGCCACCGCTTCGGAATATACTGATCTGGCTGAGATGTCCATTTAGATAGCAAAAGTTCTCTAGCTGACAGATAAAAGCTGCGACTGATTTGTTTAATAAAATTTTCAATGCTATCGCATTTGTCCGAGAGGCACAACTGATGATTATAGGATTCTCTTGTAGCTCTTAGAAGTGGTTGAATCGAATAAACCCTTAAAGAAAGAAATAGGCATTTACTGCGAACCCCTTGACCTTCGGATGTCATTGGCTTCTTTGGAGGTGGGGGGAGAGTTGGGGGAAAGGATTGGTAAAACTGCAATATTTGGTGGTTGCCTTTAGCTTTACCAAATGAGTAGTATTTTCATCCAGCCAGTCCACTTTTTATTGTGTGAAGGCAAAGGCGAAGGAGGGAAACACCAAAACTGTTGCAGTAATTGCAACGAATTATATCGTGAAATATCAAGAAGGCGATAATGGTTCAGACAAGGTAACCATTATTGTACGTAAAATATGGTTCCCTTTATTAAATTACACGTTTTTATTGCCTTAAGAAGCAGGGGACAGGTTAGAAAATCATTTGATGATATCAATGAGAAATTTGTTAGCTGTTTATGTGATGTTGCGATGGGTACCAATCATCCGCCTTATTAACGGTGGGCCTGTCAATCAAACATTATAGGATTTCGTATCCACTATGGTTCAGTCTACTACTTGAATTTGTATGTTATGCGCTGCATATGTTCAGAGGTATGCTACAAAAGGGTAGAATGCTTCTGGCTGCTATCGTTTACGCAAAAATGTCATTTATAAAAGTGTTAGCAAGGCGAATCAGTGCAGAATCACGAGTGATATTTAACTGTACGCCCAATCACTGTCACCTTTTACAAGTACGGTATGATTATGAGCCCAGGATATGACTCAAATGTAGGCACCACCTAGCCTTCATTTATGCCGACTTAATAATTTGAAAATTTTTCTGTATAAACTAGACCTAGCCCTTCGTAAGAGTTCACTGCTACCTTTGCTGCACACTTAGTATCCCTAATGGCAAATAAAGGCTCTAACCATTAAAGCTTTCCCGGTTGAGACTGTTGCTGTGGCCACCTCAGATTAAACAAGGAAGCAGGAGCCAAATGACAAATGACTTTGAATACACGGATTTTATCTGTTCGATGAGAGCATCATGCTTTCCGTCACTTGTGTGGATGGCAACGGTGCTCATGGAGAATTGCTCAGAAATGGTGATTGGGTGCCCTACTTATTTTGCTAACCCATATTAACATGGTAAATGAATCAAACGAAGATTAAAAACGACTTAGCTCATCTGCTCTAAATTAGCATACGATCAAGCTCTTGATGCAACTGGTATTGGCAGACTAAAACCTACAAAATTGGTAGTATCAGGAAGGTTGTCAAAATTCACAAGAAACACCCTTGATTCATTGGCTAAAACTTGCAAATTTTTGATTAATTCGAATAACTAGCACAGAAACATGGCTGAAAATTTAATGTACTGCTTTGAATAAAACGACAAATAGTTATTTCTATTTACCCCTTTACGTGGGGATACCGGCTGTCCCTGGTCTATTTGTTAAACTCGTATTTATAAGACAGCCTAAAATAGGTGGCAAGATGATCAAATTGATGAGAGTTTGGATGACCCTACATGTTTCAGCTGAAGTTGCAGTAGTCGGGACAAGCAGAGAGTGGGAGCAAAGCCTCAAGATACAGGTTATAATACAAAAGTAGGGATTACAGAAACTGGTAGGCACAGAAAATCCATTCTAATTGCCTTCGCCCACTGCTAATCCATTTACAACGAATATTTTTCCAAGTTCTTTGCGCTATAGTGGGCGACAAAGACGGCCGAGGAAATGTAGGATTTAAATTGGGGAAGAAGGAAACGAAATAACAGTCCCTTATCAAAGACATTTACTGCACATGTATTCCATGACATCAACGTAAGCCTCAGGAGGGTTATTGCCACCAGGCAAGACCATGACAGCTGGAGAGAGGGCAAATGTTGAGCTCATTTGAGGATCAGCGGTAGAGCGATGCAGAGGGAGGAGGGAGGTGTGTGAATAGTGAACGTCTCACCAGACCAAACCGAATAACTTGAAGGTGTTATACTCAGAGAACGTGCAGCCTCTTGGCATCTCTATTAGTGGGGTCTTTACTTATCAAGACAACAATTCTACACAATAATGTCCCTATATTTTTACATTTACACCTAGCTACACCAAAATCAAGCCGCCGCTATTTGTACTATTAGTGCTCGCAATCACCTTCTTTGTTACTGCCCTTCATTATGCCTGCTGTGATGACTCAATGAGCTGTACAGTTGACAGCTGCAAGATCTCAATGCAAGTAAAAACAAATCAAGATTTCGCCAGTTGGTTTTAACATCTAAGCATACCTAATATCGAGGGCTGAACTTGTAGAGACTAGTCACCAATGATTTGTCGCGACGGCGACAACTGCTTTGTAAATATCACACTTTATTTCAAGATCGGATCTTAGGGAATCAAGAGTAAGCTAAAGAACTTCTTACTTCTACCTGTTGCTGCTTAAGGTAAATATTTATCATATAAAGAGTTCCGCACATGGGATACCTTCGAGATAAGAAGGGTTCAGCCTTTAGTACTGTCCTTAAGGTCTTTCTCGAGGTAGTCTATCTTGCAGAGTATGTAGTACTAAGGGTTCTCAAACAAGGCCGGAACATTTGTTACGATTACCAAAAAGGCTGGCATTTTTTAAGTGTTAGCCATTCTCTCTGGTGGTTAATTCGAGTTCACAGGAAGGCTCTTCAAGACTAAAGCAAAATGTGAGCCAAGGATGGCGGTTAATTGTATCGCCGAGTTATTAATGAAAATAAAGATTTAATTTGTCAATTTCCACCACTTCTGGTGTCATGGTAACTCTACACCACCTACAACCTCGTATCTCCTACAATAAATCTCTTAGGAGGCATCAAAACACACTAAAATACGACCTACCATAATAACTCACTCTGAAAAAACAAAACTGAAGTTGTTTGCCAAATAAATATTTGTGTCATGTTTTAAACTCAATACACTAAATTAACCAGTTCAAGCATGCAATCCCTTGTTGATGTTTGCGTTAGTAGCATGTAATGATGAGATTGGTGACCTTTACGCTCTCAATTCTGCATCAAATGAACAAAGTTTCTTACTGACTTCTACCCGAGCGTGCCAAATGAGGAAATTTCTCCACAGCTAATCTTCTTATGTAGAATTCAATGCAAATGAGAACGAATGGAAGGTACAAAAACATGAGACATCATTACTGCCGTAGCACCGTTTTGCAAATTGGAATTATGTGACCTCAGGTGCCAACCATAAACCGAGTGCAAACCCAAAGCTAGCCCCATTAATCTCCCTTCTAACAATGCTACAACAAAAATAATTAACTTGCATCTAGTACGTGGTGTGAGCCATTTTTTACTTGGACCCTTAACTTTAGACTAAGAGGCTTAGAATATTGCGTCTGCCTCAGCTACAAATTTGAAAGTCATTGTTGTGAGAGAGAGAGTCTGCACGAATTGCAAAGAGCTTGCCCCATCCAGCTGGATTATTCTGCAGCCCAAGACAAGCCAAAGAGGCTGATTTAGAAGCATTATACTCAAAGAACCCACAGATTCATGGTATCGCTGTCAGCGGGTCCTGTGGAAATAAAGACAGCAAGTTTACTTCACGAATGTATTGACGACTGGTATTTATAAGTCATAATTAGCTACACCGAAATCGTTGTCTGTGGCTCGAACTGCTCATGCTTACCATTCTCCGAGCCTTTTGCACTCTAATAATAGGCCTTCTTTTAAGCTACCATCCTTAAATTTGTATTCGGGGATGACTTAAGGCGCAACGATGGCAGCTATAGGAGTCCAGAACTCGTAAACTTAGGTCTGTATTCCAACTACTGAGGACTTGGTAAAACAGCGAGGGTATCATTTTACTTCTACCTCATGATTCTCTAGGGCAAGCATTGTCATAAAAAGTGTTGGCATATGGAAGGTCCTCGCCATGAAAATTGTTCTGCCTTTAGTAGTGTCTTCCAAGAATCTTTCTCTGACACAACCTATTTTGCAAAGGATGTGGCACCTAGGAATCTCCAGCGACACTAGATTATTCGCTGCATCTCTCGAAAGAGGTAGCATATTTTGTTTGGTATCCATTCCCTCTCACTGTAAATTCTAGTTCGAGATTGTAAGCACAGGAGAGCCGAGAAGAGTTTTAAATGTAACAAGAAGGTGTTCATTTAAGTATATTAATAGCGCAACGATTTTTTAATTTTTTATTTCATGGTAACTCGTTAGAGCCTATGTCTTCCAAGCTCCACTAATAAATCTGTTCAGAGATGGCAAGTCACGTCAATCATTTCGAACGTCAAATGCCTAATAGAGAAAACAATGGACGAATTTCGAAAATATCATTTGATCTGTTCGAACATGCAACACCCTGTTAGAGTTTGCGCTATTTGCATAGGATATGGGGGTTAGTGGCCTTCGATCCCCCTATTTTAGCCAATCTGCATCATCAAAACAAAGGCATTTTTAGACTTCTAACCGAGCATGGCGAATATGACAAATGTAGGGCTGTCAAGTTCAAGATATGGATAATATGAGGTAGCACTACTGTCGTGGCACCAATTTGCATAATGAAATGAAGGAACTTAATCCTTTAATCACTAAATTGTGTGCTAACTCAGAGCTTGCCTTATTATTCCTCCTTTTAGCAATGCTTTAACCAAATTACTACATGATCAGTACTTTAGCATAGCCATATTGTACTTAGATTATTAATATTAGGCAAGGAAACATCATGTCCTCTTCGACTACATATAAAAGTGTCAGTTTTCCCAACACTCCACCCTGACTTTCGCATCATTCCAGCTGCTGCGTCGGGACCGCAATTTCTTTTTTTCGAATTTTGTCCACCATTTGAGCGCTTAATATGCTAGTTTTTTATTCTCCTGTATCTACTCTATCCTTTATGTTGAAACTTGACTAAATGCTTAAATGACAAGCGGCACAGAATCGAATGCTCTCATTTTAAAAGGAATAAATTAACGTACAGTACAATGCCTAGACTGAGACAAGTGTACACAGTGTTATGTTGTTGCATAAAGCTGTAGTCCTTGGGGGAGAATACATATCGAATTAAGACGCGCATACCTAGAAAGGTTAAGCTACCTTTATGATTCCGCGAATACAGGAACAATACAAAGTGGGTAATATGAAGATAGTAAACGATCTGTACATTAGAAGTGCGACTGGAATCTTTAAAATAAACAATTCGTTGCTATTCCACTGCTGTAACGAAGTGACACATATTGTGATCGTACATAGTGATAGGCAGACCTTTTCTCTACCATACTCGTGCTCTCCCCGCGCCGCTTAATGCTACCACCATCACAGCACTTTCATTATGTCATCTCCTCACTCGTGTGTCCCATATTCGCCCCAAAAACGAACGAGTCATTACGGCCAACCAATTCCTCTCGTCGGTAATTTAACACCTTCCATGACAAAATCAGCTTTTACTTCAGATCAGACAAATCACGCCTGGCATCTTAGCAGGAATGAGGAACAATTTAGACATCTATATTTTGCTCAGTATAAACGTGTTTCACTTTCAAGTATTTTTGCAAATGATGTGGTAAAACAATAAACTGAGATTGCGACGGGGCTGTGTCAAGCTTTGGGCATTAGGATATTTTTAAATCCAGAGGAAATGATTTAATAAATTATCTAATGTAGTTGCATTTTTTATCTAAATTGATGTTACAGAAGACAGGATGGTTGTTGTGAATGTGTTAAGTGGATAGACAAACTAGAAAGTAAAAAACGAAAACCTTAGCAAATTTCGCATGCAATGTTGTGAAGAAAAAACCAAGATTTTTGTGTTTGCATTGTCTACTTCATGCATGCATTTGATTAATGCGTGTAATGTCCATATGGTTTGGCCCGAAGTCATGCTTCGACAAAGTTCAACCACCCAGTTTATACAAGTAGACACCTTTGACAATGTGATTTTGATGAACCCAGGGGATAAGTGTAATACTTGGTTTGTTCGAAGTGCCGGTTTCCGTCACTTGGGTGGCCATATTGTACTAGCTGGTTGGCTGGCCTCCGGGCCGTGCCAACAGCCCCCAAGCCCTCCGTTTCCAGAATATATATTCTGTCCCAATACTATGCCTTCTTTTACCTTAAAAGAAGTCTTGGTACGCTATAATAAGAGCTTGGGTTTTCATCTGCGAAATTTTTATCGTAAGTTCATGAATACCATTATTTTGCCTTAGGTGACGGCATAGTTAGTCTTCTAGAAAGATGCTCCTGATTCCAGTTGTGTTTACAGCAACTCATGGGCTCACAACTGAAAGTCGGTGGCAAGGGGCAAGATTGCAAAATTAATAAGATGTCACATTAACTGGACCTTTATGTTATTAATGTAATGTACAGTTTGAAGTCTAAAGCTGTAATGAACCGTGAAGTGCTGAACTTAAATGACTGTGAGCATTCATGAATTTCCACTTAAGTAAGATTCTTTCAAGGTTTATGTTTACGTTCGACCTATTTTTGAAGTCTTTTTTTATTTTACAGCGAGCAATTTCTTGCATGCAGGCATGAGAAATGAGTGTGATAAACTACTGTGATAGTCAAACTTCAGTTTCAGAGTGGCGCAAGTTGATTAGAGGGTTTAAACCCTCATTGCATTTAATTTGTTGAAGTGCACTTGTAACCTCAGGAAAGATATCACAATTACAAACTAAATGAAATAGTTTTGATTATCTCGCGTCGAAAATATCGCTGGTAATCAGTTAATTCTAATTTTCCACTTAAGAATGACAACTGGCTATCTTGTTGGCAGTTACCGTCGTTACCTCTTTATTGCTTGAATAAAGCCTGGATAGATATGGCCGGGCAGAGATGAGGTAAAATCCAAAATCTTATCCTTACCAAGCAATTTTAAATCTTGTCCAATGTTCTACGAATGCCTTCCCCTCACTCCAGACCCGTTAGAACTGGCGATTGGGATCAGTGACGTTTCGATTAATTGTTTTCTAGTCTGCTCTCAGTTTCATAGACCAGTCTGGTTTGTTTGTGGATGCTCCTCTCATAGGGTTGATGCAGGGGGGGAATAAAATCCCCTGGTTGCTTAACTTTGCGTTCTGATTTAGCCAGCACTGAAGACTACGCTCTAGTATGGTGGTATGGCATCCACTCCATCCCAGTTTCACCTCACTCTATCTACTCATTGGCGATATACTTCTACATTCTTTTGACCTCAGGAATAGCTCTAAGCGCTGCATAAAAAGGTGGAAACTATTGGCCCACTCCACACAACCTTCTTTGATAACAGCCTTTTTTATCCATCACTAATGCTAGCTGCCAAAGAAGTTGAGAAATTCCATCCACCACAAGGACAGAGGTGTATAGCCTTTAAAAACCCGGTGACGGCCGTTGGAAACTTAACTTTTTTCCAAGCGCCTATTTATTTTGGAAATGGTGGTTACTTTAAGGAAAGGGAACTATTTATTGCAACTATGTTCTTCGAAATATCGGCCTAACAATACACCGGGAGATGAATCGCCTTACATAGAAAGCAGTACAACGCTTGATGTTGTAGTATACAGTTGGACTTTTTATGCGGTTACAAAACGTAGGAGGATACATGATGTTTGCACGAGAAAGCCTGCTAAGATATTCATATACCGGAAATATGTTTTATTGCTAAGCAACCTCGAATAAAAAGTACAATAAAAAGAACGGAAATGGGTGTCAAAGGACCACGTTGTGTACACGGGAAGGGCATAGCTACCTCAAAGTGATCGCTAAGCAAACTTACCTTATGCTGTACAGCATGCACAAAGAATCACTGTTGCGTATTTCTGAGCAGAGCTTGTGGAAATAACCACAATCTAACGGTTAAAGTGACAGCTATATTACGTGTTTGAAGCTTGGTGATTTAGGCTTGGTGATTTTAGATATGTTTGGCAAATGCAAACCAGAGGCTGGATCCATGTATAACTATGCTTATTTTGCCGAAATCATTGGCTGAAAGGGGACCAATGCAGTAAAATCACCCCTTCCTTTGACGCATTTCTGAGCAATTCTCCATGAGCACCGTTGCTATGCACACAAGTGACGGAAAGTATGATGCTCTCATCGAACAGATAAAATCTGTGTATTCAAAGTCATTTGTCAAAGCGAAATGGTGCATTCATCAAAATTTCCTCAAAATGCTTTGTTCTTATTCTTATTCCACAGTGAAAGTGAAATATCTCTAGTCATATCAAAATATCATGCCTACATATCAGTACTTGTTACAAATAAAGAACAAAATGTTGAGGGTTGTGGTGCTAATTTGGCACTTGACAAATTATTCACAAGAACAAAACCACGATCTTATTTTTTTAAAACGCAGATTAGCGATGCACCACATACCTCACCTTAGTCTGTGTGGATAGCTCATCAACTAATCAAATCAACCGTAGCTGCATTTTACATAAACGTTTTTGTCCTAAAAGTAATTACTCGTAAGACTAAATAACCTAAAGTACAGAAAGCAACTATCAATTCGCCAATGAGATTGCATAATTTCGTAGACGTGATTTACACCCACTTTCAACTCCATTTTTGCTGTCCAATTGTAGTTTTACAAGAGCAAAAATCCAAGTGACGGGATTTAACTCATTTGTAGCCTGCTGCTCTCCTATTTATGAATGGAGCCCTTGTAACAGTAGTACGAAAAACTAGGTTGTAACATTAAAAAGCGTTTCGTGCAGCATACTAAATTAGGGCAACTTTTCATCGCTACCTGCAGAGAGAGCTTTTGAGCATCTGAATTCGTGAGGGCGCAAAAAAATCGCGCTACCAACATTGAAGTTGTGTCCAAATCATGCTCTCCTGTAATGCAGAATATTTAGTTAAATAATTAAACTCCAGTGGCAAAAGCATGTGAGAAGACATTGTCTTTACTCAGAATTTTATGTATGGCCTCTCTATGTGCTCGTTAGGTCGTTACGTACACCACATTTAGAAGGTATGCATAGTTAAGTTAGCCTAAAACCCTACTAGCTTTTTTATAGCTTATACTCTAACAATAACAACCGAAGAATTGAATTCTAGGGTCAGACACAACGAACACTGTACCGAAAACGTGGTATACCGGATTCCCCTACTAAGGAGCTGTAATGTAATTAATCAGAATGCCTTTAAATGTCTTGTTCTCTGGATTTTTCCTCAAATGGTTACTGATCTTGCATGGCTGCCAACCATCTCACCTTTCACGGAAATTATGCTTAATGCTTAGAACATGTGAACATGCCTTCGGATGGCCTCGAAATCCCTTTTTTGCAATTCACATAGAGGATCGCCTAAAATCTGTGTCCTAATTTGATTAAATGATATTTGATCAATGCTTCTATCTGCTAAATGCTTAGTTGCGAACATTTTTGTCCCAGTTTATTACGACTGTTGGCATTTTTAGCTGCACACCTTCTTTACTCACTTAAGTGGGCCTATTTAGCCATTGACCTTTAAGAAAACATAAGATGATATAGCTGGGGAAGTGACTAGTGCTGTAAGTAGCTTAAAAAAGACCAAAACATATATCAGGCTTAAAATTATTATTTTCGGGGCTTTTGTTAATCTGACATTTAAGACCATAGGTGAAACATTCGTCCTTGTGGATTTTTTCCGTCCGAAAATATAAGCTACTTAAATAATTTTTAAGTTTAAGGGTTCTTAAGCATCTCCAAAGTTTATTAGCGCTTCACATTTTAATTAACTTTGTGTTGAGCATCGAGTGCGAAAGCACTGGTCACCACCGCCTTCTAACCGCTCTGGTAACCTGCCAGCTCCTCTATGCGTGGGCAGCGCATACTCCTTCGAAATATTATGCCTTCTTGCAACAACAGGAAAGCCTGGGAGTGCTGCTAACATATACAATAAAGCCAACAACTGGTATGTGAGAAAGGCTTATCATTACTGCCTGAATACATCGCTGAAATACTTGAAACAATGCCTCTTGAATCGCTATGCCTCTTCAGCTGCAGAAGCATTCGAATTAATATTCTCTTTGTTTATGGGAGCATTTCATAGTACTGTAATCATGCAGGAAATATCAGAGCAAACATGTTTAAACTCTGTTTGTCTAACTTTTTTATTAAAAAGTACTTGCATAAGTAACGATAAATTAAGTTTTGTCACCATTTGTGAGGTGCTATAAAGTTTTGACGCAAGAAGATTCGGAGCATTAAATTTAACAGTGTTAACAAATAATCTCCTTTTATAGACATTTTAAATGCAGTAATAGCAGTAGCCATCAGCAAACACAATATATTTTTCATGTTTCTGTAAACATTGCTGCTAGCCAATGGGGTAGATTTTATTGCGAAACATGAGTTTTGCGATGAAACAAAAAATTTTTTCGATAGATTAATAGACCGATTTTCTCTTTGTCCCCTACTTTAGACTCTCATTCTGATGGCAATACAGCTGCGAACGCCGCAAATGTGGTGACGGCGCTTTTCTTTGCTTGGATTTCTTCGCAGCGCGCCTTTACCAAATCTGTCCTTCCCATTGGAGATGTTTCTTAAATTAGATATAACTATGAGCGATTTTATAAAGAGCAATATTTGAGCTTAAGAGGATTTATTAGACCTCATATTTAAGCAAAATTTCACATTTGTCTTGTCTTTTTTTTAATTTGACACCACTAACTTTAATGAAATAATGCCTTTTGATTCAGACGGCCTCGGACTTCACTAGGCACCGATTAAGGGAAATTGCTCTGTAAAAGGCTAAGATTTACATAAGAAGAAATTTTGACAGTGCTGCACTATGCGAAGGAAACCTTCGTTTAAGTATAACAGGTTATGAGGAATTATCAGAAGGTGAGACATCACTACATTAAGGTCGATCAAACTTCCAAGATAGTCCAATATTTTGACTTCAATCTTGACTTTGCAATATTGTATCCCCAACAAGCTAGCCGTGCAGATCCTTCATGGAATGATCGGAGCCTAAAATATTTCCTTACCCTTGATGAATCAACCCCACGCACTGCCAAGTGCAAAACGGCCAATTTGCCCTTTAGTACGCATAGTTTTCTCGCAACATCTCATAATTGCAATGGAAGTTTTGGTATTGTGCTTGTACACTTCCGGATGGACAGCAACTACGGAATGTTAGAGCATATGAACTCACCCTTAGTCTCACCTGCTCTTATCCGCCAAAAGTTAATTTTGTGCCATTCGGAAGTTTCCGTTGGCATTGTTTATACAGTACTTTGTAGTAAAACAGTTAGTCGGCCTCTGGCATATATGCGTCTTATCTGCCAAATAATCTTTGCATTATGCTGCATGTTCCTGTTTCAAATTATTTTTACCTCTTCTATTTCACTTTCCTCAAATTTCTTATGAATGAATGGTTAGTTATAAACGGCCTTAGCGGTAAGGCGACCCAATACAGGAAGGAGCCGTATGAATTGCTGTCAACAAATTAATAACAACTTCCGCACTGATTTGTTCCGATCTCATGAACACGAGTTTAGTCTAAAGTCACGGTATTTATATAGCTCTCTCAACCTCCAAGGGCAAAGTAGAACTGACAGCCTCACAGATGAAGATCATTTGGCTCAAATAAATCATCGAAATGCTTAGCGGAAGTCGTCTACTAGTTTGAATTGTTGACTTACTCTTTGATTACCTATTCCAGTTGACTAAATACAAAAGCGCCACGAATTTTCACACCTCAAAATGGTATTCGTTTCATTATAAATGAAGGTTTAATGAAACCTTAAAGTCAGTGCAGCATTCCCAATCTTCTCTCAACTTAGGCAATCAAAACTTGTTCAATTAAAACAAAACAAAACAGAATTTTTCCTTTCACTTTTCTAAAATGTAAACCAAATCTTTTCGGAAAATTTTTATGTCAAATGCCGACTGCAGATGGTCAGTTCTCAGCAAAATTATGGAAAATGCCACGGAAGAAGTACGAGTAAGCACCATTGGTTACGAAAATATTGAAATTTTAACATTTGCTTGCTCTTATAAGCATTTACGTAGATAGTGAAAACTCCCTTCCTAAACCCGTTTGAAGTGCAACAAATAGCTAGCATGCAGTGAAATGTTTGAGTTATCCGGTGTGTTTATCTAAGCATGATAAAATCTGCGAAAGTGGTGAGTATTTACTTCATGTCCAAGTACGCCTTCATGATCTTCTGCATCTGGTTGCACGGAGTATCGCTTCTCATCAAACATCCAATTTCTCCCATAATTATTTTTGTTTATTTTTCATATTTTGAAAATGCAGGAATGATATTTAGGCGTGTCTAATATATTTAAATGTGGGTATAAAATATATTTACGAGATCTTGGCCTACTCTTAAGGCTTATGTGGTGTGTGAAGTTGGTGCATTGAAGCAATAAGGCAACAAATCCCAAATGAGTGCTTCAAGCCTCATAAATTTTAGCCCTACCTTGGAGGTGCACCCAAGCTTTTATGCATTAAAGCTTAAAATACAAAATGTAAAGCAATATTTGGATTTGCTCATGCCCTATTGATGGTCAGTTTTCTATTGCCAACATATGACTGCATGTAATGCTTCCAGTTTGCTCTGAAGCCTTCACAGAACAATGGTATGGCGTTCTTTCTCCATCACCATCAGTTCAGACTTATTTACTCCTCTTTTTGTAAAAGTCTGAAGAAAGCTCTGCTTTTTTGAATGCAAGCCATAAACTGCTTTAACAAATATCACTTTTAGGAAAAGGTCTCCAAAGTGATAATATTTCCAACACTGTAATAAGTAAAACAGTAAAAAGCCCTCACTTCGAATAAGTGTTGAGTAAATTTTTGAGTCCATCAGAGTGTGCTTCACTCAATCTTTCGCGAATCAGCAGGACTCGTTTACTTATTCTGTGTACCATTTCGGAATTGGCATTCTTCTGCTTGAATCCCTAAAAGTTCACACCGGCGATAAATTTGTTTCCCTGTTCTTGCAAAAATAGTGACCAGTGGCAAGAAGATTTTCCCTGATCATGTTATAAGCAACTATTTTCGCAGAAGGTCAAAACATTTTCAAAGCACCTAAGGAGCGATTGAAATATCTTTATAAATTCTTGTACACTCCTTAAAACGAGTGGACGATGCAGCGACTGTTTTTCAACTTGAAATTGGGTCTATTTTTAGGGACATTTAATGTTTCAAAGAATGACACAATGCTTTTACTTAAAGTCACAAATAGTTTTTGGGAAAAATCTAAGGCTTCTGGCTCGGGATAGTGCAAGCAATGTATTTACTAAAGTAGCTATAATATCCAAAGGGAACTCACCGTTTTAAAACAATGACTTTACACCATTTATTTCGACATTCTATAATGGAGTGCCATCTGATGAAAGCATAAGGGACAAGCGTTATTTAAAAGGCTGCTCAGCTACGGCAGGGCTGCACGTGGTAATTTTTTCCATCTACTTGCTGTAAACCCTTAATGCCAGGGTAGAATTGTTCATTTTCAGTATCCTATATTATCTAATCTCGAACTACTTTACTTTTTTAGGATAGCTGGCGCCGTCTTCTGTCTGAAACAAGACATGATATGATTTTGGTTGGTATTCAGCTCTACCATGTTCTCTTCATTATGTCAGCAGTAGCATTCCGCAGATCACGTGGTGTCCTTCATGAATCCATGCAGAAGCAGAGCTACCTCAGTGAGCTGCAAGATTCAAAGACCCACCTACGGTAACTGCACAACTCTCTATAATCGTATTCAATTTTCGGAATCATTACCCCTTCAACCATAGATGAAAGTGCAATATACAATGCATTGCCATCAGGAGCATGCCAAATCTTTGTACCGTCCAGAACCTGAGGGATATGCTCATAAATACTTGACTGGTGATTGATTTACTCACTACCATAAGGCATTAAGGTGATTTGCATCAGGAACTGACAAAAGGCCGCGCTTGATTGTCTGCTTGCCTTTGACCAGTGTAATGTGTGATTCGTAGGGTCAAAATCAGCATCGTATACCACTCCATAAACATGGTAAATTTTGAGCATTTTATAGTTAAAATTTGAAATGAAACAGAAGTGAATAAGCTGCTACTGCAATTTAATTGGTGATTTAGAAGTTTAGCTAATGGAAGGCATCGGGTCGCAAACATTGTGGCAACATTTGCACTTAGATTAAACTACTTCTTCAAAGCAACTGCAAGCCATTGCCTCAAGGGAATGCAGATGTTTACTTAGTGATCATACATCTACACACCAAGCCCATTTTCGTGCTTATGGTGGTAGCTTAAAACTTCTTCCTCCTGCAAAAGAACGCGCTTGAAGTTTCCCTGTTTTACGCAAAAAAGTTCTTATGGTGTGAAAAATAAACACGTTCTTTACAAATTTCAAGGTAATTTATCTCCCGAATTCTGAAAGTTTATGCGTGTTTTCAAATAGGATTTCAAAATCCTATTTTCCGTGTCTTTTGTCGCCTCTTTTATTCGCATCTATCTAAAAAGCTTTCGCTACTATTGTCAATTTAAATGTCAGCAATCGACCTGATAGACATTGCTAACTGAGTAGGGTAAGTATGAAATTAAAACTCTAAGAAGGCAACAAAAACACTGAACAAAGCAACGTAACCGCTAGCACTTCGCATCGCATGGATAAAACGAGGCACACAAAATATAGCTTTAATGTCCTTATGACTTTTTATCTGGCCAAATGAAATTGAATGCAAAGAGGTATGAGCTTCCTCAACGATAGGCACCTTCGTTGAATCGGTAATGCTACATTATGGTAAAACCTAAAATAAAATTTATCAGTATGTGCCATACAAAAGCACTGTAAGGACTAAATAATTCCCCAGAATTGTTGAATAAACTTTATGGGAAAGACGAGCTTACGTGGTTGATCAGGCCGCAGAACAACTCTTAGATCTGCATTAAAGTGGCTGGTGGTTACATATAGAGGCCATTTACACATGAGTAGTACACTTCTAAAATTTTAAGCGAGCTAGCAGTAGTATTTCAGGTATTTACCACTCCAATTCCTAACATCTTGCGAATCTTCTCACTTGATTATTCGAAAAGAAGGATACAAGATGAAAACAATATTAGAATCATGTAACAAACGGTGGAGAGAAGTGTCAGCATAAGTCAAAGCTAAACACAATAATGATCGAAAAATCTTAACCCTGATCCTTTTGAATCTGACAATACGTGCTGTCAAAACTTTCATTTACTCGATGAAATCAAACAGTTCATTTTGTATCAATGCTATTGACACAAATCAGTATGGCATGATAAAAGAGGGCTACCATTTCTTATAAGCGTAAAAATGGCAGAGATGCACATGCCCAAGCATGAACCCTGTTTATCAGAATCGTCCAGGACTATTAGATCATTGTTCGCCTCGACTAAAGGGAGATTAAAAATATTCATTTAATCTTTAAAAGTAAGGCTCAGTTAACGGGGAGGAAGGGACAAAGCAACTTTTCTTCTTCCATTGATATTAGGCTTTATTCGCAATAGTCTTAAAATATCTCAGCTTGCACCCTTGTTTGGCGCAATACTTGTTCAGACTTCAAGCACTTAAAACATTATTGGCAGAAAAAATCATGCAGCTTTAGCTGGAAAAACATTACATAACATTAAATCATATATGCTTCGGCATAAAAATAGCCTCTCGTTACTTAGGTATTAGTTTTTAAGAAACGTGCTTGTCCTAAAGTGTTTCGATATGCCTTACCCATCTGCAGCTGCTATTTGAACGGGGGGGAGTAAGTAGTGTCTCTAGAATTGTAATTGACTTATCCCATTTTTTATGCACAGTACTCGAATCTGGAAGTTTTGAACTTAAGTGCTCTGCACCGAATGCTTATGCGTTTACAATTCAGAGGCTGAAAATCCAAACTAAAGCTGCAAATAATTTAGTCCCGATTACTACTCTAGTGCATGTCCAGGTTGTAATAAAAGGCTGGCAGTGAATAAATTTGCACTATGAAAGCTGGCACCCGCCTTTTTTATTTTAACACCATAATATCACCCCCGACTATGAAAAAATGACATAATACAGGGGCAAAATATGTGCTGCTGATGTATAAGGGGTTAAGGCGGGGGAGGCTACTGGTGTTATCTCAAGACCATTTCTCCGGAGCCGTGAGCCACCACGGAATCAAAGCAGATTTTAACAAATGGTCATTTTCTGGCAAAATAATTCAACAATTGTTGTGTAAAATGGCCGAGCTTCAACAGCGAAAAGCACTTTAAAATGCCTAATTAACGTGCAACTAGCCGGAATAATTACTTTTCCCCACTGTCAAAGTAAACGAATGGCACCATATGAGCATGCCATCAACAAGATATGCGCTTCTACAAAAGTTGAATAAAAGTTGAATAGCCAGGATTCTAATGCCATAAGGTTTTGTTTATTTTGGTTCAAGAAACAAGAATTGAACATTAGGATTAAAAATGTTGCAAAATAGAGCTTTGAGTGTTTAATTTAGCATTAACGATGGAGAATTCTAGTAAATTTAATTAATGTGCAGTAAGCCCGTGGGCTTAAACAAGATCAGACTTTGTGTTTGTGCTCTTGGTTTCTTAATGGCACGACAAAAATCATAATTATTTGCGTTTATTATCAGAAATTGGACAGTGAATACCAAAGCCATACAGTGTACTAGTCTCAAGGGGAACCAGAATTTGGAGAGACAGGAACGAATGGGATTATGGTGATAACTGTGATTTCAGGGTGAGACAAAGTACAAAAATTAAGCTTAATTTCACCTCCTTGGTCCTGGTGAGAAACAAGTGTTTGCCCAACAGATCGTGGGTTTATCCATTTACTCCATAAGAGGAGATGAGCAAATTTTTTGTACATTAAGGCTGTTCTTAGAACGGTCGGTTTTTAGTAGACGTAAATAAAAGACCTAATTATTGCTAATAACAGAGTGCGAGCAGTTTGCATTTTGCAATAAATATTTGTGGACACACTCACCTTTTCTACCCATTAGTTCACTGTGTTCTCCATTCAGTGCAGAAGTACTTATTTCTTGTAAAGTAGTATCTTTCACCTTAGTACTTCCCTGCACATCAAAACAAACGATTATCAGTTTTACTTTGCAGTGCAAAAGTATTAGTATTTTACCCTATTCAGCCTTTAATAAACCTGGTTACTTAAAGTTTGGGACCTTACAACAATGCAATTTCTGCATCTCGAGCATCTTATGGGGATCTTTGTCCCAAAATTTACCAGAATGAAAGTATTTTGTTTTGAGAAAACTAACCATTCAACTTTGCTAAATAAAAGGTTAGGGCTAGCAATTCTAAATCGTCGTATTTTTTCAGGCCTTAGATAGGGAATGTATTCTTGTTTCTGATCGATTTCACTTCCTTTAAAACTAGGAAGGAGGTGGTTTCTTCATTGAAGTTCATTCATGGAGCATAATTATTCAATTGTAAATTCAAAAATTAGGAATTATATTTATTGAAGGCCAAAGATAGATGTGGCAAGACACAGTTGAATGTGTATTTCTGATTCTCTTCGATAAAAGATCCAAAGGCCTTTTGAAGGGGCAATGGTTTCTGTCAAATTTCCCATGTTTTGAACTATAAAATTTTAATCTGATCCACAATGGAGCAAAAATGCAAACCTAAATCTCTTGTTATCATTATTAACTTTTGAATATAAGGGTCGGCTACCTACGTCGACATTATTTTACTTGAAGCATTATACATATATCGGTGGCATGACCAAGCATAACCAAGCCTTAGGCCCAAAAATTATGTTGGCTCAAATGTAGACATCGAATGGGGCCACTTCTTCGGCAGTGGAAGTGTTCTCGTTTGTGACCTAAAGGAGAACTACACTCAATGCTTAGTTTGTGCTGAACATTCTGCTCTCAGTCATGTGATCAAAAAATAGCACTGATTGAAATCGTGACATGCTGCTTGCAGAATTGAGTCAACAAGAGGAATGGTAGGTGGCTTTGTACTAGTCACTACTCGATTCTTGAGGCTAAGCAAATGTAAATCATATCGTCTGGGTAGTTTTGAGGTCAAAGCAAATTCAAGCGGGGCAATTACTTTGAAATTTTCGGGTAAGTTCTTAACCTGGGCATAAATTGAGAATATCAAACCCAACAAATGGGAGCAGCACTTGGGCATGGTTATGCTACCAATATCATCAAGCACCTCAATGCATCAGGCAGTTCGTAGAATGAAAGAGGAAATTCTTTTATCGCCTTTCTAACAATTTCCTGTTTAGAGACCTAGCATTTGTTCGGCACAATAGCTTTCATGAGAAAGCATGCATTCATTTAATTAGTGGCAACCCACTGAACGGTTTTTAGAAAAAAGAGCTATGTCATATCTTTGCTTATTTTGTTTTTACTAACGGCTGTTTTATTCACTCTTATTCAATACTCAGTTATCATGCAAATGACGCCTTCCATAAGCAGTAGTTTAAGAGCTTTCCTAATCTTCGCTTGATTCATCAACATACCAAAGCAGAATGAAATGGCCTGCAGTGTTGCTTAAATAGTTAGTAACTCGTTTTCCTTAAGTTCTTTTAAAGTAGGGTAGAAAAACAATCATTTAACCAAACATTTTAACCTGAAGTACGCTGTTTACTCTCCTTGGCTTAATAATGTAATCATAAAAGGGCTTATTTTCAATCACCTGAATTTGGACCATTTAAACCAAAGGCACTTTGGCACTAACAACTCGTCATTAATCTAAAAGGTTGCTTCCTCCCAGGTCAATTCAAGGCGCAAAGAATTAAGTTAAGTGGATTTACTCAACTTGGGAACGCCCTGTCAAATAAACCTGAGAATCATCGTGTTGTACACCCCAATGGAATGACAAATGGACATTGAGACAATTAAATTTAAGACTGGTGGCTAGATTGGTGCAAAATTCATTTTCTAAACAGCACAATAAGCTCTATGAATTGTTTATCTTCTTTGCCTTCCGTCGGTTATTTGAATCATAGCTAGTATTAAGGCTCTGGTCAATGCTGTCGCTCTAGAGTTCTACGACCAATGTGGTGGACATTTCTGACTGAGTAAATTAAAAACGTGATTATGGTATAAACGGGATACGGAATCACTAATCACACTTTTCAATCACGAGCAGTCCCAACTTACTAACTTGTCAATGAAAAATTCTGCAAATCTTTTCAAGGTACACTTGTGCGAATGTAATTTTTTTCACTTACTTCCCTTTACAGCACAAATCAACGCTTGAGATCTGACGAGTTTCTTAATCCGATGAGTCGCTATTTTCGCTGCACTACTTGTGCGCTTAACGCGTTCTCTGAGTTTACCTTAATAGCAGGTTTACTCATCGCCATCTGGCTTGCTCATCTCGACAGCCAAACTGAAGTGTCCATCACTTCACTCCCATACGAAACCGTAGCAAAAAATGCTAAAGAATGCTACCTTTTCAGTTAAATTTCGATCTAAGCTCTAAAGTGATCTAATAAAATTTATCCACTCATTTCAATAGATTGTTACTAAAGCACATTGACTGAGCCAGTAACCCTCACCCTAACCCTCCCTTAGGCTCAACTTCACATTGGAATAAGTTAAGCCGAGCTTATTTGTTTCGATTGACCTTTTCCAGTTGTAAACTCACTTTTGTTCCTAATTTACGCCCCATTTGAGTTGGCTTTTAGCCGGTACACATCAGCTTCGATCTCGGCCTTGGTCTCAATCGTGGCTTATTAAGTTTTAGCCTTAAAACGGAGCATCAGGAACCACCTACTCAGTGAGAACTAGTCGTACTTTTGCTTTACTTGTTGGAGTAGCGATTAGTCCGCATTTTAATAGTTGATGCACCTTTACGGTAACTGAAGCTTGATTAAAGCCGACACTATGAGCCGTATGCTCAGTACCTAGAAGTTCCCTAAATTTTACGATGCATTTCGATTATGAACCATTTCTTGCCTTAACGTCCGAATGATGGGATCAAGACAATCATATTTCCCTGCCTCTTCGTATTATCTTGTGGAGTTGTACCGACAATCATGACCACTTCACATTCGTGTGCGATATTCAACGCTGCGCAGACACACAAATAGCTTCAAACGAATATACCAAGTTCACATGCAGACCGCAAATACTACAGCGTCTGAATCATTATAATCTTTTATTTTTATGTGCTTTCAGCAGTAATTCGAGTCATACCACCATCGAACTGACAAATCAGACGTACTTTCTGCGGCACTAACTAGATGGAATCTTGATGTTCATTAAGGCCATTCGCGCTGTCTTAATCCGGCTGATTGAATGAGCTGGTTGACTAAATTTGACAAAATGAATTTTAGGTGTGCCGCGATTTTAGCTGGCGTCAGTTTGTTAATTGGAGAATGGGAATGGTTAATTTATACGGTTCTCGGTCAAACTTTCCGCTGCCTGTGACATAAACAACTTAACGTCTAAATGGTTTGTTTTACCTGGAATGAATCAGAAGGCTCCTTCATTAGACATCTTTTGTGGGAACGCATCGGATTAAGTGAGTGCCTGGCCATCAACCACAATGCACAAATTTTCGTATATTAGCCCTTTAGTGCCACGTTTCAGCTCTCCGTTCTAACTGGGCTCTTAAGTTGGCAACTTGATCCCTGAATCCATTATGGTGTAGATGCTTGAGCTAAATTGGTGCGTCAAAAGCGTCTAGTCGTCAAGTTTTAATTTCCTATTTATTTAGTTAAAAATATCATGGTCTCAATATCAGTCACATGGGATCGCACTCCTAGTGTAGGTGATGTTCAAGACCGAGACTACCTTTTAGCTGAACTTGTCATCACTCGGTCTAGTTGCTTGCCACGTTTCCCTTGTGGCTATTTGTTAACAATAAAGGCACCAGAAGTCAGCTACTGCGCATTTTAGGCATTTTAAGCCACCTTCCAATGTTTTATGTGGCTCTCAATGCTGCAACGATTCTAGTTGACCAATTCGCGATCTTGGAAAGAGCTGAGACGAATTCGACATAACTCGACAAATGCGCTGAGTTGAGTCATCAAGCAGATGGAGGATTCAAATCTAACAATGAGATGTCTTAAAACTTCCTTTTCAATGTCATTTTCAGCATTCTTTTTCATATATCCCCTGGTATCCTCCTGACTGTCGAGGACACCCTGTTTTGTAAAAAGCTGGAGCTTATCCCCATATAAAGACAAAAATGTATGTCCATTATCATATTCAGATCTATTTGGCACGCAAAACCATTTGCATGAAGTTGGATAACTCATGGCTAGGAGCACTTACTAATGTGCTTAAAATACAATTCAATTTAAGACGTGTATTTTTTGGAATAATTGCATCAACAACCACCTAAGTGCCTAAATAGAAGTGGACAAAATTGAGGAGGTTATAAGTCACCGAAACTTGGTGTCCTTTAAGTTAGAGATGCAGACTTGCGTTCGCTTGGCTTTCAAGCCACACTTATAACCCGTTATAGCAACATCGTATGATAAAAATGTATGGGATCTATGGCCGGTCACTGTCATACAATAAAGTTCCGAAGTGCTTTTGAGAATGGAATGTCTTAATACCAAATGTGGGCTGTTTCTACGTGAAATCATCCTTTACCCAAAACGTTGATATCCGCAATTTGAAGCGATCGATGCTGGGCTTGAAATGCTGTTTAAGAATAGCGTGACGGCAGGAGAACCTGATTTTGGCCTCCATCTGCAAATGTAAAACTATGCAGCAACCTTATCCATTGGTCACTGCAGTTTTTAAGGCACGGTTACTCTTCCCCTACTTCCAAAAATAGGTGCGGAAATCCCACTGAATTGCAGAAATAGACCAACTCAAAGAAATACTGACTATCATGGAAACGAAAACTAAGTGAATAGAAACACTGTTTATTCATTAACCTCTCTTTCTTCCTACCTTCCATATTTTGGAGTTTTTGTGCATCAAATAAAGTTTGTTTTGTCTTCCTCAGCAAAGTTTTAAACCACCCACAACTGTCGCGGTGTGCCGAATTCTGTAGGTCTGTTGAGAGTCCAGGCTAGCATGAGCAAGAGTGCAGGATCTTTCAGTTTCTATCATTTAATTAAAGGCTTTCATTTTGTTCTTACCTTTGAATTAGTTTGAAGTCTCCCACTCAAATCAATGGTTTAATCACTTAATTATTTGGGGGCTTTGCCGAAATTAATGACGAAACCCACCTATCGCAAAAAAAATCAAAATTGTACTAAAATAAGGATTCGGAGGTGGGCAATTAAGTACCAACAAGGCTGAGTAAACTTTGTGGCAGCTGCAAATCCGTGGCAATTCTTCTCACTTAAATTGAAAGAACTATACAAAAAACAGTATTTTAATCTTAATTTTATAAGGACTAGATCTGAATTACGCGCTAACAACATCAGAAGAAGGCGTTTAACTCCTTTTCGCTATAAGCTGAGAGAACTCACCATAGTTGTGTACCCATAGTGAGTTCCCTTTAAGAAAATCTGTAATTTGGTAAGTGTCTACGATGACTATCAGACAAAATGTTGATAAAAATTAGCCACTCTCAAATCACATCATAGGCTGCTCCATAGTCAGGGATTCCTCTCCTTCATCTCAGCCTATCTACTCTTGGAATGAACAAACGAGTTGGGTGGGGACAAGTATCACTGGATGGTGATAAATGAATGGGCACACATATTACAGTTAAACGCGTTCGGAGTGCAACTTCTCTTCCCTGAGAACTAGTAACACCCGTTCCGTCACAAGGCGTGTATTTTTTTATCATCTCTCACTAAACACGTTTATTTAAGCAAACATGCAGTTCAGCATTCAGTAAAGAAAAAGCTTTCAATACATAATGAAGAAATTATACAAAATCATTTTAAAAGTGTTTTGCAGGTTTGAGTTCTAGTAGAATGCAGTACCAATGTGGCCCCTTCAAAAGAACCTTTGCATTACTAGACAGGTAAGTGCAGTGCTGTTGAGCTGGTGGGATTGTGCTTGAGGAAGACGGCTATGCTTTGAAATGTAAATCAGCTGAAAATGGCATTGCTAGTGCTGGAAGATTCGTCATTGAAATCGGTAAGAGGACGCAAGAATTTATGCAAAATATGGTTTGAATGATGAAGTGACTTTTAATTCAGTTAAACGTGTTTAACCAATGCCGAATTTCATCAGTTCAAGTAGTGGCATTCATGCATCGCGTCACCTCATGCTTCGAAGTTTTACAAAACTTATCATTTGATACTTCGAATAAGATAATCAAACTGCATTACAGGTATATGTTTAACGGTAGATTAATGAAAGTGTAAGTCCAATCCATGCCCAATAAGCAATATCACAACAGCTGTGGCTCTTCAATTCCATAAATTACTCCTGAGAATAGAACGATCTTGCATTTTACCGCTGCTGTTGTCAAAATCTTCTACCTCCCCATGAGAGGGTACTGTCTTTTCAAATAGAAACTGTGGTGCCAAAGGTCACATAAGTTAAGCAAAGACCTCCACTTATTTGAGTCGCTGTTAACCATTAGATTGCAGAGATGGGAGACAAAAGGTCATTTGCTTACTCTCTGATGCCAAATCCCGGATTGCGAGGAGGTAAGTAAAGTAACATTAGTTTTTTTCTACAAAATGAGGTCCTCTTTAAAACATTCCGAATATACGTCCGCCTCTTCCACTGTCTGGAGAAAGAGTTACTCAACTTTAAGCATTCGATCGATCACTTATAACAAACGCCGATTTTCAACTCACCTTAGTTCACGCGCAGTAATACTTTGTTTGTTCGAACTGCCGGTTTCGGTCACTTGGGTGGTCATATTGTACTAGCCAGTTGGCCGGCCTCCAGGCCGTGCCAACAGCCTCCAATCCAGGAATGGACTTCCCATTCGCAAATCGGACCTCTTAGTTGTGTAGCCAAAAAATTCTGATAGTTTTCATCTTTATGCGCCCTACAATAAGATAATGTGTACTTTGTATTTGAACAATACCGGAGTCTCTAAGGTAATAAGAATTTTGTATGCGATGGGAGGTGATATTACAATAGTAAATGCAGTTTCTAAAAAACGAATGGCATACGTAAATTGATGAGTCCCATTAGCCCTGTTTTTAGCGAGACTCATTTATTTCCTCCTTATTCTATGCATTTTTTCTATCCATCTTAAGGAGACAAATGAGCTAGTTGTTTCAGATGCAAAAAGTTATTGCTTAGACTAGCCAGCCCTCAACTACAACACCTAACTGTTACAAATTACAGAGTCCCAAGAATGCGTTTTTGATTAAAAATGTTTCGAAACACTAATTTGTTCAGCCTATTGGCTTAATGTGTTCCCTCATGCAGAGTAGAGGTGCATGAAGTAACACCTTTCACCTCAGTAAATCACCGCACATTTAAGACAAATTATTATTAGTCCTTCTAATTAGGAGAAAAAATGTTATTTCACCTTAATGAAGCGGTCTTCAACTTTGCCTGCTTAAAGTTCGACCACCTTGTGGATATCTTACCTTTAAAATTTGTCAAAATTTAAGTACTTTGCTCCAAGGAAACAGGTCCGTCAAATTTTATAGACAAAAGTACTGCCAATGTTTGAGAAAGAGCATAAACAGCAATGCGCTAACAATATATTTTACTAGACTTCAACCAGGAATTGCATTTTATGTTCTTGCTCTTTTTTCCAGCACTTGCAAAAGCTTGCAGAATACTTGCCGAGTTTATTTCTCTGAGACTGGAAAGCAGGCTGTTTCTCCATAGCTGAAAGTAAGAATCAAATGTTGCTAAAAACTAAAGGTAGATGTAAAATGACGAGGCCAAATCATTTACTCGGGATTTTCTACGACAATGGCATTTAACACAACTTCAGAGCCTTATAATTTAATTGGCAAGAAGAGGAAATGCAGTCTTAAAATACGTTCATTTGTTGTGAACCCGTGACAGAGACGCAATTGTGACTACCTAAATTAGCATTACTTTACTTCGAGTATAGCGCAACTATCGGTTATGTAAGCAGGCTGCCGGTAGAATTTAGGTTGATAGGCAATTCCAACCTTGTTACAGCTTCCACTTCTGCTTATTTCGAAATGAATTGCTAGCCTAAATGTAGACAGCAGATTTCGATGCATCCTTGTCATCTTGGTATCCATCACGAATGTCGCCTGATACTATATACACGAGATTAAATAAGTTCTCCATTTATGACAAAAAGGACCACATCTTATGCTCAGCATGCGTCAGAAATACTTTGCTTGCTCAGGAAATCAAGAGCCAATTTCACGGGAATGAGGCATCAAAAGTGTAGCAGATGACTTTAAATCAGCCACTCTGCAGTCCACGCGGCCAAGTAAAGTCAATTTGTGCAATTTGAGTGGTGTGGAAATGATAACAAGTTCAAGCCGGGCAATATTCTATGCTCAAACATGCTCTTCTAATGTCGACCCCACAATCAAATGCATTTCTTGGAGGTGGTTTTGCTGCCTTTTAGCATTAGTGTAGTTGCTTATGTTTTATAGCATGATTAGCAGCTAACAGTAGTCAACACCAGGCTCCTTAAACAAAGCCAATATTAACCACTCTGATTGCGATTAAATCAGGGAACTACGTAAATCCCAAGTCATCCTGTTGATTAATGGGTAAAATCTGGTGAAATTGCTCGAAAAAGGATAACATTTAACCATATCAAATAAACTTGCAACCGCCGTAATGGGTCTAAATTCAAAGCCATCCTAATGCCAAATCGAATCAACTTTTAGGCTGGCGGTCTAAATTTTACAGACTAACATCACCTAACAATCGAAACAGCTTCTCTAAGTAGCGGAGTAAACTTGTGGCATTGTATGACCTCTTTTGGTTTCGCTCGCATAGAACAGCTCTTTTTCGTATAACTCATTTTCAAAAGAAGTCATGAGCACATGAGCATAGGGAAAACTCATAAGCCAATGGCAACGATCTCGTAGCCAATGTCACAGAAAATTCCAGTGCCTTCTCTACAAATCCATGGAGTTCAAGACATTTTGACTTTTTAAATTTCTCTTACGCTTAATTGGCATTTGCGCCCAAATTTAAAAGGAGTATGTGAGTTTAATCATAATGTGGCCCAATTTGCAAAAAACACTTTTCCAACTTTTTAACAACAAACTACATGGAAACTGAGTGGATCTTAGATGTAGTTGCTTAAAGTTCACCAGCATTTCCAGCATGCAGCGCTTAAAAGAAACCTTTTTTCTTTTCATGCATAAAAGGTATCCTGAGGGAGTGTAAAAATTTATCGCCTCATCTCACTAATTATAAGCGATTGCCAGCGCCGCCATCACCGAAATACAAAGGTCATTGGCTTTGTTTCAAACCTAACAAGTGCTTATGATGGGTGGATACATGTTAATTAGTCTACTCTTAAACTAAGAAAGATTGCAGTTGATAAGAATTTAGCTTATGAAGTAGGTTTCCTTTGGCCATGCTCTAAGCAATCGTACCTATTTTTAAAAGGAAGAACCTGATGCCTTTTAAAATGGAATGCTACCAGAAAACTACCTCATTCGACTGAGGTTTATGTTCGTTTGGAAGAATTCACGTTGAATTGCAAAAAGATGCAAAAATTGAATGCGAACTTAGAGCGAACACGCATAGCTAACGCAACTTTTAATAGACAAAATCATATCAAAGCAAAGTGTTACCTGATTATGTTAAATTTATGCTCTTTCTAATTCATAGCAGCCTTAAAATATAATGCACAGCTAAACAAAGTGAGTTATATAATATTTGCTGATTGGGATGCATTGTTGTCTAATTGTTTCTCAACTGCTTTGCATACCACATTTCTTAGGGCAGATGTTTCGTGACTGCTACATAAATCTTACATAATATGGACATAAAGGTAAGCATGCGTTTCAGAATTAGGCGAATTTACTTATAGCCATTAGTCAACTGTTAGCTGTGAAGGCTGGAGGGGTAGTTAAGTGATTCCCGTAGTGGACGATCTCTAAATAAATGAAAATTAAAGTGTTTACTACCTGTCCTATTCAACTCGAACACAAAAGCCATGACAACAGGAAGCCTACATACATGATTCCATTAACGACGAATTTGAGAATGGCGGTTGAAAAGAGGCAGAATTCATTACTTTATGGTCCTCAATTAAGGCTTAACAAAAATTAAGAGGCTTTGTTCGATTTTAATTGTTTTGTAAGTTAACCATTTGGAGAACTAATTTTTACTACATTAAATCCTTTTTCCAAGCCAAATCTGGTGGGTATTTTTGAAATGAACTTCATGCATATCAATTTCTTTGATTGCTCATTTACTATGTTTCAAACTTTAGTAGAGGACAAAAAATACTTACCTGTGAAGCACAGGCTTGGGGTAAAACGGTTCATCTAACTTTTTGTCTTGGTTACGGGTGAATTTGAGGCTCCGCCACTGTACATCCGCTGAGTGGCAAGGCCCTTCTTAAAGTCAACATTGCATTTTCTGTCCTAGTATGATGACTTTTTCTGACTACAAAAAAGACTTGGGAGCTGTACAGTTGATGTGAATTGAGGTACTTAGAGGGGCTTTATTAATATTGTGTTTGAGCAATCATTGTCACATTAAAATCTGTGTAATTACAAAGACAAAGGCAGACACTTATTTAGGTTTATAGCCTAAATAATTTATTCCGATTTCTCAGGTTTGCCCCTTAGTTAAGGAAACTTGCCTCTTCTAAACATTTTATTAGCAAAGTCAGGGACCTCCTCGTGAATCAAATCAATATCATTACTACACTTTATTTTACAATCCAACATTTTTGTACGAGTTCTGTTACGTCAGGCTCCATCAAGTGATATTTGGCAGTCCTCTCTTCACACCTTCATTATTTCTCTTAAGTGATTCCGGTTTCCTATTTTCCCTCAAGAATTCATGCGTAGACATGGTTTGTAGGCAGCTGACACCTTCTTAGACGCGCTGCGATTATGTTCCTACAAATAAATTTTTTACATCTTTTACGGTACTTTTAAGGTCCGACAACGCGATTTCTGACGCTTAAGACCATGTCTAGGGCTTACGCAGTCCCAGGGTCGGGGACTGCATGGCCTAACTTTTATTTTGATGAGCTGTTAAATCTCATGAAACAGCTTATTTCCTTTTTTATTTTCAGTTGACATTGGATTGGGCATGCAGTGGGTAATACCCTAAACACTTGCATAACCCTCCGTTTAATTGCTCGAGCGCTAATGGCTTCGCCACTGTACTCCGGCTGTGCTGCAGACACTAGGGATATGCTGGTAGCCCCTAACCCTTCTGTACTCAGGCAGTTCAAAATCTATCCCAGTCATATATTTCCTTTTGGCTTCAGTGCCGACTTAGTAAGTGGAAAGGGAGTACCTCCTTTTATGTGCTTGAGTTTCCATATCAATTAATTTGCAATAAACATTTAAATTTATGGTCACCTTGCTTTTGAGAACGTTTTAGAGCACTACTATAAGGCGGTCATAATTGAAGGAAAGTACATTTAACTATTACTTTATTTTAGGCCTTGATGAGAAGCAACGCTATAAGCTACATTTAACAGGTGAAGATTAGTCTCTAACAATACGGTAACATAATGTTGTGAAAAGGAAGACCCAGAGCACATTATTTTTGGGAGCGTGATTGGGTAGTTTTCCTTCTTTTGACCCTTTTGAGAATAATGACGCCTTGGAAAGGGCGTCGCTCTCAACGGTCTTCCGTGATTGCCAATTTGTCTCCAAAGTCTGCCTAAGCATCATCCCTCGTAAAAGGGCTAAAGATTATTGCCAATCCTGAGTTGCGTAGGGAAAAGAAAGGCAAGTAATACCTTTTTTGAAGGATATGATGATCCTGGTTCCTCTTTTCCATCTATTTAGTGCTCCCATCCTGGCAACAATGCAGCGGCAGGAGCTGTAAACTGGGTAATACTGTTTCTCTAACTCAGGCCTCTTTGAAGTATAATTTTGCTAACTTCGTCAATCATATTTTGTGGTAATTTATGTGATAACTTTTTCCTAAAATGTATGGTTCTCAAAGTGGTTTCATGGTTAGAACCAATTTAATTTAAGTGGAGTGCGCTTCTTATTTATTTTAGTTCTCAATTTTTAGCTTTAAATTTTACTCATCGTGGGACTTTTCTGATGGTACTAGATTTAACAAAACGACGAACTTTGAGGGAAATATTTTGCGGAATTTCAAAAGTTGAAAAGCAATGAGGCTCTAAGGTTATTACAGTATGCTAAAAATTCCTTCATTTGGAGCCAAGGGCTTATGAAGTTCGTTCAAATCCCTAGTTGAAATGGTGGCCTTTGCTTTACATTTCATCCTGCATGATTTATAAAGCTAACAAGCTGTCTTCTTGAATTTCCCACAGGATGATTAGCCTCTAAAATAGTTTCACAGCCCCTCCAAGGCAGCTTTAAACTCTTCAAAGTGCTTAAATTCAATCTGCTACTCATTAATAATTGATGTAATGGAATAGTTAGTGAATGCTTGCATGCTTTCTAATGAGCAGCAAATGAAGACTACTGTTTTCTTCATGTTGCGAATGTTGAAGTGGATTAAATCATTCTTAATCTCATTAGGGATCATCTATTATGCGTTCAATTTTCTTTTCCAAAGGATCCTAATGTGCACTTTTCTCGCTAGTCTGTTAAAATAGGTCAGTTAACCCACGTTCAAGAAGAATGTACCTTATCTACGATACTAACTTTTTATTATGCCCTCTTTTTCGTTTAAAAGTTTTGCCCCTCTAATGTGCTATTCTCATATGTCCTTTATGTAATCGTTTAGATACAAATGAGTTCTTGTGACGAGACTACCTAAGGTGTCGGAAAAAACTTGCCAACAATTTGATGGCGAATTGCGCGTTGATTTATTCCAGTCTTATGTGTGGCGTCCCGATACCTCCTTAAAGGCAAAAGAAGGCACACTACTAGGGCAGAATATGTATATAATCTGTAAACAGAGGAATTGGGGCTGCTGGCATGGCCCGACGGTCAGCCATCCCTGCTAGGACAGCATAGCCACCCAAGTGACCGAAACCGGCAGTCAGAACAAACAATGTATTACAAAGCCCCTCTCTTCTTTCGAGCGTCGTCCTCACAAATGCGTATTAATTCCGCAGATTTTAGAATGTGTGTGCATGTTATTGCTGGTCTCTTCCTCGCAAAATCTAAACTAAGGTTGTGGAATTGTGAGCGAGGCAGGAATACCGGTCGCAATAAAGTCTATGATTTTATGGGTTCCTGTTTGCACGTAAAGGAAACCATAACAGCCTCAAAGATTTGTTCCTGAAACCAGTTTGAAAGGCAGTAGATGAATCAAACTCAAAGGGGAAAATTTTTGCTTCCTTCGGTCTCTCCGCCTATTCATAATTAAGTCTGTGAAAACAGTGTGTACATTTTAATTCAGGTAGGCCTTCATTAATTTTTACTGCAGTGTGCTCAGAGTGTAACTTTGGGGTGAATTTGTTCCATTTTGCTCGTTTTTTCCATTTTGAAAAGGGCAGAACAATTTTTTAATCTAAGTTGGAGATCCGTGAGAGAAATGATTTTAAAATGAATAGGAATTATGCCTTTCGGACAAACTAGCATATGCAGATTTGACTTACTGAAGCAACAGAGCAGCATATTTTCCAACTTTGGATTATAAGGTCCATCTCTGTTATAATTGAAATCGCTTAAAAGTTAAGTGGTTCAAGAATTGTTTAAAATAATTCCCAGTTGACAGCATTTATAACCTTAACCATCATTAATATTTTGCGATGTCTGTGACATGCTCCAATTTGTCCGCAATATTATTATGCGGCATTTTGTACCATTTTTGATTTATTTGCAATCGTTGATCTTACACTAAAAGGGAGGATCTGCTACTTGCTCAATTTCAAGCAATGAATAGCTTTGGCGTTTTCCACACCTCAATTTGCACGAGAAATTTTCTCCACGATTTTTAGCCTCGCTGACACAAACCGACAACGTCAATTAAGAAGTGAATATTAAGAAAGAACTCGTATTCGCAGCACCGTGGGAAGTAAGTTAAGAAGATATTCTCCTCAAATTCTTTGAGGAGTCCTATAATTTTTGCTCCAAGCTGCGTATGGGTCACCTTCACTTTTGTACTTCTTCTATACTTGATTGCCCGTTCCACGTTTAGTTTTAGAGACGATGCTCATCTGTATGGATTTTTGTTTTGAGAAGCACTTCAATCTGTTCAAAGAACTTTCTTCAATGGCATGATGATGATGGGCTCAAACTACTCACGATGTTTCTAAGGTCGGCTGAAGCAACTTTAAAAATTTACAACTCTTCCTCAGCAATGAGTTGACTAGACATTGAATACTGTGATCAAGTCGAAAATGGTTCTATTTTATGGGATTAAGTACCATGGCAAAGGAATTGACAAGTCTTCTTTTAACATCTACAAGAAAATATGTAGGATCCTACCCAGTCTTTCGACCCAGGATTGTCAGGTTAATGCATTCACTAAAGCGGATTTGATCTTCCGAAGTTTCGAAGTTTCTTTTTTGGCTTAGGCGACATTGGACCACAGGACCTCCTTAAAGTCGACAAACACGTCAATCAAACACCAGCTAATTTTGTGACTGCTCTATGGGTCTCAAGATTCCATGTAATTGCAAAAGAATACCATTTTAATAGCGCTAGCAAGAGAAAATTGCAATTTGTAAAAAGATTTTGTGCAGTCTTGGGCATGGCAAAATGTCGGGCTAAATAAATGGCCAGCGACTAAACTTAATCATGTTGATTCCAGGAGATTACTCCCACTTTGATCCCCTTGACAACTCTCTCTGCACGAACACAAATCCAACCCTTTCTATGTACTCTCGCTATTTGTTTCAGCACATTAAAGTTCGGCACTTGAACAGGTTCCGATTTGAACATTGTGATTTGAAGTAAAGAAGCAGGGGATACTGCCTACAAGGGGTTGCATGATTTTACATTAGTTTCCAATGGTACGTTAGCTTAGCTTTTATAGTACACCCCCTGACCGTCTTTGGGCTCCCATGGACCAATCGACCTCCACTTCCTTTCTATGGCAGCTCAAGTAAGCATTCTACTACCGAGTCGAGAAATGCCAAGGAATGCAGTGCTAACAAGTAATACTTGGTAGATCAGTTATTAAAGTACTTACCCCTATCTCCGACTGCAAAATGGCTACATTAACATATGCTTTGGTAAAATTTGTAGTGAGCCTAGTGTTGCAGTGCTCTTGCGGACTTTTCTGCAGTAAAAAAGTTGTTTCCATCATCAAATGAGATTGAACCGTTCTAAAATACTTATCATAAACCCTTGAGAGTTAATCTTGCTTTTTAAAAAATGAATAGCAACCAGCTTCGCTGTCACCAATATTTCCTAGTAGAAAATAATGTGCTTTTGCGTTTCATTTATAGGAAGCGCTGCATTACATCACCTTATGCTTGAACAACGAAAAAAACATTGAAATTTGGCAAACCTTTGAGGTGTCTCTTGAGTGTCCTCAGTGTACCACCTGCTACGCACCTGAACCTCTAGACTGATGGAGTCATCAGAAGTCTTAGATGCAGAGGATGCTTTGGATCTGCCTCCTCTGACAAATGGAAATGCTGTGGTCTAATACCATTCGGATAAACCGGTTATCAAAATGAGCTTTGTTTGAAGTAGACTTAGACTATTGCAAAGTTGGTGGTTTGAGTGAATCAAAATTTGCATTCTAGTTTTGCGGCAATAAAGCGAATATTCAAGTTGTCTAGAACTCACAGCATCATTATGCTATCCAAACGAACACATGGGAAGCGAGCGCAGCTTTAAAACCTAATAATGAGGCAAGTTACTTGAATACTGGTATAAAACAATACAGCGTTTCGGGACCACATCCTACGTTCTCTTGCCTTATAAATATTATCTAAGTAAGCTATTATTGTCTCTCATACACGGCATTTGCAACTCTTGTTTTTGTCGACTACATTAGCCAATCGCTCAATCTATTAATATATGTATTACATATACACATATATATATAGTAATATGAGTTCATTCATTAATATGTTTATGCATTCATTTGCTTAGTATCCCGATAAAAACTAGGAGTATTAAACGCAGTTCCGACTACTTAGTCAACAATAAGTGAATGTTACTCTTGAGTAATAAGAAAAACTTGTTACTGGTGGAAAACGTAAGAATTGAAATGTATAGTAGTATGCTCAAATGAATACAATTACCACTTTGACACACACTAATTCGTGCAGACCGATAGCATAATCCTCGAAGCTATCAATTCACGCCTGAGTCGTCACTCAAGTATTAGCCTTAAAGAAAGTTTTCCTTGCTCTATGGGATTAGTCCTTTCCATGTCTTCGTTTCATATCCTCTTGATTAGACCAACTACGGTTACACATCGTGCTTGTTAGTGCGCTTAATTACATCCCAGCTTAGTCATTTCTTTGATTAATTAAAATGCGTCTACTACTACTTCAACTAATCTTCCTTGCGGTGAAGTATGTTAATTGGATTGTGCTTTTTGCTTGTCCTTTATTGTATGGATGGGTCGAAAGGCCTCCTGTGAAAAGATTTTATCGTAAAATGCCTAGCGAGAACGCTGCATTAGCTGACGACGGAAAACAGTTTGCACTATCAGCACTACTCAAAAGGTGTCGTAGCAACGATTCACTGTTCAAGCTACGCCTAGCCCTCCCTCCTCCATTTTACTTATTATCCCCTGGCTGCCGACCGGGAGGTGTGTAGCTTTTGGAAAAGCATGTGTCGAGGAAACTGCGATGTAACGTTACGGATGCCTCAACAGCAAGTACGGACAAACCCTTTTTTTTTGAGAAAATATCGAAACTTCATAATCACCTGTCCATTTTTATTCTGGGCCCAAAATTACCATTATCCATGTTCTCATTTCGCGCCTCTCAAGTAGTACATTTAAAATAGCAATGACTTTTCAATGTGAAAATTGTTCAGTGCATAAAATAGACCTCTGCACACCTGTTTACCGCTTACGCTTTAGCAGACCAGGCATGTTGTTTCGATTAATACACTCCCGAATGTGACGTAGCCCTCGGGGGGCAAGACAGGACGGGTGTAGGGACCAATTGGGGGACGGCGACGACGGCTGAGACTGGCGACGAGGAAGGGGCATTAGAGGGTTAAACGATGAAGCTGCAACCGATGCACGTAAGTCGCGAAGATCTTACCTTCTCTGGCTGATTATGGAGATGCAATAGTTAAAGAAACTTCTGCCTCGTGGTGTTGGTGTCAGCGGTTCCTGCGGCAATTAAAGCAGCAGGTTCACAAAGTAACGTTTTCTACATTCATTAATAACTACATAGACTTTTATCGACCGTGGTTCCTACTGTTTACGACCAAGGTCATCCAGCCCTCCTGCTTACTTATAACAGTCCATCTCCCATGTAGATTTCCTTTATTACATCTTCGATGGTCACTCAAATAGCAGTAATCATCCATTTCAAGAATAACGAAAGAGCCGGTTTTGGTAGTTAGTTTCAAAATCTACGCACTACAGAATGAATATTGATACTGGGGGCCCAATTTTCAGAAACTAGTCACAAAGAAGTTACCACCATTACACACTTTATATCCTCAAAATGGCCAATACTAGAACATGCCCTTATTTTAGTCGTGAAGAAATGCGTGTTTCGGAGAACAGAACACCTCTATCTATACTTTGACTTTCGCACCATTGCAGCTGGCGTAATAATGCTTTAAGGTTTTTTTCAAATGCAACTACCTCTTTGATCATTTTGAAAATCATGGATAGTTTGGTCATCACTTTCGTTTCTATATATAGATCTCGTTGTGAAAACAATAAAACGACCAAGTATTCAACTAGTAAATGCCAGTTAAAATTCGTTCCGTTTAAGAATCTAAAACATAAATGGTGAAAGAAGCCCTAAGCTGAAATAGGTTTGCATAGTGCTATAATGTTGCACAAAGTCGTAGTCCCAGCGGCAGATAAGGATCGAGTTGTACATGCGCAGGCTCCGATACTTCCCTAATTCCAACATTGCTAGGATGTTTGAAAAAATGGGTCGGGTAGAGAGGGTTAATGGTCTTGCACCAAAAGAGCAATCGAATTCCCCAATTCCACCCTTGCTGTCACACCAGTGTAACGAGGGGACAATTTAATAGTACAAAAAAGGTATTTTCTATCCCTTGCTCTTGGTATTTTCACGTCACCTAATGTTCTTAATATCCCACCTCTTTCACCAGGCCACCTAATCACTCGTGTGTCCCTCAACATCCTGAATGAAATCTCAGACGCTTAACTAGACGATCGAGTCATTGGGGTGAGCTATTTCATCCTAATGGTAATTGGGCTGTTACTGTAACAAAACTGGCTTTTACTTCAGATCGGGCGGTTCGCGCTTAGCACAGTTAACTAAAGGAAGATTATCCCAACCTTTACGTGGCTTTTTCCAGTTTCACATTTTCAATCATTGTGAGCGTGTTCCAGTTTAAAGTATCTCTTCCCTCAAAGGCACTTCTATGGTTGGTGTGGAAGCAAAAACATTGCTAGATTTTAAAAGAATTATGTCAGATTTTGATTGCCAGCACTATTTCTAAAGCTGAACAAGTAAAACTTACAAATTGTGCAACTTAGTTGCGCTGTCCATATGAGCTAATTTTACAATGAGCATGTCAGTTGTCAACAATGCTCAACTGGGGGTGATAAACCATAGACCTTTGCCGATTTCTGTAACAAAACGTGAGATGCAAAAACTAAGCCTTTTGTGCTTTTAATATTTATGACAAGCATGCTTTGAAAATGGAATGATTTCAATCATACTCTAAGAGAAGCTAAACACTCCTGTCCAATTTAGAGACTACTCTGCATTACGATTTTGAGAAGCGTGAGATAAAAGAGATTCCGTTTGTATCTGTAACATTTTTGAACCTATTTTATAACTTTTACTATGTTGCGGTGGACCTAAAATGGGTCTGCAAAATTTCAACTTCCAAAAGTATTTTACCGTCAACTGGTGGCTTTCCAAATGTGGGAGTCGAACTTACAAAACGAGAACAACATCGCAAATACTGGAGGCATGATTAAATGAAGTTCTATGTTTTCCAGCTTTCGCATGCAAAGGATTAAATTTTTAAATTAAAATATTAATGAATAAAGGGCGAGAAACCTTGAAACACCAACTCTGTCTGCAAGTGTGAGCATGCGTGTACAATTTACTTTGATAGGTCAGTTTTGGGTGTGTGTCTATCGTTTAAGTTGTACTTTGAGGGTATCTTTAATTCAATACCCATTTCCTTAAGAGCTATTAATATGAATATATGTGCAGTGGATATTGTACGCCAATGTGATGGGAGGAGGAAATCAGTTAAGTAGAGAGCCTGAGACTTAGAAGACGAGGTGTATACACATCATTGAGCTTCACTTTTTGTAACATCACTTTCGACAAGTTTGTGTATTTTATTTGCAGTATAATGGGTGTATATGGAGTAGTTTTGGGTAGGAAACGCAACAGCAGCATAAGACTAGCCTGGTACTTTAATGGTGCGTCAGGATAAAGTACTGCATTTGATGTAACTGCATTCAATCAGAACCTCTTTTAGCGGCTTATGGAACGAAGTCGTGCTTCCAGTTAGGAACGCAAAGCAAAGTATTCCAATGTGATATTTTATAAATAAAATCCGAAAACTTATTTATTTAATACTACTAAGTCTTTGGCTCCACACTTTTCGATGCTTCGTCTTCGGCATTGCACAACACTTGTCAAGAAGATTGAAAAATCTGAAACCTATTAACCGGATGCGTTTTCTTCTTTGTAAGGACTTACTTTATCTCTACTAAGTGACTGCGCAGTGATTTTTTTCTCTGACCCATCAATTTGAGTTCACAGCCACCAAATCATTGAAAATGCACCTCCTCTGGGAGGCACGGCATCCGGATCACGGTGGTAGGGCTCTTCTTAGCCCCCTGTACGTCGGCAATGCATTTTTATTGCTAATATTATGTCTTCTTTCACCTTCAAGGAAGCCTCAGGGGCCTACAATTGAGTGAATTAGCTTTGGAATAGAATTGTTGAAGTGTCAAACAAACAATTACAATTGAAAGAGAATAACTAGCGTTTTATTTGGCGTTACTTAATTAAATCAGTGTTTAGAAACGGTAAGGTTCATGATAATGGCAAATGTTGAGCAAAAGATCTCACATAATTATATTTCAAGTTGAAAGTTTTATGTGTCAAGATAATTTGCGGGGAATAAACAAAGACTTAACGCTCACATCAGCCATGTGGTCAGGGCTAATCAGGACAACCGCCTCAAGGCACTGATTCCCCTCACATTAACCACCCGCAGCAGGCATGCTTTCAACCGCTCATTCAACGCTCATTATTCCTTGCAAAATCAAGGCACTTAGATTGCTTTGTAACAAAGGTTGTTGGTAATGCTTGTATTTATGGCACCGGATCAGGGTTGGTCAATATTTAATGCCATTATAGAAGTTACAATATGTATCTGCTGAATAAAAAAATCTTCTGAAGTCGGTAGAAGAAGAGCTGTATGACAAACAGGACTGCTAGTGATGATCAAAAATTTAATTTTTAGTAAAAGAAGTGTTTGATGAAATTCCAAAAATGAATTCAGGGCAATAGCATTTGCAAGGACTACAGGAATGCTCTTAAAATTGGAGGACTCTTTGCTGCTTCAAGCGAAGTCTTTTACCGGCATAACGGGCACCTCGGAATGCAGAGATTATGTGTTTTACAATTTTTTCGCGCAAATGCACAAAGTTCACGTTTTACGGACTTTTTATAAGAAAATTTATTATTGCATTGCATAGGTATTTCAGCCGACTTTCCTTTCTTCTTGCCATGAGGCTTTTTCTTTGGAATGCCTCATTATAACGCAAACAGAAGTCATCACCATAATCCTTCTCAGTCGCACAAAGCTTTTACTGCCTCACAGTGAATATTTCTTAGGTCCTACCAATGAGAATCTTATAACAACAGATTTCTTGTTAGTGATCCCAAAGTTTTGTTGAACCAAAATATTCATTGTTCACAACGTGTGAGGTAGAGTCTGTGTAAGCGAAGTACTCTAGGTCTTTTCTGATGATGAAGGTTTTCGCAAAACTAGGGCAGAGTATGGATTGGAGAGGCACAGAAGGGTCGAGAAGCTACTGATATATCCCACAGGCCATTACACCTGAGAGATTTGCAATGGCAGAGCTTTCACTCTCCGTGTAACCAAAGCAAAGTGTTAAATGAACAGCTGAAATATTTTGTAATTTTTACTACCACTTAATGTTTTCATCACTGGAACATCAATCCATTTGATGATAGCTGCTGATAGCTATTGATATTAGCAGCAACATTATGAGCGCAATCAAAATTTTGGTATTTTATCCAGTAATAAGAATTCGGATGCTATTTTTGAGGATGACCGTAAGAGCGAAACATTATTTTAAAGCTGAAAAAATTCTGCTGAAAGCATTTAAGCTGACCAAGTCTGTTTCGAAGGTTGTATTATCAGATTTAGATAACTAAAGGGATCTGTTTTAATTATTTAATTCGTTCAGACAATCCTCATTACAAATGACAATCCTTCCTGGGAGATTCACAACCGTGCGAGTCCCATATCCATAAACTCGATGGCTCCAAAAACTAAGATTTTGGCCGTGATCGCTTTGTTCATTTTTCTTGCTCCATACCTGTCTGTTTCACGTATGACTGCCACTCAGATAAATTTTCTTTAGAAAAATCGTAAAGGAAGAGGATGAGGCGGTGGTGCTTTACCTGCTGAAGCATGTCTCCCTAATGGAAAGTTTTTCTCCATGTAGTATGCAGTAATATAGTCCCTCTCTTTTAGTTCAATAGCAAATGCTTCCTGCTTTTGAAGATATTTTCCTTTCACGCCTTCAGGCTTTATCGTATTAAGCCGCAACCTTCACCACCACCCTAAATAAACCCGTGTAACCACATTAAGAGTACCAAGAATTCATTGTTAATCCATGACAGCAACTTAGGAGAAGTTCGTAATTAGTGGCGTTTTGGAAACATAATAAGCTTACCTGAGGGAACTCCTTATGCCAGTTAAATTTGGGTCTTTTGTTCTAACACTACCAGAAATGCCACGTAAACGTAACACAATGAGTCCTCACCTTCCAGATCTCAGCTGCCCTTATCAGCTGAAGTCCTTGCTCATCACAAAGTCGTAACCCAAGTTGGAGCTAAAAGCGAAAAAAACAAAGCCTTAGGAGAACTAAGAGAATGGCAAAGATAAACCTCACTCAAGTCATGGGAATGTAACGATACATGCATGCTCACATTGTCACACTCATTTCTATTTAGTACTTCAAAGCTTTCCGCTCTTAATTCATTTGCGTTTTAGCCGATGAATTATATATTTCCCTGCACGGATGAAAACTGGAGTAAGATGGCACTCCATTGAACCACTTTTCATGTTTGTGACCTACTTTGCATGTCATCTGTTTACACTAGCCATTCATTCGTAGATCCACCAGTCAACGTGAGCGTAATCGGAATTATTCTCCGACACTTAGGAGGGCATGCAGGCCCACTGCAGCCTGGCAAATTTTACGCAATAGCCATAGAGATCGTCACATTTGCCTCAAATGGTCAAAGGGAATTAGAAGGTGAGGAACTAGGAAGGAATATACTATGAGCTGTTTGGACATTCAAATGATTTGAGGTATTTGAGATGCTCTTAAGCTAAAGGTGTAAAGTAATAGTAGTAGCCGAACTTGATATAGTTAACTCTAACTGAGAACAAGCGGTCAACTTCACAGCCACCAATCCCCCTCCAAATCTGGTACCTGGGTTTATGGTTGGCGAACTGGTCTCTCCTATATATATGTGTTTTCCCGCAGGTAGAAGCTCAGTGGGTCTAGATTTAGCGGCCATGTGCTTAAACTCGCCATCTTTAGTACTGAATCTCCCAACAATGGAAGCTAATGGAAACTATTTTTTGCCTCTCACAGATACGTGCTTCTATTTAACCAAAAAAACTGGCTAAACTGTCACCTTTACTGTTATCCTTTTTGACCTGCTCTTTTCGTGTTATTTTGCTGACAATGACATCCCTTCTGTGAAAGCAAACTTATGCTTATTTTGAAGGTCATTTCCTTTTTTACCAGCAGAATTTTTAAACTAAGTAAATTGCATTAGCTTCTAAATTAAGGTATTAGCTAAACAAACCTAAGGTCAAGGTTGTAATTTTATATTGTGCAAGTAATGACCTCTTTCCTCATTACCTATAAGTGATATTGATATAGGGTTCGAAAATTCCTTCCCACAATAACGGATCAAAGCACTCTAAGTTAACGAAATATGATTAGCTGAGTTTGTAACTAGCTGTTGTTGCGAAATATTTCTTCGTTATCGGGAAGAATATTTGGATGCAAAACTGTTTACTTTAGGTGGATAAATAAACTACTTATGGCTATTCAGTAGGGTTGATTGTGTACATACGGATTGCGGCATCAAACATTTGTAACCTTTAAAATACTTTAAAGACACTAGTCAAGGTCGGTGCTTGAACATGGAATTAGGTTGACATCACTGCGCTCTTATTTTTACTAGGGCTTTTTCTCCAGTCATCAGAATTGCTAAGGTGAGGGTAGGCGTTGAAGAAACCAGAGTGCTTCATTGCTACAACTCAAGCTAGAAATGTTGAAAATGGTCTGCCGAATATTTAAAATGTTGCACAAACGCTAAGACCCCTAACTTTTTGGCACAAAGCCAGATTAGCTTAAAATTTTCGGATTTTTAAAAACAATTCGTAAGGAAAGCAAAATGTAGGCACGATACTCACAATAACAAAGATACTTGTTGATTCCATAAGGCTGAGTGGAATCAACGGACTTGTCAGAGTAATATGTGCAAATTAGCTCATAGTGTTATACTAGAATTGTATCAGTAAGAAGAATGAAATCAGTAGAACATGGATGCCACTTCTTTTTTATTGTGCAAGTACTTTTTATCCTCTCTTATTTCCCTATTCCTTTGTGGTACATCCTCTGATTATGCAAGGATTCAAAATGAAATTAAATTATGAGCCATCAAATGACCATGAAATTCGGCGTAAAAGGAGCTAATATTTTTCTGTCATACTGGAGAACATCTGCTACTTTCGGACACTTACCTTACCCTCTTTTGGTGCCTTTGAGCAAAAATTAACTAAAGCAATTGGAACCATTAAATCTGTAAGTGATTTCTAACCAAATTTCCTTTGGCATCTTGATGAAACACCAATATTTTCTTAGCAGTTCATAGCCGCCTACTTCGAAGAGGGTTAACTTCCGAAAGTTCGTAAATTGAATCTCACGTCACAGAATAGGTTTCTTATGCCATCTGTATAAATGGTAACCTATTTTATTAACCCAGCATTCTTTCCTTCACCCAACAAACTCGCGGTATCAAAATGCATTGGAACAAAGTGTATGCAAATTCAATTACGTCTAAGTCCCTTCTTTTGTAAATGAAAGTGTGATTTGGGTCAATGGGGTGTTTGATAACAGTTAATCATCTGAAAGAGCAAGCTAGGGAGGTGAATAATTGCATTGAGCTGAGTGATGTAATGCTTTGCTTGTTTTACATCTCTTTGCTTTGAACATGAGAGTACATAGGGATCCCTCTTTGCACTTCAACTGGGCCACGCCAGTAGCCTTTTAACTCTTCTTTACGTTCCTTGTAGTAATACGACTTCTGTCGTCTTCAATGAAGTCTTGTTGTGCTACCTTGGTGGTAGCTAAAAAGGATCCCGATTGTAAAGGGCATCTGTTCTGATTTCTACTGCTGAATACTAAGTTTACCAAGACCAAAGGAAGGCATATGTTGCAGATGGAAGAATCTGTGAATAAGGACGTCTACCCTCGGCGGTGCCTTAGTCTAATGCTCTGCAGGAATGCTATCAACAACTACAAAGGCCCCAGCCATGGACCATCTAGAAAATTCTTTTACGAAGCTGTCTGCGGCACTCGTATGAAGATGTCAGGCATTTAATGGCCTACGCTTCATTAAATGGCTTTGCATTTAGGCCAGTATATTACCCATTCTTCGATGCAGTTCCAGAACAGGACGAAAGTTTGGACTTGGTGGCTTTACCAAGCGATACAAGTGACATTGAAGTCAGATTTCTTATCAGTAGCACGCAAATTTGATAACTAGCCCAGTTGCTTTGACGATTTTTTTTCTTACAGCACCTACCACATTGTGTTGGTCCGCGCGAGATGTTGATCCCGAGAAGTGCCGGCTACTATACTCAACAGCGATTATAATGCTCATGTAATACTTTCTCCGCTTAACTTCCCCACTTTTCTTGGGCACTTAATTCTCAACGCTCGTAATTTTACCAAGTGACATTGCTTTCTAGCCATGCCTGTAGCTTCCAACCTTTATGAACGTCTACAAATCATCACCTGCCCTAGTATTATAACTAATTTCGTCCTTAGGAAAGGCTCAGATCGTCGTAGCATGCCACAAGTGTCAAAGCCTATAATTAAGTGAATTCATCTCATTATTTTTAGTTCGTCATGACAAAAACTTTATTTAAGCTATTTTATTCTGGTTACGGTTAATGAATCATCGGCTGCCAGCACTCGATCTGAAAGTTATGGGTTTCTTAACTTTTAAAAATGTCATTACATTATTGGGTGACCTAGGTAGTGTACTTCTAGTTAGCCTTTATAAGATTTTTTTGTTTAGCGGTAGCTCTCAAAAAATTTCTAATAATTTAGGACCCCCATTTTAACGTGACCTTTTCAGTTTGCAAAACAGCTCCTTGCATTTGTTTTTAATAGACGTTACAAATGCATTTTGCGCTGTATACATTATTTTTGGGCCTGGCTATAAAAGCATTTGATTAGCTGGCATGAAAAACCTATCCCCTGATTGGATTCTTCATTTTCGGCATGTCAGAAATAGAGCTCCTTCAAGGAGTGAGACCATTTCAGCATGTCAATAGGATTCTGAGGGTTCATCAGAAGCATCCAAAAAGTTGTATTAAAGCATCACTTGCCAAATCTATGGTTCTAATCGTCTCGTTTGCTGTTTCTTGAGTTCAAAGGCACCAAAAGAAGCAGGCGTCTTCCACCACCATGAGAAGGCATTAGTCCAAATTATTGCAAATTCTGTGGTCACTTGATGACCGTTAAAGTAAATCTCTGTTACTTTCGTACACAATCAGGGGATGCATTTTAAGGAGACAGGGAATCAAGCGATAACTAAAAGCAATTAAAAGGCAGATTAGAAGCAGTGTCATTGCCTAACAGGAAGTAAATGAGACTCTTTTATGCAACACAATGCCTATTATTTTACTTTTAACCGTTTCTTTAGCCATTTTACGATGTTATTGTTACAATTTGATTGTTTGTTTAACCTTCCCTCTCGAGTTCGCGGGTGCTTGAGGCTCCGCTACTGCTGTAGTACTTTGTTTGTTCGAACTGCCGGTTTCGGTCACTTGGGTGGCCATCTTGCACTAGCCGGTTGGACGGCCTTTGGGCCGTGCCAACAGCTCCCAAGCCCTCTGTTTCCAGAATATATATTCTGCCCCAGTACTATGCCTCCTTTTACCTTAAAGGAAGTCTCGGGACGCTACAACTGCATATTATCTGAGCAGAACGCCCAGTTAGCCATGTCAGCAAATCTCATTAGCCTTTCTGCAGCATAATGGCTTCTTTTGGCTTCACGAAAGATCCATTACACTGCAATGGGGACGGTGAGTAGCGAGGCCGATCATGAAAGAAAAGTACTCTAATTTTCTATCCCTGAATACTAAATCTTAATGTGATGGAAGAAGAGTCTATGCTGCAGGTGGAAGTTTCTGTGATGACCGCTAACACAAGAGTGAAAGATGACGTCAACCCTCGGCAACTACCCAATTTCTACCCACTGTAGGAATGCTGTTGCTAACTAAAGTGATTCTAGCCATGGCTGTGAATCATCGTCCACAGTACCTGTATGAAGGCGCTAATATATTGGACACAGCGTTGATTTGTCCTTTAAAATACCAAAAAACTGAGTCACTGAAGCACATAATTTTGAGCGGGTAGACAAAAAGACTTTATTTGGTTGATAACAAGGGAACTGACAGTGAATCGCTACTCTGTTCAGGCCTTCTGTGTGTCAGTCATGCATAAACGGTCCTACTTAAATGCCTTTTTTCAACAATCAAGTACAGCTGATGGCCGTTAACCTTGACCTGACGGAGAAGTAGTGAGTGCGCCAATAACAATACATAAATTTTCTTTCCGAACGGTGATTTAGGAAACCGATCTAATAAGTACGAATTTAGTCTTCTTTTTAAGACAGTCATTCCTGAGTTCAATATGTGCTTTCTTTTGATGCAATCCATTTTATTACTCTTGGTAGAATTTTTTTGCCCCAAGGCTTGCCGGAGACGAAGGAGAACAAAGCACATGGATAGAATATGTATTGCCGACGTAAAGGATGGCTGTAAAGTCGCCGACATGGCCCGGATGCTATGCTGCCCAGTAAAAGAACAACACCAGAGCCTTTGGTGCCTGCACAGCTGAAACAGGGAGCTTGATAATGTAATCAAGGTAGTGGAGAATTAATAGACAAATTGCCTTATCTTAAAAGAATCCATTCAAGTAGCATTTGTCTATGCAGCAATCAAATTATGCACAACTTTGACAAACCACTAGTTTAGAGCAGTAATAAATGGTTTGAGTAGTATAAAGGGCAGCGGCATCTATGCTGTCACCCAGTTAATTTTGACTGGTATCCGGCTAAAACCCTTTAAGTTACCCACTTACTCGATTATTTTTGTGCCCTCGAATGAGTAAATACTCACCCTTTACAAGGGGCGTGACTCTGAAGTATTCGTGGACAAACGACTGATAATGCATCTGCAACATTTTGATAGGCTGTTTGACGCTACGTTTTTATTATGCAGAACATGAAGGCGATAAGGTCTTAGGACCATACTAATAGCCTTTAGCCTTCCTCAACTTTGGCAATGCATCTCCAGCCTCCGTACTGTATCAGGTAGGTCTCAAAATGCCACCTATCCACTCAGCTTTTAATGTTTAGTATTTAAAGAGAGAGGAACATAATTAGGTTTCAAGTTCATTTAACCAAAGCGAAATACTTTTTAAAGTTTAGTAAATATGGTAGTTTTCCTTCAAACTCTGACTAAAATAAAATAATGGGAGTTTTGTATGTAAGGTGTACTGAGAAGGGCTAGAAGAGAGGAACGCACTTGTCCTAGTTATGCATTTAGTGCTAAAATCCAACTAAATTAAATCCTCTTGTAAGCATAAAAAGTATTCTTTTAAGGATTTGCCACTCAAAGAAGTGAATAGGAATGTGGATGCCTTCTTCAGTAAAATAATGTGGGCAATTCGGCCGTGATTGTGGTGCTGTGAATTCGTGTTTATAATTTTTATTAAGATTAGCAGTAAGAGAAGCATGTCTTAAGGCAGAAATGCGTGGGAGTATGCACAATTTTTCAAGCATCAATCGCCTAATAAAGTAGAAGTCTCTGCACCTCTTTCGCTTGACAGAAGCAGTTCAGAAAAAATGTATATTAGTACCACATTTAGAACAAAAAGTTGTTAACAAAGTTACTTGCATTTAAGAAAACCCTTGGATAGGTGCGGCTACGTTAAAATAAAATGATTGACTGAATAAATAATCGGAACAATCAGGTTAAAATGTGCTAATTAAGTCGTTCAACCCATGCACTTAACATCTTGTAGCGTCAGCGGCAGTTTTAAATCCCTCTTGCAATTCCTTCCTTATAGGGGATAAAAGCACGTCGTATCTTTGGCGAAGCACTGAGTTCCACTTATTTAGCTGGGCTCTCAGTAGTTATTGAGATTATCTCCCTTTTAGTGTTCAACTTGGCTTTATTTTACGCGGACTCATTATATGATTATAACGCATTTTGGTCTTTTACATTTCGGTACTTTTCTAACAATGATTTTGTTTGAAAAGTGTGTATGTTAAGTAGTTAGGGTATGTGTCATGCCATACAGACTAATCTAAGTTTGTAAAACATAAAGGAAAATTTTTTAAAACCCGTTCAACATTTACACTCTTGTTTGATGCAGATCACTTTTGATTGTTTAATACGGCCAACCCAATATAATTAAGCCGATTTATCATTGCTTGATTAGTAGTCAGCCTTAAAGGAGCGTTGCTTAGCTAAAGCTTGGCATGTGTAATAATTATTTTTTAAGTGGCCTTATATGTGAGAGGCGGGTGGGCAATCTAAACCTGGTCGTGAATGAGTTTGCCGGCTCTCTAAAGTTTCGCTAAATTCTAGTTTTACCTGTTTCAGTTTCGCTGCTATCCAAATCTAGTTAGTTTGTGATAAACATATCTAAAAACACCCAGGCTTCTCATATCAGGCGTACTAAGGAAGACCAGGAGGCGAAGGAAGATTTGCTGCAGCACGCCTTTGAAGCATTAGTCGATTCGAGGAATTTTTTTATGTTACATCTCTTTTTTAGGCCCTTAAATTAAGTTGGTTTTGACCATTTCTGGTTTGCACTTTTCATAGAGGCATAGGTTCGATTAAACACATTTTCTACCACACTGCAAAACAACTCAGTCATAAAATAAACAGGCCTAAATGTGCCAGCATGTACTATTTGATGCAGACTGTGTAACTATACTTTGTGTTTGTCATCTCTATGACCAATAATGTAATTTTACGAGTGATCGGCATTGTGAAATTAGGTCATAGTAGATTTAATTGGGTCTCTCATGTGATGTGTAGTGATGTTTCTACCAATATGTAGCAACCTTTTTACATTTGCTTCATTATGTCCTTCGAATGTTAATAATCTGCATTTAAATTAGGGTGGCTGATGCTGAATGATAGTTATTATTCTAAGATTCGGTTACTGCAGCGTTGAAAACCAGTTTGTGTTCTACGCAGGTGCATTAAAAGTGGAACAGAGCTGATGGAGCATGGCATTCCTGAAGCACAAATATTCGAAGTTTTAAGGTTCGGTACACTGAGACTTGAGACCTTCTTTAAGGTAAAAGAAGACATAGCACTTGAACAGAACACATATTCTGGAAACAGAGGGATTGGGGGCTGTTGGACGACCCGAGGGCCGCCCAACGGGCTAGTACAATATGGTCACTCAAGTGACCGAAACCGGCAGTTCGAACAAACACAGTATTACACAGCCCCTCTCTTCTTTCGAGCGTCGCCTCCGATGCTCCCCTTGGTCAGCCTCCCGTGTCATCTACCACAACGGAATCAGTGCTGCGAGAAGCACCCACGAGCTGACCGTCCCAGTCATCGAGGTTCAAATGCATGTGTTCCTGTAATGCCATCAATTCTGCGTAGCATTCGGTGAAGCAAATACGTGTTTCTTAGTCCTCTCTCACGATAATGTGTCCCAGGGAAAGGTGGGGTATGAATCCAAGTATTCCAATGGATGGAGACATACACAACACATTGTGATTCCGGGATTTTTTGATGCCGTGGAAGGAAAGCAAGAGTATTGTAGAACCCTGTGCAAATGAAACGATCGGGCCTCATAGGAACGGGATGCACGCGATCCAAGTGTGCAAAGCATAAAACGGCGTTATCGAATGACGTCCTGCGCATTCTGCATCTATAGATACATATTTTGGCAAAGGGAGTCGAGTTGCCCAAGAACAGGAGGGAAAGCTCAAGGAAGATGCTTGACCACAACGTTACTGATCCCTCTTCGCAATTCCACTAAACTTGGAGTTCACGGCTGGTGTCGCTTCAGTTGTTAATAGCTTCCTTGCAGAACACGAGGGCCAGAGAGGTGCCGAAGATGGACGTCGATCTCAGCCCTTATGTAATGAGATTTAAGAGATCCTCCCATCCGTAGCACATGCACTTCTTTCACACGGCCAAAGTTTGCCACACGCAGTACAGATCAGGATAGAGGTCCATTAAAGTCGGGTCCACTTTCGGCTGCCACAAATGTAGCATCCCAAGACTTCCTTGAAGGTAAAAGAAGACATAGTACCCGGACAGAACACATATTCTGGAAACAGAGGGATTGGGGGCTGTTGGACGACCCGAGGGCCGCCCAACGGGCTAGTACGATATGGCCACCCAAGTGACCGAAATCGGCAGTTCGAACAAACAGAGTATTACATGTATCTTCAGCGTTAGTAAAAATGCGTGCGATAGTGCACATTCGTACATAATTATTTTGACGGTCTTCGAAAAATTTAGGCTGAGTTTCTGTGGAAAGCAATATTGAAACAGCTAGTGTTACTTTAACGCAGATTGGATTCTAATTATTACAATTAATTGTTAAAATACGATTTTGTCATGGTTAAAACATTTTTTAACAATACAACATTAAAAATTTTCGTTTAAATTTGCAAACGGGGATAGACTTGTCCTTGAGCATGAAATACCGCGGAATATTGAGCATTTCCCGATATGCTAAAGCATCTGGATGCATCCTCAAAATGACTTTGCGGTATTCAAGTTTAATTATATTGCTCTCGCTTGCGGATTTGGAGTTTTAACGCTAGGCATTACATTCCTCTTTATTTGTCGGAATTATGTGTATGACTATACCAACAAGGATCTCTTTCTACCATTTGGGATCCTGGTGATCATTGTCGCCATTTTATTAATGGTTGTATTTGGAGTACGAATTGGCCAGGACTGGATTCAAAGTACAGACTTCACGAAACTGAACGAAGTTGTTTTTCCGAGGGATGAGCCGGAGCAACAGGATATGCAACCGCAATCACCTCAACACTCACTGATGACTGGTGCCTATAGCGCATTCAATACGCAATCACCAATTTAAAACTGTGCTTCTTGCTTTTTATGCGTTGGTAATACAGTCTATAAGTGCTTAATAACGGACGCTTTTTGCTCTTTCGTACATTGAAATGGGCAACTGTGTATGCTTGGCAAATCATGTTTACTTGGTGTTCAAGATTTGTACGGACATGGGCTGGGCTGCCAAAAACGATGTATAGTCACTAAATCATGCTTAAGCTTTAATGCTTGAGCTTACCTAAACTTGTTCATCTGGTTATTTTACATTGGTTTTTGTTTATTTTTAGCTGTATTTTCTCGCAGTTGTTCAAGGAACAAGTAAATGCAAGGGATAATTCAGCAACATATATTTGGAAATTGTTAGCTATCCTACTTTTACGGAGGCAAGTGTGGCATTTCTTACTCCTATCAATCGGTCTTTTTAAAGCACCAAGTTTGCTGTGAAAATAAAAGCCCTTGTACTGTTAATTGTTCAGTAGCGTGTCTGAAGCGGGCTGAATGAAATTTATCTTGATGCCGCCTGTGGCATATGCGTTGATTATTTGTTAATGCTACTTAGTTGTACCTTTCTTTTTGCTTCTTTGAGGCACCATTTTTGATTAAAAAATCTAGTAACCTAAAAGCAAAGTCCTTGAGAATGGATTTCTTTTACAAAATGATTTGGGAATTGGTGAGTCCAAAATAGCTTTAAAAAGGTGCGTCTACTCTCTAGATATTTTTATCAACTTCTAATGCACTTATTTATGTTAGTGTTTTGGTTTGTGCTAACTAAAAACAGCAAGATCTACCTAATAGCTAATTTCTTAGGTAAATTTAAGCCAAGGAAACATAATGTTTTAGTTTAGATTGCCTTGACTCTAGCCTCAGCCGGCTCTTCACTTATCATAAGGAGCCTTGTCTCTTATCTCTAAACAACATTTGTTCTTTGGATAAAAAATACGCTGGTTTTCATGGCCCTTACATGTTTAAGCAATAATTTGGCCGAAATCGTACAAAACCGGTTGCTTGGAGCCGATTTTCTCTTTTCAAACCTGATTATAAATGATTTGCCAGGAGTTTGTTTCCAACACCTTTTTTAGAACATAACTAAGGGTACCAATAAATAATTAAACATTAATATTTAAGCAATCAAATAAGACAGCAATTAAAGTTGTGCTAAACGTTTTTGAATTAAATGACTGGCATCCCTCACCAACTTGAGGTTACTTGTAGGGCGAAGGGTAGCAAAAACGCCCATTTTTATGTCTGAGAACAGTTTGACAGGTGATGTTTTTAGATTGAGAAGACCCTTTTTTGATTTGATAAGTGGCCGTTACTCCATGATATTACTGGAGTATCGTCTTATTTCCCAAATTCGCGTTGACAAGCAAATAAATGAGATCTTAGAGATCAAAGCCGAGTATAAGCTCTGCACAACAATGGAATCAAGAATGTCCCTGGAGGCTTTGCTCTAGAGCTATGTACAATTAAATGGCTGGAGTAGTTGTCTCATTCTTTCACTACTTTTACCACCCCAATCGGCGCTAAGTCTAAAGGCAACGAAGAAGCATTCAAACTGCTCGTAATTCTTTCCCATCACTTTGTGTTTGATAACATCATTGACTCGTTTTTGATGCCGAGATGCATAATTCTACTAAATAGGCGAATTTTGGAGTTGACCAACTTTGAATGCAGTCGAATTTTTCTTATTTTTACTGCTTCCAAACGCAACCATACCAAAAATGGGACATGATTTAGCCCAAATCAATTTGAGTTATTAACCAGTTTGTAATACGACAAGTTGATGATGCTTAATTTTTCACATTTTATAATCCTAATTAAATAAACTTTGATCTTAAGGTCTTTGAAGCAGTTAGTTGTTTTTTCTAATAATTAACCATCAGGAAGCCTGAAATTGTAAAATCTGAGGGGATGACCAAATCGGCCAAACTGCCGAGAAGCCTAATTGCCAACCCCAATTACAGTGACTCTAAAGTAAGTCACAAAAAGAGCTAATTTTGGTGTATTTTGAAACTTCTGGCGGGGAGATTGCGTGCGCTTTACTCAAAAACTACGACGGAAACCTTATTCTCGTCACTAGCAAAAACATCCCTTTATGATCAAACAAAGCAGAACTGATTCATTCCTTATCAAAGTAGTTAAGTGAAAATAAAACTCCCAATGAAGTTCATGTTACCCTAGTAAGGTCTAAATTAATCTTAGGAAGTACATGGATTTGTTTCCAATCCGAATGGGCTCTTAGGGTAACTTTCAAAGGCCTGTGAATGAAATAATGGCGCTTGTATTGCTTGTTTACGGTTGTTGTTGCAAAATCAGCAAAATTGAATGGAGACGTCAAAAAATTGGATCATCAAATGTAAACAAACGCGTAGCAGAAACGCAGAGTTAGGATTTCTTGGATGACTCTCATTTAACCATTGCTAATCTTGAATTTGAGCCCTCTGATAAAAGTGCTCTTAGTTCTTGGAGGGTACTACTGAACTGTGGATCCAATAGACAAAGCAGTTGTATGAGTAATTCATGTCTGTTCATTTTAAGCAATCCGAAAAAGTAGAGTAAAATTAGTTCATGGAATGGGTTTCGCTTCGTGAGTGGACGTCAGGAGGTTCATCTGCATTGTAACATTGGTGAAGCCGCTTTTTGAAGTGCTTCAGCCCCGAGGCCGGATGCATTTACGATCGAGGGTCGTTATGTGTCACGGTGCCCGACTGATGAACCAGACTTTGCATTGATCATTTGAGTCGTTCAAAATCAAATCCACACAGACATCTGTCAACTGGTCCTATGTAGCCCATACAACTCAACGAAAGCCATTTGGAAGTGAACCCTTAACGACTATGATCACATTAAAGCTTCCATGTGCTTAATAACCTCCTTTCTGCTGTGAGTAGTACTTAGGCCTCTCGCTCTCTTAAAATTTTTATCCTCTTTGCTGCCCAAATAAGATCATTCATCCAGTATTAAATGTTTTTTTATAGAGGGAGCCTAAATCACAAGGCAATTTACTCTTCCCAAAGCATCAATTTGTGCACTTGAAACACCCTTGGGCGTAACCTAATGAGAATTTAACATAATTACCGAGCTAGCAAGGAGGATCGAGCAATTTGCGTGACTAGAGGCGTATAAACCTTTGCACACGCTGGTATGCAATTATGGACGATTGCCTTGGTTAGCAGTACGCCAAGTATTGTGGTAACTACATCAAACATTAATCTACAAAAAAACCCTAATAGTAAGGGGCAAAATGGAGTCTATCGTGCACTAGTCGAAGTGACCGCGAGGATAGGATTTTCCAAGTAGGAATTTTATGTTAGTGACCTGAAGTGGAGTGCGCTTTTATTTCAATATGTGGATCAGATAAGTCTCCACTGAAAACAATAGAACATGGTTCGAAGTGGATAGGAAGTGCGCAGTATTTTTTGCTTGTTTTTCTATTTGCCTCGCTTTGGTAGATTGTAGGTAAAAAAAACCTTTTATGCAAATAGATCAGGGCCAGAACCTTTCATAACAATTTAAAGTATTATTAGGTGCTAAAATAAAACTGGCCAACTGGAGATGGTAAAACAAAACTAAGAGGTAAATGCTGGATGGTGTGTGTAAATGAAAACTTCTCTCCTCTAAAATTGGAATTTGGCAATCTTTTGTAGAATGCGCTCAATAGCCTTAGAACTTTTTGTAGGGACTGCCAAATTCCTTTTAATCGGAGGAAGATGACTGCAAAGAATAGAATGATTGATTCGCAATCAACACCAATTTCAGCGATGCTAAGCTCTTTCGGCATTTTCCGGTTATTGGTGGAAACACCAGGCGTCAAGATCCAGGTACCCCTCGTGGATAGATATTTAAATGAATTGTGCAGACTTTGGAATTACCGCTGCATCACCTCAAAATTTTCGAAAATGCATACTTTGAGAAAATTAAACTTAATTCCACCAAATTATGCTGTATTATCGAAATTGCGTGCAGATCTTACCCCGCAGATTCCAAATGCGGTGAGGAGGAGAGCGCAGAATCCGTTCGATGATCCGAAGGAGAGCAGTCGGTCCAGGGAGAGGGCGCCATGCTTGGAGGAGAATTTTTCCGCCTGGCTTCAAAGTTACAGCCACTTTTTGACCTCTTTTAGGGTGACAGGTTAGCAGATTAAGGAAATGTAATCTTAAGTTGTCTGTGACTCAAAATGTAAGCCATCATTTTTTTTATTTAAGGAAGGTGGCAACATGAGTATTCTCATGGAAGAATCTCGTCCTGATTTCCTAGACCTTAGCTGATTATGCCAGTGAAGAAGGGTTTAATTGTTGGTTACTAGAATGAAGGGAGTGAATGTTGTCTAGCCAAAGTGTGCTTGGAATTATAGGTAAAAATTTGTGGATTTGGGGTAAATAGAATTTTCGACATTCCGCAGTACAGCAGGCGGACATGCACACTCCCCATCAGGCCCCCACTCAACTTCATAATCTCAAAATTTTTAATGATTACCATCTGAATATCGAAAACATTACCCTTGAAACTTCAATGGTTAACACCAATACTGAATAAATTTATAATTCATGATAAACTCTACGCTCTTAATAGTGTTGGATTTACAATTCACTAAGCTGTGGTGACGGCGTCCTCTTAAATGTGGATTCAAGCACTCTAGGTCTCCCTTCGCCAGGGCTCACATCACCAGCACAGTAATAAGGTCATCCGTTCCTGCCTATAGCCTATCAACCCTTCTCCCCCTTTTCAGCAACGGTATACCAAATTACACTTTCGGAGCTTAATAAAGGTGTCGCATAACATTTTCAGGAGTTAAAAATATTTTACCGACACCGAAACTTGTTTGCACATGTGTCTAAACTATCAGATGCCTCAAATTGGAGATTTTATTAACCAATGTTTACAGGGGATCAGGATCGGTGCCATACCTTAACTACAACTTATAAATAATTTATGTTGCATTGTAGATTCCTCAAATTTTCACTTAAGTAGAAGGAAAACGATCATAAAATCCATCAACTCACGCTTACTATATTTATGACTTCATAAATGATGCTTATTTTCATTAAGGTCCAAGACTACCATGGCTAGAATCATCTCCTCTAGGCGTGAGTGTCCTAATCTGCCTATAAATGTATTTTTCGTGTTCAGTCTTGTTTATTAATTCATAAGGCAGCAGTATGAAAAGGGTGTTGGTGCAGTTTTGAACACAAAAGAAGGAAGGCTTGTGCAATACAGTTACCGTAAGTAGAGAGTACTCAAGATGACAGGACTAAAAGGAGACAAGGGCAGTCCTACGAGAGTAGAAGAAATAAAAATGTCTTGAGTTGGGTAAAAAGAATGGGTGTCTTCTCCTGCTCGTGAAAAAGTTGGTGATGCAACACATTGTTTTCTATTTTAAAATGAGTAAAATCATTTATTCTAATGGATGCGGACATAATAATGAATTGCATAAAAAAGAATTCTCTAGGATAAAAGAGGATTTACTAGGTAGCAATGTTATGCAATGTTTTGATCATTTGTAAATCTCTTCATTTTGGTTCTGCAGACAAGTAATTTTTTTGGGTGGCTTGTTCTATGAGCCATGTCAGCTGTCCTTCCTTCTATTTCAGGAAAGGCTTGGGACACTGCTTTGGTGAAAGCAGGAAGTGAATGTAATTTTCGGGCCACTAGCACCAATTTCTACCACTGAATGCCAAAAGTTGACGTGACTAAACGGGGTCATGTGTCTCGAATAGGAGAATCAGTGACAACCTCCGATAAAAGGTTTGGAAATGACGTTTACCAACGGCAGTTACTCAACTTTCATGTTAATATCTAAAGGATCACTAGCCGTAACCGAAAACCACCTGAATTAATTTATTACAGGGCTTTCCATGGTACTTCTGTAAGTATGTAAATGAAGTTAACACTCAATATCTCCTTCACCTCTCTGCTAGGTGAACAGAACGCAGATAGATATGGCTAGGCGAATGTGAAGTGAGAGCAAAGCGGCAAGGAGGAAAAGACGCTAAACCTGATCCCCATAAAACTATTTTAAACCTCGTGTTTTACCAAAAAACTCTGCTTTTAAGCCAGCGTTCCTCATTTGCCAATAGACACGCGTGATGGCCAATACTTTCCCCATCCTCTAATGCAGTTATGAAACAGCAAGAAACTCTTAATCCATTGGAATCGTCAAGAGGAATCAGCAGTGCTCCAGCCAGATATTTTTTTCCAACTGCACGCAATTTTAATGACTGGCGCAGTTGATTGGTGGGTTTGTCTTACAGCACCGACTATGTTGTGATGACCGACGCGGAAGGTTGATCAAGCAAAACGCCGAGGAAGGCGCTCAAGATGGGAGGAATTTTTGTAATACTTTGATGATTTAACTCCTCTCTTAAGTTAGGTGGAGACTCTTAAGGCTTCATCATTGTACTCTTCCTGAATGGGGAGGTCTCCGAACCATGTCAATAGCCGCCCAGCTCAATTGTGTGTCAACAATACAGAAGGGTTACAGTTATGCTTGTTTTGGATTCTAATAAATCGCCAGGTGCTTAATTCTCCTCGTTCTTCATACATTTAGCAAGCTTTGTTGAAGGTTGGAAAATTTTTTCCTAAGTAATTCAAATTACTTGCTTCATTCCTGTTGGCAACACTATACCACATGTAAAAGACAAGTGGATGCTGTTCACCGCCACTGGCAATCAAGCGGAAACAGAAGTTTAGACGTTTTTACTTCCGAGTTAATCTGAAATATCTTTGTAAAAACCCATTTGTTTCAATAAAAAGCATTTCACCGTCTATCACTTTATTTCCTTTAATCCTGCGTTTATAATTTCAAAATTCAAGTAGTATCTTAGTTTTTTGTTGATAAGATAAGTGTCACGCTTATTTGAGCTATGATTTCGCTTTATTAGGACTAAATCTTTAAAGACTCATGGTGACCGTTAGCTTCTTGCATTTCTGATGGTTCTGCGGAAAAAGACAAAAAGATATGGTAGTGTCTTTGCATATTCATTCTTTTTACTAGCTGGAAGTAATGAAGAGGCGGTTAAAACGCAACACTTGTTGTCATGACTATAAAATATGCATTATTGCTGTGTTAACTGTCTGTTGCAGGGAAACTGTAACATCTTATTTCACGAATAAGAAATTGTTGAGAAGTAGCTGTGGACTTAGTTTGTTGTACCTACCTACCTACCGCTGCAACACGTTTTCGCCACAAAAGAATCTTGCCATAAAGACAGAAATACGAGCAAACTTATCCAAGGTTTTTTGTTGTAGCCAAGATTCCACTTGTTATCAAAACCAAGCCGAACTTAAAATGAGAATGAAGTTGATGTTTTAAATAAAACTGGAACTTGACCTTACAGCTTATGTGGAGCGAAATATCGTTCGAGGCAAGAGGTTTAGAAGTGTCAAATCATTGCCAGTCTTGTCTGTATTTTATTTGGATGGTTGTCTTTAAAAAAAGGCAAAGGCTTTGAGTGATTTTTATGCGCTACAGTTAGGAAAGGTACCTTTTGGGGTTTCTGACAAGTGAATCGCACTATGCCTTCCATTTTCATTGAATAAATGACAATAGGTGTGGATAACGTGTGCCTATTTTCCTCAACTACTACCATAATAAATGGATTAATTGCATTTTGCCCATTTTATTCATACTTTGGTTGGCATAAACGTCGTCCCATCACAATGGACCTTATTTTAGTAATGACAACGGAACAAAACCCTTAACAGCTGGAGTGGAGTAGTGGCAGCTACATCCAAAGCAGTATGGAGAGGGCTGAAGTGCTAGATTTACAATTGTCAATCGGGCATTGCATTCACTAGCTCCTAGCATATCCGTAAAAGGATGTTAATTGGGTTAAATCCTACTGACTGTCTCGTAATTATTCAAGCCACTAGTTGTCTTAAAAATAAGACGGAATAGATCATCTTCGTATGAGTATATATCATTTAAATGGACTCAGATCATCAAAGGATAAAAAAGGGATCTTTCAGGGGTAGGAAAGGGACGTAGGAGAGGGTACAATGGAAATTAAGTTGTCAAGAGAAGAGAGGGAGCGGGCACTTGCTCTCTCCCAAGGAAAACAATAACTTGTCTTCTCGGGAGCCAAACTGCACATCTTGGAAAATCTGATCATCATTTCAGATTTGGAGTTGGTTACTGCTTTTGTTGGTAAGTACATTGCTCTACACACCTCCACAATAAATCACAAAATCCTATGAGTTGGAGGGGTCTGTATAGAAGAGGGGAGGGATGTGTTCGAGGATAAAAAGAATGTTGCAGCAAGATGGTGTGCTGCGGCTCTAGACAATGCTGTCATCACCGTTGAGCATTACTTTCTCCCCATTTCCACCCCCACCACCTCCGGCACCACCACCGGCACTTCTAGGGGCAGGCGGGGCAGTAATAAATCCAATTTCAGGGTGATGATGCCTTAACCCTGGGGCTTGTGGATGGCCCAAGTAGTTGGGCATTGGTTCAATGTATTTCATCTCCTCTGCCGCTACCACATCTTGTGTCCGTTTGTGCCGATAAATGTGCCATAGTTCGCAAGCCAGATCGCCTGCCATCATATCACCCACATTCATGGAGATGAGACGAATGAGGAAAATGCCGTCTGGTCTTAAAAAGTTCTCCACAAACTTCTTTGAGGCGCTTCGATCAGTGTCCTTCATTACGCACATAATTTTCAAGTAGCGACGGATGAACTTGAGCCGGTAGCGTGCAAAACCCATGCGAAGGAACCAGTTGATAAAACTTATCAGAGTTACGATGCCTAGCACGCAGTGCCAGAACCAGAGGAAAATGAAGATCTTCTCCAAAAACATATTCAATGGAAGGACGCACTGAATCGTATACCTTAAAAGGAAAGTCAAAATATATTCAGTAGGCATTAACTTTTCAAATGTTTGCTACTCATACTTCTATTCAAGCATCTGATCTAGTGCCAGTACACGTACTATAATAAAGTGCTTAAAGTGCTTCAAATAATAGACAATCTCATGTAGTATTGTGGTAAGTCGTTAAATAAACGTTTTAAAATGTTTTCTAACCTAACATCCAACGAAATACTTCTGCATAAATACCACTAACAATTCTTAAAGGGGGTTTGAAATTGCTATTGAGAACGCCTTCGGTGGTTTTAATTCGAACCAACAAAGGAAGTGGCGACCTAATGCCTTCAAAGTTAGATTATGAGCCATTTTGAAACCGGTTGGTTCGGTTTCTCCGGTATTTGAAATTATCCTTTGAGTCCACCTCTCTAATTAGGAAGAGAGAAGTGGGTTTTTTGGTCTATGAGGTTTAAAATTAAACTGGAAGAGCAAAAGCAAGGTTGAATAAAAAATGGCACAAAACACACGTTATTTGCTCTGGTTGTATTAAAATTTTGTAGAGTGGTGCTCTCATTTCCATAACTCGAATTCTGATGGCTTAGGTCTTTCGCAGCGTTTTCTTATGGTTTAAATGAGTGTAGTTACAGTGGTCCAATTATTTGCTGAACTCTTCTTTTTAATGTTGCGGGTATTTAGGGTGCCGCTATTGTGCTTTAGCTAAGCAAAAAAGAATTAGAGCCATGTCAGTATCTCTCTCCAGCTCTCCTGCGCATCGATAACACATTTATGGCCTAATATTGCCTTCTTTTGTTTTCAGGGAAGCCTCGGCGCGCTACACGAAGAGCAGCGAGAAGCGAACCTGGTTTCAAAGGGTAGAGGTCTTGAGTTTTATTACTGATTGATAAACTTTAATGTGATTGGAGATGGGTACATGCCGTGGATGGGAGAATTTGTGACGACCTCAGGCATGGGGAATTAAAAACGATGTCTACCTTCGGCAACTACCCCACTCCCATGTTTTCAAGAACACTATCAACAGCTAAAGCAACACCAACAAAGCTGTCTACCGCACCTGTATAGAGGTGTTATTCAAGTGAACATGCGACACTTCCACCACTTCTTTACTAGCCGAATAAAACCCAGATACATATGGCCGGATGGCAATGAAGTAAGAACAATGAGTCAGGGATGAATGGACGCGAGCCTTTATCTGCACAAAACTATTAAATGACTGCAACTTGGCAAGTGGCCTTACGACTTGTGATGAGCAAAGAGGAAGTAGTGGCGTTGTGATCAAATATCTTCTCTGTTGCACTCCAAATTGTCTACTGTCGCGGTTGGTGGGTGTTTATCTCACAGCACCAACCTCGTTGTGATGCCCGACGAAGACGTTAATCAAGAAATTTTCTAGAGATGACGCTCAAAAGAAGGAGGGAAAGTTGTGTAGTAATTTGATAGTTTGTTTAATTCTTCGTCTTATTCTTGTGAACACCAAAATCTCTGTCTTTGTACTTTTGATAGGCAACACAGTCTCCGGACCATACTATTAGCCCCCAACCTTTCTTTATGTCTATAATACACGTTCTTTCCTAGTGTTATATCACTCATATCTTTGGGGAAGTATCAGATGCCGCACAACGTTTTTCCAATGTGTTCATCAAAAAAATTATCAAAGAGCAAAGTGATTTATTTTCCCAAGCCGACTCATTTTTTGACTCTCTATATCACCATACCAGCTTCAAATCAGAAGGTATTGCTTGATGGTTAATAAATTTGAGCTGTGTAACGTATTTGACGATTTTAGTTGAATAAAAAACAGTAAAGTTATTTTCGTAAATCATTGCCACCTAGAGAAAGGTTTAAAGATCCAAAGATAGTTTTTACTCATTACTTCAACAGCATTTAACAAATCAAACCCGATTGGATTGCTTTCTGATGAGATTTATTAAGTCTGACAGTTGGGACAGTCTACAGATGTCTATTGTGATTAGCCCTCCAGGAAGGCGGTTAAAAAGGACCTTTCAGAGCGAAAAATATGCCAACCAGAGGGAAATTTACCTCCTCCTCCTCTTTAATCTACAGCTGTTAACTAGTAATGCGTCTCAAGTTTCGAAGTGAGGTAAGAAACCATTAGTGTTTCAATGTTTAATGCTTCCGAGGAATTCCCATTTACTCTTGACAAACAAGACCATTGTTTTATTAAAGGTTTTGATGGGATCAGCTTTGACTAAATCCTGTAAACTTATAATTAAGGGCCCACTTACGGACAAGAAACCTACAACTAGCGAGCGATAATTCAAGGGTCACCACATCGCAGCTAACATCCGACATCCGAATTACTCTTGATGCTAATTTTTCCAAAGCTTGGCCATTTTTGGAGCATCGAACTTCTTTTGAATCCTACAAAATTACCCTTATCAGTTACACTCACTGCACGGTGGCAGTGCTGACTCCTGGACTAATAATTCATCTCCGAAACTGAGTGACTTTAATGGATTTAATTTTTTTAGAGTGGTGAATAAATGAATGCATGCGGGTTTATGATAAGTCTATTGCGCACAAGACGCCGTCACTCCTTCCATTGGGTCGTTACCGATGGATACGAAGGTAATTGCCTTTTCCACTTGATACTTTAAACAGAAATTGCTCCTACCTCAAAAGAGGGACGCATCTCATCGCTCAGAAGAAAACCATTTTCATCTCATAAGATATCACCTTACCCTTAGCAAAGAGTTGTTTGACAAATAGATTTTGTAGGTAAAGTTTAACTGCATCTTTTCAGTAGTATGTAAAGTCAATTGTAAGTGAAATCACGATAGCTAAAATGATTTCGTTAAATAAAGCACTGTAATGTAAATAGGCAAATGAAATAAGTTTAGAAAGGCCTAAACCGCATTTTTTTGTAGAAAAAGGGATTTATTTTATGCAAATGAGCAGTAGCTTTTGAAAAGGCGGAAATGCGACCGCTCTAATCAGTAGTGTGATATGCCCCAAGCACTTTTACAATTGGGCTCGCATCCATCTCTGTCAGGGGAACGACTCAGTGAAAATTTATGCAAATTCGTATTCCCTTTGTTGCAAACGCCCTTTGTTGTGAAGAATTTAAACCTAAGTGGACAAGTGGGCATGCAACACATGCATATATCATTCATGGTTGGAGGGTGTAACATCGCTAAAGACGCCACGCTAATTCATCTTTATATAAAGAACGTTTATTTTTTGCTACTTTGTACCAAGAAACCTATGCTCCACTCACAACCGAAGTTGAGATTGCAGTGGGTGGGTTTCTTTTACAGTCCAGATAGGGGATTTCTCAAAAGGAGGTGACATGAATCCCCACTATCATTTCCACCGGCATACATAACGGGGTGGGTTAATTTGAGCATTTTGTGAGCACTTGGTTGGTTTTGACCTGGGGTAGGAGTACATACAGATGAACCACCTCTTTATTGCAAGTGAAGGAAATGTGTACCTCATGATAAGGTGAGAGTTGAAGACATTCAAACATAAGGGAAACTTTGGTTCTACTGTGCTTAGCTGACACGGTGGAGAAGAACTTGAATAAACAGTAACATATTTAGATAAAAGGCAGCAACCCCATCAAGTGAAAGGGAGAATTCTGATGAAACCATAATTAGTTATCCCTCAAAGTGCCACATTCTAATTGGAAACAATTCCATAAATGCATTTTAATCATGTGCCATCGTCGCATGTGCTTCAGCTTAATGAATACGCTGCATGCATAATTTGGTCAACATAAGACATTTATGCTAAAAGTATCGGACCGGCGAAATCACTTTAGTATATGGGTCATTTGTTTAATTGCACGAACACTGAAGGGCACGTCCATTTTACTTCCATTAGGTGGCCTGACGTTCGGACCATTCTGGTAGCCCCCAGGCCTTCTGTACCTCGCCAAAACATGTTCGGTTCTATTACCATGACTCCTACGAATCAGCGCACCACACTGATGGCAGCTGAAAGAGAATCTGATTCTAGTGCATACCTGCCCTGATTACTATTACTACATTTCAATCCTTAACACGAAAAACAAAGAGCTTTTGATAAGGAGGATGAAAAACCCGCGGCGACCTCTAACAGAAGGTCAAAAAAAATGTTAACTTTTAGCATAAAATTTAGTTTGGCGATCTGCCGTGAACCGGCTGATAAGTTTTTTCACAAACCTGTCAAAAATAGCTGCATGAAAGTGTCAAATAAATCAACTCGCGATAACCTCTTCATCTCTCTTCTATGTAAACAGAACCATCTGTAAGAATGGCTGGCCATCATTTAAGCTAGAGCAAAGTGACGAGTAAAAATAGACGCGAAAATTCATCGCATGAAACTACCTCAAAATCTTGTCCTTTTTTGAATGCTCCTCATTTTGGCCAGTGTTATTAAGACTATCGAAGGGCATACGTGATGGCCAACACAATTTCCTCCTTTTCGATTGCACATTTAAACAGGACAAAACTTCAGATCCCGTAAAAGTGTCAACGCAACCTCGATGACTGGCATGGTTTGTTCGTAGGTTTGTTTGTTTTACAGCACCGACTATATTGTGGTGGCTGACGCAGAGGTTGACCAAGGATAGCGTCGAGTTCGATGCTCAAGGGGTAGGAGGGACTCCACACTCCTGCAGTTGTTCGGCTAACTGTTTGCTTTTGTTTTGTGGGCATTTTTGACTCTGTGATTTTACTTCTGTTGGGTAGTTTGACCTCGGAACCATGCCACAAGCCATCCAACCCTTCTGTACGCAGCCAATACATTTTCCACCTTAGTTTCAATACTTCAGCCGTCTTCATGTATTACTCAAGGTACCACATCCACGACAAAAGTATCTTTTACTTCCCATCTTCTAACTCTAATCGCGGTCCCTAGTGCGATTTAATTTATGCATTTAATAGAACGAGACTCCCTCACGCAGATTATATGTAATTTTTGCTACTGACATCGATGTTTTTAGCATAAATTATCATGCTATACATTTGTCTGCCTACATAATGGTATTAAGCATGTTTCAGCTCTAAACGTAAAAATGAAAACAGCCAGTGGAAGAGCACTCCAAATGAATGATTCCCGACAACTAAATTACCTTTTTAACTGGGTGACAAAATTTCAAAACAGAGGATGCACTACACCATTTGGCCGTTTGTACAAATGGAAATATGACTGAAGGATATCATAAACTATTCCCTTTAAAAAGTTGGTTTAACTCAAGCACACTCCACTGCCCTCTTATTGTCATGTTATTTTTACAATCAAGTGAACAGAATGCCTTCTTAAACAAAGAGTATTTTTTGGCGGTTAAGTTACTTCGTCGAGAGTAAAAAGCATGAGTGGGCAATTTCCGTCATTACAACCAAGGGAAAATAGATGTACTGTCATGGTGCCTGCATTTTTATGTTCCGATTCACAAAAAGGTGGCATTTAATTACAGAACCTCTTATGTCAAGTTTCTTCTGTAAGTTAAAAGAAACGTTTTGCTCTGTGTAAAAGCAAAACACGGAAAAAACGAATCCGCTTTTTGGGGCTAACTGACATTATTTAACATCTCCACTTTACATAATATCTAAAGAAGTTATGCTTCCCACTTTTCAAAGCCAGATCACGCTTTTTTGGAAATAATCTCCTCTAAATGCAGGCACAATCTTAAAATAAATGGTTGTTTTTTACAAAAATGTAGCTGATTCTTCTATTACTTACGTTCTAATGCACAATGATCCGTTTTAAAACCCTTCCAACCGATAAAGCGTCGCCAAATGAGATCTTTGGAAGCCTTTAAAATGTTTAAGCGATCCCATCGTTACATTTGGGAGCAAAACAATGCCACAACTGCAAAGCAGAAACCTCTTCCGCACAATTTTAGACAGAGTAAGAATTCTTAAAAAAAGATCAGCTAGTGTCGTATTCTACATCAAAACAATGTCCACATTTCAAGCAAGCTTTAAACCACATTTGTGCTAAAAAGTATTTAGTCTCTAGCATATTATTTTAAAATATGCGAGAAAAATAAGGAGTTTATAACTTACAACTGGTTCTTGCCCAATTTTTTTGCCTCAAAGTCACAGAAAGTGACACGAGGAAAGTTGCCAGAGGTGTGCCAATCATTGCCCTGCAACAGATCAATTAGCACCCGCACCCCATAGAAGGCGGTATTTGTTCCAATAAACTTCTCCATCAGGATCAACTGCCCAACAATGTTGATTAGATAGAGTCCCTTCACGAAGAAGTACAGCACCACAAGAAAGTTGCCACTTCTTCTTCCGCAACAGTTATATCCTCTAGGTGTTGATTTTCCACCTCTTCTAGCCATTTCTGCCCGTTCTGTGGGGGAAGCTAATCCCGTTGCGGGACTGCTTTCAGTGATAGGGTTGAGAGGAAATTTTCTCGACCTCCTTCGCGATGACCTGGATCCCCAACATGACCCAAGGCCTCCTCGATTACAATCACACAAGGATCTTGTGGTTCGCTTATGTCGTCGTGCAGAGGCGACTCCCAGATTTGGCTCCCCATTGCTGCGTTTATCGCCACCACCTCTACGCGCCTCCAGATCAGCTTTTGTGTATCCAGGAGGGGGTAATTCAGTTTCTAGGGGAAAACGCTGCATGCCACGATAAGGGAAAGTGGAGGAGATACCAGCACTTCCAGCACCGGTGGAGCTGACGCGTTTATAGTCGCGTAGACGGTAAATACAGCCCTCCATGTAGCGCGCAATGAAACGCACATTCTTGAGGCCGTGTTCGGGCAGGAGAATATTGGAGTCGTTGGCCATTTGCATAATGCGACGAACGTTGAAGCCGGAATGAGAGTTGAAGAGACGCCAAATGAGACAGGGCAGGTAGAAAAGGAGAGCTTGGATAGCCATGAGGATGGGCGCCCACTGGTAGTAGAGAATGCGGGCGTTCTCTCTGTCCGCCATACTCTGCGGTAGACGTTTGGGTAGAGGTGAGAAGTAGGTGTTTGACACCCAACAATAGTTTTCCGCATACTCTTCCCAACCCCGTGTAAACTCTTGGGGAATCCAGCATTGGATTGGTTTGCCTTCAACCAAAAAAACATTATTACCACTAAATTTAAATTAAGCTCATAGCCTTTGTAACCACTTATATATCAATTTCCATAGCAAAAATAATCTTCCAATATAAAGGGAAATGAGTGAGCAGAAGTGCAAGTTTCTTAAAATAAACTACAAAAAATATGCAGTGAGAGGAATATATGTTGCCTTGGGAATTTAATCCAGGAGAAAATCCCTTTATTTGCACTTTCATCCACCCTATAAAAGAAGCCAGATGTTTTTTGGTCTCCATAGAAACGTAATCCTTTTACGGATTATAAGAACAAAAAAATAAAGGACAAAACTGATAGATGAAGCATTATCCGTTAAAATATAGCAAACTTCATGGATGTTTCCTTCGGTAAATACATGCGACTTTGGAAATTCACAACATTTGTTAAATCGTCTGTGATTACTATTGTGGAAGTTAAACTAAAATGGGTCTGTAGGAAAGAAATCTTAATCAGTTATTCAGGTATTGCAACGCCTTTACAAAGTGAGCTTCTGTTATTTCTTTTTTCTCCGGCATGAAACAAACCAGTCAAGCCTCCTAAAGGTGACATTAACTGTTAGCAATAATAGGTTGGCGTCAAACAGGATCAGATACTTATCAGAAAAGGTGATAGTTATGCAAGTTTTTTGAACATATTTACAATCAAGTAATTAAAATATAGAATGTAACATACTGTTTCCATTCAAAAAATACCCAAGTCCATGGCAAAGTTAGTTCCTCCAGTCGCTTACAGCCCACCAATTCGGCATAACGTTTTTATTTCTCTTAGCAATAAAAAGAATTTAAAAATTGTACAAATATGAGGCCGAAATATGCGTAGACTGCTAAACAAAGCAGATTCGCAATCTTACAGAGTTATGAGATAGATCTTGGTTTGGTGGCACAAGGCGGCGAATCGAAGAGTATCCTCCATGCAGTAATGGGTATTTTTTAATCCAATGAGTGGGTATCTTTTAAGCAGTATGTACTTTCTGACACCTTCATTTGGCGCATATATGCAAAGTACTAAGCTAAGCACGTCAATTCTGTGTAATGGCTTGATGGAACACTGATTTCTCGGTATTTCCGTTAAAATACCAGTCGGTGTCCCAATGATCTGGCTGAGTTGAACCCATATTCGGATGTGTCCAATTAAAGTAATCAACTTTTCCCAAAAAATAACTGGCTTTCAAGCCTACGAACCGCCTTCTGTTTTTGCTTTAAGCGATTATGGTGGCGTGTCCTCTCAAAAAAGCCTAATAAATGAGTAAAATCGGCATTTGATGCCTTTCATAAACCCTGGTTTAGCCTAAATGAACCATGGAAAGCCATTTCCATTGGGGCAACGCAGACGATTGCAGAATAAAATTACTTCTAAATTACATGTTTTATGTAGCGGTAAAATGTGGAATGAGTTTTTTTTAGAATTAAACCGTCTGAATTGGGTGTCAATAAACCTGTCGTTGAATGGATCATCATTTTACAAATCAACCCTGAAACATCCTAACCGACGTTTCAAGCACCGTCAGTAAACTTTTCTATTAGTGTGGAAAAAAATAATGGCGGGGTTTTTTAATTGGTTGAATTCTAAAAAAAGGATAGTCAGTTGATTTGCCAACGCTGACAAAATTTTTAAACCGCCTATAACGTACACCATTTCTTATGCTAGATGATCCAGAAAAAAATTTGTAGACAGCATAAGGAGTTGTATTTGTTGTAGGCAAAATTCCTTTGTAAACACTCAATTAAAAGAGAATTAATCAAGCTAAGCTGGTGATACAACCTTAAACGCTGTTTACCTTTGGAGCGGTTTTTGCCGCTTTAATTAAGCAGAGCGCGCAAATTGCGTTGGCGTTGTCGCCAAAAAATCTGCACGCAAAATACCGAAAAATTAAAACCTGTTGGTGGTTTCCTCATCTTTTCCAACAAGAGCTCTTGGTCTGAATTGTTTGATTTCTTACTAATTATTCGTAGTTGTCGCCAAGTGAGTAAAATGTCACGTAATCCACTTAATTAGGGAACGTGATAAATGAAAAGAAGGTTCTGTCTAAACGCTCCCTATAAGCATGTACCAACATTAAAAGAGAAAATTCGATTGGAGACGCTGAAACTAAGATCATAAAAAGGTCAGAATTCAAAAATGACATTGTTATTATCACTTTGTGATTAAAAAATTGAGCAAATTTTTACTGAGCTCTTTGTAAACGAATGGTTTATCTCAACGTAATATATTCTATGTTTCCACATCCCTAAACTTGGAAAAAACGTAAACATTTAAAGCATAGAAGGGGTTCTCCTTTGATTTGTTATGCTCGTTTTTTAATGTTTGTAAGGGAAAATAGAGTTAGAGAAATGTAATTTATTCGGGATGGCTGATTGTGATAAATATCATTTGAGACAATCTTATTCATCTGCTTTTCATAGTTGGAGTTGCAAAGATTTACTACCTCGCAGAACCGGTGAGTCATTAGCTGATTTAGATAAGCGATTTTTGTAGGTATGGATGTTCGGTAGTTTATCAGTGATCAGGTTGTGATCTTCTTTCCTTCTTAATGGAAATTGAAAAACTGGTAACTGCATGGTCGATGCTTTCTGAACGGCCATCAAATTCATTCAACAACATCGCCTGCTCCCAATTATTTTTTATTTGATGCAATAAATCGCTCGCCCTAGAATAATGATTCTACCCCAACCAACACGCAACAGAAGCATCCCAGGAGGGAGACATGGGGAGCATTGCTTTATGGTTAGACTGGATTGGTTCCTCTTCTGGTCATGGAACTGTTTGTTCACTTCTCGGGTCACTCTGAACTTACTGTTGCGTATTCAAACGATCAAAGTGCATAATTATGAATCACCGTAGCCACTGAATTGTTGATATAAAAGCTTCTTAATTTAACCTTCTATTCTACGGTGTAAGACCTACAAACTCACCAACAGTCTCCTCGATGTGATTTACCTCCTAAATGAAATGTTGTTTTTACTGCAGTGAAGTGGTTTTTATGGTTCATTTCGTTCTTCATGTTTTAAGAAGGCAAATAAGCATAAAAGAAGAGGAGGGAGTTTTAATCTAGGGAGAACTATGGATTTGCTCAGGAGTGAAAATGCCAGAATAAAAGTGCATTCCACTAAGGGATTGGTACTTTAATAACCTTGGTAAGTCAAGTATCAACCACCTCCCCTTAAGTGCATCGCCCTTCCGCCACGAGCAAATCAAGTATATTTAGAGTGAACAGTTTCGTGTTAAATGAAGTATGGGAAAATCATCCCGTGAAAATTTAGAAATTAATATGCTATTCGTGTGCAAGGTTCTCACGCCTTCCCATGACAAGGTGAACAAAATTTAGGATCCAAATCCACTGGTTTGAGGTAGATTGCGGAAGGTTTGACGTATCCGCATGATTTACTGGGCCAAAACTTGAACTTTTGAAAGGCACTTATTACCCATTTATGGCTTTATCACATAGTGTGGTTAGGGCAAATCATCCAGTGCTACATTCATGTCTATTCATAATTCACCACTCATATGCAGTGCTGCTGCCTTCATTTGGTGTATCGAGGAATATGCTCTGGTTAATAATGCAACGTAGACACACACGTTTGTTATTATAAGCCTCATTAAGTCTTCTCCATCTTTGGTTATGCTCTCTTAAGGTAACATATTTACTGTCTGTAAGTGGAAAGGGGATAGTTCATGCAATTTTTATTTTTCTGGTTACTGGAGGATATTTTGGCGTAGTCTTATAAAACGTACATTGGGAAAAAATTCTCGAGTCTGGAATGTTACGCAACTGGCAGGGATTACCACTCATGCATTAATCATGGCTGGGACACCCAGGTGTACAGCGGGTGACCGTAAAGGTCACCGATCGATAAGCCTGATCCACTGCCAAACAAGTTCAGACGTCGGTGTGTGGCAAGTCCCAAACCCAAACGACACGAAGTGACGGACAATAAAATGTAGTCTACGTGAACCACATTTTAGGCAATGGTAAATTCAAGCAGAGATGATTTTTCACAGTAGGAAATGGGATGTTTCATCGTAGTGCTTCACTTTGTGACACCGCTGCAATAAAAGTGTCGAGCAAAGTTCAATTTCAGACAGTAAAAATGGAGGGAGGAAATGGTTTGTGTGCTTTAGGTGCAAAAAACAAATGCCTTGAGGATCGACACACGAGTTGTGAGGAGAGCACTGAGAGGGATGGATAATAGGCCAGTGCATTTGCCAGTGGACCAAAGCGGCCTTCTAATTAAAATCCTGAGTATGTGAAGGCAAGTAACAAGGTCATATGGAACATTTTCGGAAACGAAAGATAAACCCTTACCTTGTGTGATGATTAATCATGGTAATTGGATAAGAATAAGCCTTTTAATCAGATCTATTGGAGAGAGTTACTTTAATATTTCGCCTTTAATGTGTGAAAATTTATTCGCACAACTTTGTTTAAAGTGAATGGAAAGGTTATAAATTTCCAAGCCAGTTATGTTTGCCCACAAGTAACTTTCGCAACTATCAAAATTTATGTCGCTTTTGACCCGGAAAGTGGAGACGTAAACTCCCTCGACACATTTCCATACGTGAATCACAGCATTGTGGAAGTTGGTGGCTTTCGAGGCTGCGAAACCCCTTTGGCTATCTCTATCCCATTGGCTAACTAAACCCTTCCAATAAAGTGAGTCACATTCGGATTTACGTCCAACTGCCGCACTTTAGGATAAATCTGCCTTTAAAGCCCGCTGGTAAGAGTGCAGAGATGCCATCAACTTTTATTACTTTGACACAGAACTGGGCCCACAATGTGCGCAACTTTTATCCAAGCTAAATGAAAGTTTTTGTCATTAAGCAGTGCTCTTTGAAGCTACTCCTTCTTATTATACCTCAGAATATGATCTGACTTGGAATTAAGACCTCTCACGAGATCTGTGTTGTCTCGAACAGTTTATTTTATTTCAGTTTAAGTTTTAACCGAATGAAGTAGGGGGAGCTGATGTGGGAAGCACTTAATTTTTACTTACCCCATGGACCCTGATGAATGGCCACTGAGCAATTTAAGTTCAGACGTTTTCTAGGCGGTCTTTTTTAAAAATAGCAGAACTGTTTTTCGAGCGTAAGTCATTGGGGCGCTCAGTCTGTTCCGCTCATAAATTTCTTTTTGAATGCTAACCAGAGCAAACCGAGTACAGTTTTTTTGGGTGCTAGGTCTCATAATGGAAAATGACAAACGGATGAAGCTGTTGAAATACGGCGCTAATGCAGACAATGTTTACAGTATTCGGGTGATCACTGAATTGGAGATGCCGAAAAGGGGAGGGATCTGTGTCATCGGAAGCCCTCCCAACGTGTATGAGGTCACGACACAGGTGTGTTACAGTCGTGGTGGCACTGTATACGGCTTTTCAACTTTTACATCTTCAGGTCAGCGTAAGGTAAGTCGGTAAATTGCGCAGCCTGTGGCTCAAATGTTGTGGGATACACATTTCTTTAGTCAGTGGTAGGGCTGGAGCCATCAGCCAACGAATTTAGGTTAATGAAAGGGCAATTTGAACCGCTTTTCATCCGTAGGTAGGTTGCAGAGAAAGTCCGCGCTAATGCTTTTTTGACTGAGCTATGATTAGATTCTATTCTATAATCTCGTACATTCACTTCACTGTGTGGCAGCCTAAATGTCGTCGCATCACCTTATACCCATGACTTAGCTCATTCTCAGAGCCTTAAAATATCTGTGAAGCAGTAGGTAAGGCTTTCCGAATCCAAAATGCGGTTAAGCATAGGATTACACAACTCCTAGAGCATTGCATCACAATATTACGGAGTGAATATGTCCCTCAAATTTCGGGTAACTTTACCAGTGAGACGGTAAACTGAATGGCTTGCAAACGTGCGGCTGATTTCCGGCGATTTATGGGTTAAAGATGTGCAACTACTATGGCAAATCACGCAAGTGCTGTCTGTGTCCCGAGCTTCGCATCTCCTGCCTGTTCAAATTGTACGAAACGGTGTAAAAATAAAACCTCTTGAAAGGACTGATGGGACACCGTCACAGTGCTGAGTTTATACAGTATTAATGGCCACGCATTATGAGCGGAGCGAATAGTACAGTGACCAAATTTTTGTGATAATTTATAAGTAGTTCCCTTGGGATACTGTAAACTAGACATGTGTGAACATGGTAGGGATATGTAAATTGGAGCGATTGTAATAGTAAACACTACTTTCAAGTATTAAATTCCACCTTATTTATTGCATGCCAATAATACCAATAATAATTTATCTTTGTCAGCAGCACGGCAGGGTGTCACCCTACTGCGATGCCGGTCCAACCCGAGGAAGGGAAGTCAAAGGCTCCTGGTAAAGCAACCTCTACTCCAAGTGATGTACACGTAATGCGCGCTGTCGGTGACAGTGACAGTGACTATGCAAGCATTGACGCTGCTGACACGAATAACTTACGAGGGGTGGGGCACGTGTGTGTGGTCTTGTCATTCCCTCCGCTCGATCGATGTGTGTGTTGCGGGGATGACCACCACGTAGCTCGTTTGTTTGATGTCTGGCTCCCCCCGTCCACCCCCCATTGGGGGCAGTAAACATCCACCTAATGCTTACCGCCTTTTGTATTAAGAAGTTTGATTAAACTATGCTTTCAGTGCCTAAATAATCCATTTGTATGACGTCTTTACATCACGTTTGGAAAGTGAGATCGAAAATTATCTTCGATCTCTTCCAAATTCGCTTTATTAGAGAAACACGGGCACATTTTTTATCCAATCTTGGGTTCAATTTTTGAAATGTCCATACATTTTGTTCTATTCCCTAGGCAGTAAAATAATCAGAGAACCACGAATCAGGCGTTGACAACCACAGTGATTTAATTAAAAAATAATTAGACGAGCATTGTGGATGTAATTATTCAGTTAAATTTTCCCTGTAAATTGCTTTAAGCCCCAAGTTTTTATTTTATCTTTGTTTTTACATTTGTACACGATGTCTATGTAATTAGGCTAGGGGTGGGGGACAAGATGTTTCCCATTTCCCACGAATCAGCACTCTTCGTAGTTTTTAAAATTTTATCCGTAACAGAAAAGTTAGAACTAGTTCATGGCGGAAGTACAGAGGCCTCTCACGGATACTACTGCCCACCAAGAATCAATTACACCCTTTATTTAGGCGGCACGAAGCAATCATAACATTAAAAGCGAATTTGTAAGATGTATCAGGTTGGCCTAACACTTTGGAATTATTCTCTTGGCTTTGTTAAAGCCTAGCATTTACCTTTTCTAGGATCATCCCAGAGCAATCCTTATAATCTCATGCACAAACCCGTAGTGATTGCAAGTGTTTGTGAGTGATTATGTTTGTCTGATGGACGAATTCACATGCGCTTCCAGAGTGTCCTGAAGTAGCGTCATTAGGGAAGAAATTTTTACTGCCAAGTATGCAGCTGTCCATAATTAGCTCACATCATCCCACATTTCGCTACGGCTTTGTCCATCATCTTATTTTGTCTGAAATCCTTTGCAAGTATCTGCAGGCATGAATTTCGCACTTTACTTTGCACGGCTTGCAAACCGACTCATCACTACATCGTTAGCTGCTAGTAAGACATAATGCCCTCTGGGTAACGCCTCCTGTTAAACTTTGGCAATTGAAGTTCCGACATGACTTAAGTGTAAAGTATAAAGGTTATAGTGACTCCAGACGAGAATCACTTTTAATGTATCACCTTAAAGTATTTGAATGAATGCCATCAGTTAAGTAGACATGAGGGAAATGGTAGGGTCAAATGATGCGTACCAACATATTGTCGGATGCCGATAACGCCAATGAAGAGGAACATGAGGACACCGGAGAATTGATAGTTGAGTCGGTCCGCAAAGTCATCGTCAAACCGCAGTCGAGAGGAGCCTATGCGTCCGAGTTTACTGAGCTTCCAGACGAAGGTAGCATCCATTGCCCCGTGACCGCCGCCTCCACCGCCGCTCCCAATGTGGCCACCGGTGCCGCCCGAGCCGGAGTGGTGGTGGTGATGATGGTAGTTGCCCCCGTAACCGCCCCCGCTACTGTCGTGTCCGCCGCTGTGGGAATCTGAACCGTAGAAGGAAGAGTAGTAGTGACCGTTACCTTGATGATGACCGTATCCACCAGAACGACGGTAGTCGCCTGCAAACAAAGACACACATCAGGCTGTGTTACCTCCATTTCCCTTCCCATTGACGTCCAGCCTCACCTATCCACGCATACATGCGCCCACAAACTTGCAGTTGGCTTTAAACTATATGCTAATGGTGCGTATCCGTTCTCCTGGAAGCCACTTATTTAGGTAGCTGGGACCAGACGGTGTCTGCTGTTCTCTATTCATTGCCTCATCATCACCGACGCATCCTTGCAACTTCATACATCGTCAACATCAACTAGCTGCCCAAAGTGCTACTTTTTACTTGAAATTTCTCCTTTTAATGTGAGAAAAATGAAGTTTATAAGTGTGATTCTCCCTACCAAGAAGTGTTTTCCTCTGTTTACTCTTTTTACTCTAAGATCGCCTTTAAAATATTAGAATCCTGGCCATCAGTGTTTTTCTTTAAAACGAAGCCATCACAAAATTGCTAAATATTGAAAAACTTATCAAAACACTATTATGCATGTTTTAGGCACAACTACTCGTCGAGAAATGCAATTTTACCGCGTTTCGGGCTCAGCGACTACTCCATTAGAGGTATTTACATCAATGCCACATTTTAGCCTCGACGTCAATGGAGAAGCATGAGGAAGGAGGGGTGACGCCCGAAATTTTAGAGAACAATATTTGTACGGTTGGAAAGAAGGCTTTTATTTATTCTCCTAAAAATATCTCAGAGCGTATCCGGAGTTTACAAACACAAACTGCCATTTCCGTGACAATCAACTCAGCATAAAAGGCGTGATATCGACAGGATTTTTGAGCACAGACCAAACAATAAGAGAGTGAGTTAGGCAGAAAAGTGCATATCGCCGTAGTTTAATTCTAGTCAAAAATTGAAGCCAATCATTGGACCGTTTAAATGTCTGTTGTTTTACAGAAAGTTATGCAAATTGCTAAGAGAATCTTGATTTACTCAGCGAAAAGGAGGAAGTTGGGTTGAGTATGATCACCCACTTATAAAAATATTTCAGATTGTACTCTCAAACATGTAAGTGACTAAATATATGACAGTTAATTCGGTCTCTTCTAAAAAATCTTTCATGTTTAAGCACCTGGCTTGCCTTATAAAGTTTGAAGCAACATGTCATTTAGCTAATATTCTCCGCAAAGCTGTCCGAATAATACGGAAGTAATACACTTTAATCAAGATCCCATGGCCAAATGGGGAGGTTCTAGCTGTTCCTGTGCATTATTTACGAAGGCTAAACAGTTAGCGCAGCAGCTTTATTTGACACAAAATCGCTTTCATGTTTGGTGTCACTTCGCGTTTTTGTCTTTACAAAAAGTGCGATAAGCTGGAATCAGATCATAACATTGTTCTTTACAGTGTTTTTTAAAACAAAATGCGCAGAAACAAATTGTGCCAAGCCATCAAAGCAGCGGCATAGAAGCAGTGAATTGTTCCCAGAAAACAACGAAATGAGTTTGAGAAAGCACAGTTGTACACCATAGTCACACATCACCTCAAAATGTGTTCCACATTAATTAAGTCCTTACTTTCAATGCGTTAGTTTATCAGTAGCAGCAGTAGTAGGATTGGAACCAATGGAAAATTTTGGTCAGTATCCATTTTTTCAGACTCAACCTGCCAGATATTTTTTTCTATGAGGTCCCTGTAACTGCTTCATAAAAAGCCAGAGGCAGGTTGCTGTCATTTTCCACTTTTGCAAAATTAAAGAGACCGTTTCAGCAATAACATTCAACTTCGCTAAAGTGCTGCCATTTTGCAGGTGAATGCCTGAGGCGTTTAACTGACTGAAATAATGCAGCGATGGAATGTAATTAAGCCACTTGGCATTTACACACCTGAAAAGTCTGACCATTCTGGGCTTGACGGTCGTTCACGAAAAAATAAATTCTTTTAAGCTTTCTTGTTATTGAGGGCTTTTGAATACTTTGACTTAGGACTACGACTTAAGCGATGCCAAACACCGTGATTTGATCCATTTAAGCATTGCTCAAATCAGAGTCGAGTTTTTCTTTTGTAATAAAAAGAATCGTTCTCTAGGAAATATTCCTAAATCTAAAAAATGTCAAAATATTTGGCCGCCAATGAATAAGGTTTGTGGTTGGGGAAGAAGTTTAAAGACATTCAGAGCCCAAAATTCATAAATAAGTGAACGGAGAGTTCGATTAGAGCTCTATCACCAGAAAGCTGAGTAAAGTTGAGAAAACTAATTAAAGGAGGAGAGAATTCGAATGCTTTTTTAATGCAGAGCTAAGTAAATGTGAATGGCGAAAATTCAAATGAGTACCTTTGAAACAAGTATGGCTAAATGTAAGATTATAATGCTCCTACCCCATAACACTTCCCTCAAATTTGTAAAATGGTGGTCCTGTGCAATAACAATTCTGCCGTTTGAATGTACCTTTTGGAATAAAAGCATTCAGTGAATCCTAATTTCCCAATGGTGGAGTTGTCGAATCCCCTGTTTTTGAGGTCGTTTAGAGTCTCCATGCATCTCTGTCAACTTTTACACATAAACATGCTCCTGTTGAATCATCCTGTTCATATGAAGGGTTTAAAGCCACCTGAAGTTTTTTACACAAATTGTAACTATTCAGCTGATGCAATTAAGGCATCGAAAAACTGGGGAAACATGGTCAGCAAGTATGAGAACCGATGTAATTCACATAATTTGGCCCAATTTTTCCGCAGTCTGAGAAAGCTGAGCGAGTTCCAATCTTTGAAAGGAAAAGAATTTTGGGGAATGCTTTGGGAGGCAAGAACAAGAATTTTGCATTCATTGGGAAAAGCACTTAGATCTCATTAGATTCTTCCGCATAATTGGAAGTGGTCACAAATAAGTGGGACAAATCTGTTCTTCTCGCGGACTTTTAGGATGAGAGATGGGATGCAATTACTTCCTTTGCCCTACTGGTGGCTAATAGAGGGATGTAAGTTTTAAAAAGTAAAGTCAACCCTGGATTGTTGCAAAGGGCAAAGGCAAAAATCCACTCAACTATAAAAGGTATTTACATCGGATTAAAGAAAAATTGCCATTTAATGCAAGAATCATTGCCCTAAAAGTGATTGGAAAAGGTAATAACTGCGATGTCGAAAATGCTCCTCATTTAGCACAGACTTGTTGTGAACAAGTGACAATAGCAGGTGCCTACTTTTGATGCCTGTTTAGTGCATGTAAGCAAAACCTATTTTACTTTTCTTCCAAAAGAGTCGATTCAACTGCCTGGTCACTCATCTTTGAGCATAAAATGAGTAGGAGAGCAACTATTTTAAGAAATGTTGACTTTGACTAAATTCCGTCTCCAAAAGTTAAGTAATTGTTTGTTGAAAATTCAAAACATATTCTTCAACTAAAATTTAAAGTAAAAACTTGAATAAACTTTGTTAAGCAGTTTCCGAAAGCAGACGGCCTAATTTTGCTGCTCACATTCGCATTTCGATGGGAGAAACTTGTACTTCCTCCGGTGGGTCCCATGGCACAAGCCGATTTTGGCAGTACAATTGTATTTTTTTGTTTAAGTTAAAGTAGACCTGAAAGATGATGAGAACTTTTTCTAAAGTACTTGCAAATCCCCTAAAAGAGAGGCTTATCCGGGTTTCTAACTTGTTGCCCAACCTCCTAATCTCATTGCCACTGTATCTGCGCATTTACAAGTCTCATGCGATTAAGGAAAGCGACGTTGCAAGCATATATTTTTCAAATGGATCCCAGTCAGTAAAAATTTTAACTTTATGGAAATAATAGCTTTCCCTAGCCAGTCCACTGTCCCCCCTTGGCATATGTTGGTGATTGTTGAAATTGCGGCACTTGGATAAACAAAAGAACTTGTCGAAGTGTTGTTGAACATTTTCGCTAAGCATACGGAGTGGAAAGAGATTTTCTTTTTAAAGCAACTTGTTTAAAGGCAGTCATAGGCTTTTCATTTTAGCTGCTTCTGACATTGGCACTCATGTAGGCTCAACAAAATCCCCATTTACAACCCTAGAAGACATAGCACTGCTTGATGCTTGGATTTGTGAAGCATTGTTTCCGATTCGGTTTGCCGGCGAATAGTCTCCACTGACTTTCTCTTGCGGTTATCAAAATCATGTAACATGTTGACTGCTAATTTTCAAACTGATATTTATAGATGGTTGGGTAACTTGCAACCTTGAAAACGCAAAAATTTGCTTGTCACTTTACTTTAACGGTAATCGCGTGGATGAAATGCGTGAATGTTGAGGTTTGGGTAACCATACATTCAAAAGAAAGTAGATTTGACTTGATCAAGTCATTTAGGCTGAATGCAGTTAAAAAACGACTTATAATTCCAAAGAGCACAGCATTTATCAAGCAGGTTTTAAAATATCAGTGTCTGTCCTGGCTTGCAAAACTTGGCAACTGGAGCTACGCTAATCCGGAAACTAGACCTATGGTAGTTCTGGAGGAAGATAGGAAAAGTTACCTTTTAGCTTATCAGCTTATTTGTTTAAAACTGGGAAAATGATTAAGGCTTTAAAGGACCAAAGGACTAATTTTAGCATTCATTTTTTGCAAAAATCCTGCCAATTTATTTGGCACGGTAAAAAAATAGGAGGTTTTGTTGAATTGTCATTCATCCACCCGCATTATTCGCTGAAAATGAAGTGCTACCCTCCTTTCGACCAAGGTGTTAGATGCCATGTACACTGAATGACATTTACAGGTATTGAGGCAATCTTTTGTTCCCCTGCCTTCACAAACGAAATTTTGCATGAGTTTTAAGGGCTAAATTAAATTGAAGTAAAGGTAAACTCTGGTGAAAACTTGGCAGTTTTCTCAAAAAAGAAAGGGAGATGAAGAATCACTTCCTGAATTGAGTCGAAAAAGAGCGATTTTGCTCGTCCTTTTTTCTTCCCTGTACATCAAAATGTGAGCAGTTAAATGAGATTTAGCCTATTTAAAATTGCTTACCTTTTAACTCTGTCCGCATGAATAGAATGTTTGGATGGATGCGAGCAGGATCTCCAACTTGAGACTACTCAACATTATCCACTCTACTTCAATGAGAGCAAAAGTTGACGATCAGTCCAAAGCATGATGGGCTCATTTAGATCATCGAGTGTGTACTCGACCTCACTCTCCGGAAATATGCTCTTCAAGTTGTATGTTTCGACAACTTACAGGAACTTTTCCAGGAAAAAATACCCACTATTAATGGACATTGGGGCATGGTTGAAGTGAGCTTCGTCTTTTTTATAAACTTTTCTCCTCACTTATAAAACAATATTCTACAAAGCAATAAAGTAGAGGAACATAGAAACGGCATTTTTAGACCTTTTTAACAGTCGTTCTCGTTGCCTTTACGAGAAGTCGTCCAGTATGGTAATAATTGTTCTAAATTTTACGTGACTACACATTTTACTCATGTGAAGGAATTACTGGGCTATGATTTAAACAGAAAGTGCAACTATTTTGTGTTCCTTGTGTGTGGCAATGTAGCGCTTTCTTAAGGGCGTATGAACTAGCCTTTATTTTTGCTTCTCAATCGGCTCAAAACTGCTCTCAAATCGTTATGATTCGTCTAGTTCTTTGTCAAAATTTCATCCCAACCAGATAATTACTTGTAAGTAGATTGTTAAAGAAACACTTGAAAATGTCTCCGAGGTTAAATACAATCAGTCATCACAAAAGGAGTCACAAACCTCGGGTCATCGCCTATTCATCCAGATCGATCCTTACTATAGAAGGACGTGGTATCTAGATGCTGCTTTCCTCTTGGCAGGGCATCGCCTTGGAGCCAGTCACAAGCTCACAGGAGGGCGATGAGTGGCTTTAAATGTGATGCTTTTTACGGTTTGCGGATTTCAAAAGCAAAGGCAGAAATCCACGTCGTGATGGAGGTGGAGAGAGACAAAAAAGTTGAAATAATTGACCCTCGTGGAACACTTTTACGGACACCCAGACAAGCGGATACGACGAGAGAGGTTGGAAATCAGACACACAGGAGGAGTAAGAGGGACAGTTCACCGGAGAATAATGAGTACGAATGCCGGATACTGAGGTAAGAGCAAGGGCGTGGGCGTAGAGTAGACAAGAGGAGCAGTTACGATGCCTTATGGGCAGGTTGCGTCAGACTGGGCAGTGGTTAAGGCTCCTAGCCACTTTTCTCCTCGCTGTACCCAAACTCCATTTGGGCTTGTCCCACCAATCAGCTTTCTGTATTGCCTCGACCAATGGAAAATTTCGCTCCATGTACGTGGGTTCATGCGCACGTAAGTGATAATGTGGTCATCCGGTGCAAAACTGCAGTTAGTACTTAACACCACCCATGTAACCCCATTCATACGACATTGATTGAGTCATTTGCGCAACCTCAACCACACTTCCTTACGCATCCCCTTGTGCCCTTATTTCTAAAATTAGTAGAAGTCTACTTGTTTTGTGCTATAAACTTATTCAGCAATAACACGTTTAGCAGTTAAAATTAGCCTTGTTGGACCATGGCACTTTGATTTTGGACTGTGCTAAAGGCGCAAAAGAATTGTTCAATTCATACTTTTATGCTGCAAAAGTATCTTTAAAACCGATTTTCCCCATCTATGAACTCCGTGTTCTAAATTAGTATGCTTAAGGTATTCACAGATCAACTTGACAAATTTCTTGTGAAGGTTCATCCAACACAGGCTTTTGAGTTTTTTCATAACCACTTTCGACCACTTAATTAGGAATAACAGTGTGTTGAAAGCCTTCAATTCAATGTAGGTGGAGGTTGAACGAATCATAACGTTTGACTGCAAGATGTTTAAGAACTGAGAGGTGGTAGGAAACAGACGTGCGATCAGTTGAGAGTATTAAAGGCAGTTTGGCTGGTTTTTTTAAAATGCTTTCAAACTTGACGCAAAGAGGTGGAACACATTCCATACGCAATCTTGATGGCTTTCGCATGGTAACCAGCAGAAATATTTTTTGACATTTTACCTCCACTTGGTCTTCAGAAATATTCGTGTTCATAAAATTAAAAATCGCATAGATTGGAGACTCGAATGCAAAAATTTTTAGAAGTTTAAGTAATTACACCCTCCAGACACTCACTGATAAGTATGACCTTTGTTTATGCCTTCGTGTCTCTTCAGACTCTACTGATGTGCATGTTTACACGCGCTGTCCAGGATATTTCCAAGCTATCTCATACAAGAAATAAGACGATGTCTATTGCCGGATTGTTGATTTACAAGGCTCCGTTCCATAGTAAACTACTATAATGTATTCATCTTAGTGAATGGCGATTGTGCATTTGTTCCCACGAAATAATAAACTGCGTTCTTCTGTCCCTGTGTGCCTGGCGTCTGTTTTAGTGTTTGGACCACTTCCAGGAAAACAAACTGCATCATCCCAGCTAGCCACTTTGCCAGTTGTCTTGTTTTTCAAACCGGTTGCCTTTTAGTACAAACATAAGGATGACAGAAATATCCATGCATCCAAAAATAAGCAAACATAGTGACCTTCTAAGCTTCTTGGAATGTAATCCTCACTGCAACGTTTTCAGTGATTTTAAAAAGCTTTCCTATTAAGGAAGGCTTATTTTGAAATCCGAATTCAATTTGACAACTTTCTGTTTAAAATAGGATAAATCAAACTGACATATGCTCCACCAAAATCTGTTGAACATAGAACAAATCCATGCATTTGAGCAAAAAATAATTGATGCTAACAGGAGGTCACTATTTAATAGACTTGGCGCTTTAATTTTCAGCAAATGCGAACTGTATGCAATATTCCGAAGTCTAGTAAGAGTGAACAGATTATCAACATAAAATATCACAGGTGAACACATATGCCTGGAAGTTTTCATAAAAGTGGAGTTAAAACAGTTGATTTTGTGCTCCCCAAGGTGACTAACGAGACAAAGGCAGCCATCTTTATAACCTATCATTTGGGAGAAAAGGTTGAAAATGCTCCAACAGCTAAAAAGATCAGTAAAGCAATGCTCAGCTAAGCTCTTTACAGAATGAAAAAGCAACTTAACCCAGAGGCGTGTGGAACAGGCTATTCATCTTTTCATATTGACTGTTTGACAAATTCAGTTGGAGGAGTTAGCTCAAAGAAGCCAACCTCGCAGCGTATAGGCCTTGGTTTTGGTTCGCTCTGGTATAGACAAGAGGTTTTTTATGCTTCGCTTACAAAGAGTCGAAACCGTTTTAGTCCCACATAAAACCCCTATAAACGAGCCCAGGATCAAACCTACACATGTTATGGTTGTTACTTATAATTTATAAGTAGTGCCTAATGATGGGTTTTGCTTCTGATTAAGACAATTGTTAAATCCTCTGCTTTTGGTAGAATGGGAATTAAGTAGTTTCCGCATAGGTGCTTCGTGACTTACATCTCATTTATTATTTAAATATATTTATCTAGTGTTGACAGAATGGAATTCATTCGTGAAAAATGCCACTTTAGTAGAGATGACCGATGCAATCTCAATTAAAATCCAGCTATTGAACTTTCAAAGGTGTTTAGAGGGTGTACTTGCCCGTTTTAGTTGTATTATGCAATACACAAAGTGCTATGAACAGTATTAGGCTGATAACTAGTCCTGTGCCTACTGGTGTACATTTGCCTTCCCAAAAAGGAGATAGTCATGTATTCTCGTAAAATGCATCAGTAAAAAGGACACAAGTATTAGTGTTTAGACATAGAAGAGTCGTCGAAAAAAGAGTGATTTGCATTCGAGTTCCATGACTATAAAAGATAAAATCGTCCATCCAACTAGCAAACGAGGATGATCTCTCACCATGTTGCGTGACTAATACTTTCTCCTCGAAAATATGTCCTTTTCGTTAAAAGTTTGTCCAAAAGACCTTGATAAAGTTAAAAAACCTGCTTACAGCAGATAAGAAAGTCCCAAAACGGCTCAAATATAGCAGTCTTTTTACACTGAATCTAATCGGTAAATAGCTACGAAGTGCACCCAAATTTTAAGCCAGTACTCATTAAGTGATACTATGAATTGGGGTTTGTAAGCATCTTTATGAATAATATAGCCTACTGAAACTCTAAAGCATCACTTCTGACCATGAAAATTACATAAATATGGCAAGCAGTTAAGCGGGAAGATGTTGACCCTAGGTAGTAAATTAGTAGTGAAGTAAGTAGTAAGTAGTAACTGTAAAATAACATTGTAAAGGTAAAATGCCCTTAGTAAGGTCTCTCAAGACAAACCTTCTTCATTACCAAAATGTAAGAACCGATTTGTATAGAATTTATATTTTTAATGCATTTTTCATTGCGTTTCGATGGATAATTTTGGCTTGAAATTCGTTCTGTGTTAGAAGGTGAACATGATAAACATGCAGGCAAATTTCCAAAAGCTTGACCACTGTTACCACAGTTTCAACATAAATTTTTTGCATTTAGTCGAAAGAAAAGTAATGAAAGCAAAATTTGACATTTTGCAGGCACTTTTGTAGTCAAAAATTTAATAAGCCATCGTATTCGAAAAGAGCATCATTGTGGTGAATTATATTTGTTCTAACTGTTTAAATGGCATCTCGGGTTCTTCATTCTCTTCCTCCCACGACGTCTTGGCTGCACATCTATTTGCAAATATTGCCTTACATACTGGTATGTCTGCTGTGGACCCACTGAAAGGCACTAACTTTAAACGTGCTGTTTTTTGGCAAGCGTGCCACCTTTTAGTGAAAGAAAAATTAGAGCAAATTTAGTGTCTTTGGCGGCAACAGTGATTTGTGCCATTTTCCAAACGTGACGTACCTTGGCATCTTTCCCAAAACAGTGATTAGCATCGACTAGTCTTTACTACTGCTTATAAATGAATAGCTACTCAAAGAAGCTTTCTAGGTAACAGTCAGTAAAATTAACTAAATTCACACCCATGCTTCCCCTTGTAAATTTACTATTATTCCCTCCTCCGAGGTTAAATTCACCTTTGCTTCTAACAAGCATTTTGTTATAAGCTAGGGATGGTCTTGCGACGACTGTTGGAAAAAAACAATTACAAGGGCAACGCTCAGAAAAGGCGGTGATGGATGAGTTTCTAACATATTTAACTACGCTCTTCGGCAACCGCTTCGGTGACATTTTGTTCTGCGAAATGCTTTAAGCCTCTCACCCTTTTGTGAGCTAGAAATAAGGCTTTTTTACACTGGCATGCATTATTAGGCCCTCAGGGATAACGCGGGTGCTACGATGTAACAGAGTGAAGCGGTGATACAGGGTGATAATTTCAATCATTAAGATTGGTTTTTTGCATTCCTAAAATGAATTTTCAACCTCAACAACTTATTTTTTTGCATTGTTAAGGGCAAATTATTCTAAACAACACAATTAAATGTTGTTATCCTGATTAGCATTGAAGAAATTCCAAGTCTTAAAACTGTGTTGGATTTCGTGTCTCACGGATTCTCCAAAATCTTAGAAAATATGTTGACAAAGGGACGATGGGGGTTTTGCAAGGCAGCTTTCATCATCTGACACAAATTTACGCAAGCATTCTCCCCTTTAAACACATTTCAAATAAATCATGCTTAAATACATCTGTTTTCAAAACCAGATTTGATGTTTTCAACTTTTAGTGACAAAGGTGACAACTAACGTGATTAACGGCCATGCAACCTACTGAAGACACTTGGTCTGCTAATTCTTGTCAAACATTTCCCCTACAAATTACTCAGAATCGTTTGATTTGACTACTAGTTGTATGCAATTTAGTCAAAGGGAAAACTCTTACTTTGTAATTTGACAATCAAGAGGTACTTCTAGGAATCGGCAAAGATTATCCACCCAACTTTCATGAAACCTTTATCAAATCCGCATTGCCACCAGTGCATCATTTCGTAGATGTGGTAGACTTCTATTCCAACCAACTGGCGTGCATTTTATAAGCATGGGTTAAATTGCTTTAGGATGTAATTCACTACGCTCCTCTGAGTACAAAAAAACCTACCAATAAAAGTAATTTCTGTCTAATTTTATCCGGATAATTTATGGCAGGTCTTCTTTGACCTGATTTAAAGCTACTTCTAGATGAAAAACTTTAAAGGCTGAAAAAGCTTTTCCCTCGTCGTTTACCTCTTTAACTAGCTTAATGTAGCCACCGTCTTGAAGTTCCTCTTAGAAAAGCCTTATAATTTTCAGTGTCCGATTGGTGTTGAAAATAAACTAATTTTAAGGCATAAATGAAGTGATATGGTGCAGAGCACTTCCTATGAGAAGAAGTAATGAAATTAACATAGGTGTAATATTAATAGGGATCTTTAATCACCGACATAATTAAAGTATATCAAACAGGGCTATTAACGAGTTTAATCCATATTATAATTTTTTGAATCATTAGGTTTGGCGTCAACTATCAAACGCTAATTAAAAATTAGTTAAACAAAGGTTAGTGCGATGATCGTCACGTAATAAAATGTCTCCATCTGTCTTTCAATGCAATCTACGCAGCGCAGAACAAGAAGGTTCCTGCTTCCTTGCAAAGCAATGCGCGTGCATGCACACACACACCTACGCATGCACGCACCAATCAGTGGCGAAGTTCACCTGAGTGAGTGCAACTCAGCTTTTATCGATTGGTGAATTTGCGCGCACGTACACGAATCGGCGATGCATATGTACGCGCGTACGTGCGTATAGAGTGGGAGACGGCGTGTCTGGCGGAGTAGACGCACCAGCACCAGCAGCAATTGTAGCAGTCAAAATCGCACTTTCGTCAAATTTAATTGAATCGTACAGGCAGTAACAACAAGTAGTGGTGATGGTGGTGGTAAAGGAAGTGAGAGTTTAACAAATGGGCTGATGAAATATGTAGTATTTAGCCCTTCCCCTTTTCTCTTCTTTTGCCTTTCATTCTCGCCCCTGGTAGTACAAACGATTAATCTTACTTGGGTTTATCGAACTATTGCTGCAGGTTACATGCCTTCATGCGCCTAGCCGTGCTTTTTAGCAGTGCCTAGGGGAGTAATAAATGCCCGGTCAGATGTCTCAATGCGGTCGAGTGTTGGTTAGCCAAGATGGACATGAACCGGTGTTTCCGCAATGGCCCCACTTTATTATCTGATATTCATCACTTTACACATCCAGTAGAGGTAATCAGACGCAGATTTCCAAAATCAGGATGTAGCTTTCTATCCAATGTCAGATTCTCTGGTAGTAAAAAGGGCATCAATTCCAAGTGTTTAAGAAAATTAGGCATAAGTGATTAGATGATTGGTAATATTTCTGATTCCACATCTGCCTTAAATGTCCTAAGATTTCAACAAGGTAATCACCCGCTTAAAATAGGTAATTTAAACATGCATTGAGACAAGATGGAGTCCTGGCAAAGAGTGAATGGAAAGGTATTTTTGCTTGGATATCGAAAGATTATAGGGGCACTGCGTTTATAGATCAAGTGAAACGAAAAGCATCAAATAGAGATTGTTGCCTGAATAAGTTGCAACAGAGATAGCCAGGCAAACGTCTTCGCTGACAGCTAATCCAGTTGCCAGATTTACTTTATCAAATTGTGCTAGCATTTTGGAGTGCTGTATTCCACGGCGAGGGGTATTTTAACTCCGATTCACAACCACCTACCGAATTACAGGCGTTTTGATCACTTGCATTATGCAATGAGACATTCTAAGAGATCCACTTTGCCGACAAAATATTCATTCCATTTAATTATAGAGTAGGGTCTACTGGATTAAAACTTATTGCCTTTTGTTTATCCCTTCAGAGAAATTGGGGTAGATATAATCAGCTAAAACTATCCACCTGTCTTGGAATTTTAGTGTTCTCCGTTTTACTGTGATTTAAGCTATAGATTTCAATCAGGTGAAAATTGTTTTCCCCTTTCTCACAAAATCAGATTACCATGGCAAAATTTATCACACCCGCGTTACTTTTCACCCCTAACGTGCTGAGAGGATGTATGTGAGTAAGCTGCTGACTTTTCGTGCCTTGCTAACTGACAAAATATTCTTTTTCGCAGATGCGAATGGATAATAAAGTGTATATTGTGGGAGGACTTTCTTTCAATAATATTGGTGAATTTAATGATATATATGAGTGGATATCTGAGAGGTGTTTGCAGATATAAGGGAGGTGTAACTCTTTTTTACAGCAGTGTTCGCCTAACATATGCACTCACAACTGCAAATTGTTTTTTTGTGTTCGGTGCGGTTGCATTCGCTAAAACCTGGCCCATTCGCATGCTCGTGCAATGCGTCGGAAGTAACGAATAAGAAGAAGAGAGGGTAATAAGGAAAAGAATAAGGAAGATTTGAGCAGAGAGGAGGGAAATATGGAAAGTGAGCGGCAATCACATGCAAAGTGGGATGGGTTTTAGGAACACGGCTGCGAGCAATGACTTTTTCTGTGTGTGTGTGTGTGTGCACAGGCTTGTATACAAGACTTCGTATAGTAGCTGAAAGCGACGACGACAGACGGCGCTTAAATGTACAAATCTGACGATGGGAAAGGAAGTCGCGACATGGAGATACTCAGAGAGAAAAGAGAGAAGAGAAGACAGGAGTTCATCGTGGTCCCACGGAGTGCATACACAACGGGGATTATCTTTTTTGTAGTGATGTCCAAAGGGTGGGGATTTCAAAAATATACCTAACTAGTTACTCACGCATTTCTATGGGGAGAGGCAATGTATTGCGAGGAGGGTGAGAGGAGAAATAGGGTGAGGACCAAGGGAATAGTAGGGGCCCAGGTGGACTCTATACAGCACTTGAGCCCCGATTAACTGTCTCTAGCAGTCGATTGACATCCTCTTCTGTTCCAGTAATCTTGGCTTGTCGATAGTTCTTCCACAGAGTTGCAGTGACATCCAAAGCTATCAGATCACTGGCGATCTTGGAGACGATGTGGAGGATGAAGATACCATCTGCGCCGAGGTTTTGATTGACAAACCGAGTGCAGTCTCTCTCCTCCGTGCTAGAGATAAGTCGCAGCGCCTTCAGGTACTGCTTTATGTAATAGACGCGTCGTACGGGAAGCATGGTGTTGATGGTCCACTGGATGGTATTCATTATCGTCAGAGAGCAGAGGATGACGAACCAAAACCAAAGAAATATATAGATCTTCTCTACAAAATTGTTTATTGGGAGGACGCATTGCAGGGAGTAGCTGAAATGACAAGAAAAGATATGTAAAAATCTAAAGCTTATAGGTTTAGAGTTCTAATTTAAGGTGGCCAATCCAAAATTTGAGTAACGTAGTTCTACGTGCTGGCAACTCCATTCTTTTTACAATGGAGGGATTTGGCTCAGGTCAATTTGTTTAGGGATAAAAAAGAGGCAATGAAATGAAATTCAGCATCGTGGATTTTAAATTGTTGAGTAAGAGTGTCTTTTGGGAAGAGATGGAGCATAAATAGGGGGGTGAATTGTTTTTTTCCCTTGCCTCCATGAATGGGTAATCGGGTGTAGCAAGCAAGGCAATTACATCAAGCCTTCCTTTCTAAAGCCTACCGCAATCCCAAGGGAAATTGGAACTGCTCTGCCCTCCGTACGTGACAAAAAAATTTTCACAAACTAAGATATTAGGCTCACGCGCCAACTTCCAACTAAACACACACACTTAAATGTGGTTAGGTGGAAAAAGCCAACCATCTGTTATGGTCTGTTTTGCGCCTCTACTCCAAAAAAGGATTTAATCTGTTGTTGACTATGATGTTGACTTGGCTCTAGCAGGAAAGACTACATTTGAAAAGCAACTTAAATTATCGCTTGAATCTCATTTTGACTTACTAAAAGGCCGTAAGCTTCATTATGATCTTTCCCTCTATGACACTATTCGACTCGCTGAATCATTTATCCAATGAAAGCGATGGAGGAGGTCGTAGAATTTTGTGAGTGTAAATTATTATTTTCCCAAGAAACAAAGCGGTATTAAAGAAGAAAATACGATCATAAGAAAATACGATCGACTTGAGATCGGATGAGAATGTTTGAGAACGTTTGCGCTTTCAAGAACTGCATATCGAGGAACCTTGAACCGGGAAAACGCAGACTTAGTGTCAGGTCTCTTCCAAGAGTGTGTGCATCTGCTGTGGAGCATGTATTGTTTTCTATAAAAGCACTTATTTTAGAGGTCCCTTCGAAGTCCTTAAAAATAAACCAACAAAGCTGTTGATCTTCTATCGGCACAAAATTGTTTAGTTCTATATTTAAGCTTTGTTAATTCTAACGCTGCTCGAAAAATTTGTGAGTAGGATGGTTCCCGTAATATTAGTATTGACCAATTTATTATAAAAACATCAACAAATTACCTTTTTAATAAGTATTAGCTATCATAACTGCGACATAGCAATTGATGGTAGGTGAGAGGAATTATCAACTATTTTTTCTTGCCTATCGACGCTTTTTTTGGCTTTTTAGCAGTGAAAGGTCTTGTCGAAGTGGCTACTGGATGATTGCTTTTTTCTTTATGTTGGAGGCTGCATTGGTTCATGTCATCGCAGAAATAATGTTATGATGTTCAATTTGCGTTTGGTGGAAGTTGAGCCAACTGTGACCATGCATCTACGACGATTTGGTATGAAGTGGGCCGACAGTAGTTCGGTCAGGACTTGGCATCTGAATTCCTGACAACATTCCCAAAGCACTATTGTAGGTACAAAAATAGCTTCCCAACCGATTGCTCAAATCTGTAAGTCAGAAGGTCGATAACTTTGCTAGCCTGAACGCTCGTGTACCTGAGAGAAGGCGAGAGAGGGTAACTAAACTAGGATTTATTGAAGTGACCTCAACCAGTTTGCGGAAGGTCAGCAGCACTAGCTAATGGACAGATATTTTTTTTCGTCGCGTTTTTACACACCCTGTTTGTTTGAACGCCTCAGCATACCGGAGGTCTTTATGCAAACTCATGGGCGAGAACAGCCCTCCACAGCGCAAGTCAGAACTTGAAAAGAAATCTTATTTATGCATCTCAAGAGATCGAATATCAAATTTAATTGGTTTTCGGAGCATTTGTCAAATTGTGATCCAAAAGTTACGTCTGTTGTAAATTTTTGCTAATTTCGTTTAACTAAGCAAGCTACAAAACAAAATCTTTGTAACAGTTGGCAGGGAAATTAAAATCACGGGATTTTCCAACATTCGCTTCTGTGGCTGGGGAGCGAATAGCCAATTACTTTTATTGAGATAAACATGACTAACTTACTTATTAACCATCCTTTATGAATAGCTGAATTTAAGAAAGAAAAGAGTACTTACTTGGAAGGGAAATTTTATGACAGGACGGGTGGGTGATCCTCAAATTATATGTTTTTTACATCTCAGTGAAGTATCAGTTGGACAGGCATCTTGAGGAGAAGAAAAGAATGCCTTCTGCATGAGCATTTACCCAAACTGGAAGGAAAAATTTGTCCAAGCTAAGATTTACTGACAAGCATGAATAATGTTGGTGAACTAGAGCATACATCTAGAAACTTCGATAACCTAATGAGTGCCATTCTAAGGGAAACTCACTCACTACAAATAAACACTTTTACCCAGAACTTGCATTCGTTTTTAAGAAGTGGCAAGCAATAGTAGGTAAAACATAGGAACTTTGTGAAGGTCTGATTTGCCAAACGGTAGAAAACGCCCCAATTAGTGGTGCAAGCGTAAAATTATTTGTCTTTGCCTATGCCGCAAGAAAAGGATTTTCTTTCGCATGTCTATTCTGAGCGCTTAAAACGATTTCCTTCATTTGTTGAAGCAACTGAATTTGAGAATATTTTAAATAGTTAATGAGGCTAATTTTAGTCCTCAGAAAAGGACGCGCTACTTATATTACCCCATGAGTAGTAGCATAATGCTTAATCAGTTAATTAGCAATGAATGCTGATGACGTAAAATTATAACAAGTGGATTTAATTGCTTAAGCTAAAGCAATCAATTTGAAGTCAACAAAGTGCCAATTTACGACGGTTAGGAACTTGCCAGTCTGTAGAAATGGTGGAATTAACTACTCACCCTAGCTTGCAAAAGTAGGGGAACGCTAGTCATTCATAATCTTGAATCGCCCTTCCAGCAGTTTACTTTTACTTGATCAAATAATAATGTCCTTAGGGATGCACCTACACTCCTCCCATTTCTAGTGTCAAGTCGAAACAGGGCCAAAACTGTGCCAACTAAAGACTAGGCAGGATTGTGTGATAAAAGGAGAGCCGAACTCGAAAGCCGAGTGTTTTACTATAAAAGTATTTTTACCACAAAGGTGAGTGTATTTTGTAATAGAGGAGCGTCACAGATGAAGTCAAACATCGTTAAGTTTGCAGTTCTTGGATTTCCTTCAAGAACAATTACGAATCTGTGTCGTCGCTACCAATTTTGACATCCTTCAGTGCTTTTCCTTGCCGTGGAGATCAGTGATAGAGTTGTGTAGCCCAAGAATTCCCCTCCATCGTCATTTATATCGGCACCACAGAGCGTAGAGTCCCTCTCAACCCCCAATGATGTTACCTCCGCAGTTTAAAAATGCCTCCTTTTGTTTGCCTGATTCATTACTTTTGAATGAAGTCTCTCGCCCATCGTTACCTCAAAGAACAAAGAAAATTCCTAAGGCTTACACGAAAGACGATTTTTCTCATTGTGGCTACATTTTTGTTTGAATTTGTAAAACACCTGAGATTATTTATGCATTTTTTATCTTAGTCTTCCTTAGGCAAAAACGATTCGCTTTGGATTTTTGGCTTACATTACGGTCAAAATTACTAGTAGTTGATAAAAGGCATCATTTTAGTTGGAGAGACAAGGTTTCCATCCTCCAAAAAAGTTGGTCTTATCATGAAAGCATCGATTTTCATGCCATTACTTGCCACTTATTGACAAAAAAAGTTTGCAAAACAACACTTTTTGAGCTTTGATTGCTACTACTCATCGGGAGAAGAACCAAACGTTTTAATGCTTTCTATGGATTAAAAACAATCTGGAATTTCCACCTGTAACAGATGTTTTAGGGAGTGAAGTACCTTAAAAATTGAAATTAAAATATTCAAACTTCTATATACTCCTCTTTCATGAGCAATTTTTGGACTAATTGTACAATAAAATGACACTTATAAAAGCTCATGTAATAATCACCCTCCCTTGAGCCTTGAAAGTGCAAAGTAATGAGACTTCTTAGCCCGACAGGATGATGACTACCCCTAGGTTGAGTAATGTCTTGAAGCTCTCTTCAACATGCTTTAAAATGAGATGATAACACAGGGAACTGTAAGTAAGACACACGTTGCAGGCATGTATGAATATATGGTTAATATTCCAGCTGTACAGGCAATATGCTCGCGATGTGGTGACTGAATTAATCTAGAGCCTCGTTGGCTATGCCGACAAGTGATTTGGTGAACTATCGACTCTGCCATTGATTAGCTACAGGTCTACGACGTCAAACCATTCGACATTTTCTGACAGCATTTTTCCCCTCTCCGTCTTCGCCACTCTGCATGCCCATCTCGCCTTGCCACAGAGGAACACACTGACTTCCACGTCAGCTCAATGCGAGGTTAAAATAAACGGGAGAAATGCGTGTGATGGAGGCAGAATCTTCCGGAAGAATTCAATCGAAGAAAAGTAGCAAACGGTGGGCAGTGGAAAGGTTGTAGAAACCGATGGAAAATGCTTAGTCAATCATGTTCTAAATTTATTTGTGCGTACTAAGGGTGGAAGTCACTAATTTAGTTCCTTAAACATCACGGAAGGATCAAAGTGCTGTGTATATTTTGGGGTTGAGAGACAATAAATGTCACATTACTTCATGTCAAATTGCGTTTAGTCTTAGAATTCATTAACTGTCAGGAGAAGTGCTTTTCATAGAGGAAGTGTGGGAGATTCTACAGATGCATATTGTTTAATGACTGTTTGAGTCTATTTTATTTTGTCTCTATTACACAGACTGTTTACTTGATTCCATAGTAAAGTAGGATCACCATATTCAAAAACAACTGCTTCATTCTGCCCTCCTTCCCAACATTCAATGCATACAGCGAGAACTAGTCGAGGGTATGGCCAAAACCTAGTATGGCTTGGAAATATATGGCTCTTTGCCGTGACTTAGCTATAAAAATGTTGACTTGCGACTAATTAGCATCCATACGGTTAGAGCTTGCAGTCTTTAGCATCAGTACATCATAACAACCATTCCTGTGGCGTTTTTAACCAAACTGACTTCGGCTTCCACTTCAGGTTCTGCCTGTCATGGGCAGTAAGCAAAAAGCGAGAGTAGAGGATTGAACTTGGAGGTTTTCAATGCTGCCTCCACATAAAGTACAGTGGACCTATCTCGTCGGCGGTTATATGAGTATACTTGGTTTAGAAAGCTATTTAACACGATAACATCAATTAATTGTGTTTTATCCTAAGTTTCCATAACAAAGGAGCGCCCTCATGCATAAAGATTTAATAAGGATTTATGGTAGATTTTAAAAAGGCATAAATTCACAGACTTAATAAACAAAATTAAATTGGAGTTAAAATGAAAACTACAACTCATAAATTTAATTAGATCTAGTGTTGTTGTGTTTAAACTTGTGACTTTTCAAACGCACGGAGGATTGTACTAGACTCGGTAGTTCTTTGAAGAGTGGTAAGGCTCGTATTTTGAATGTTTTATGAAGAACTTGTGAAAAGTGAACTAGTAGTTCATGTGGATTTAGTCGCAGAGTTGTGGCACATTACATCGGTTGTCAAAGGCAACATAATCTGTTCGTGTATTTTATTTTAAAATAAGCACGAATATTCTGCCGATTCCCTGAATTTTGAGGCAGACAGCGTTCTTTCCCAAAAAGCAGTGTGGAGCCTAGTCAAGCTTGTAGGATAAGTGGGGCATTGTTAGTAATATTGGGTTGAAATTCGGGTTTTTTTATGCTTGTTTCACCAAAACCACATTTACGTGTAGTTCTAACCTTCTTTTGAGGCCATTTTATTAAGTAAATATTTAATTTTCCAGTGCTATTATAAAAACAATTAGCTTCAACGTAAAAATGATGTAGGGAGGAGAAAGCAATAAACAAATTAGTTTTTGCTTAACTAACAATGGAGCATTGGGTTCACAAAAATAGCGATTGTTTGAAGGGGAAATAAGGAGAAAGTTAACAAGGAAGAAAGAAAAACACGCAAAAGGTCCATTTGGCCTACGCCTTATTGTGGAGAAAGTTCCAGAAGTCAATCCTTTGGCAAAACTCATTTAAACAGGATTGGCAAACCAATTACACCTAACCAATACTTGGACGGTGGAATATGGGAAGTCAGAAGTGGAGTTATTCGCCGTAGCAAAACTAGATCGCGTAAAAGGGCAGTCAACATTTTGGCAGATACAATTTGCTTTAATAGTCGCTTCTGCAAATTTCTTGAAGTACAAACCAACAAAATGGCTTCCTACCCAGCCCCGGTGCACATTTGCATCCGGTCCAGTTGACGGACCCGAATTCGGGTCACTGACCTTTAATCAATTGGTTAATGACGCTCTGGCCAGCCAGAGGGGAAGACGAAGAAAGGAGGGGAAGAGGGAGGGACGAATGCTGACACCCTGAAAGTGAATCATCTTTGATTTAACATTCTTCCTCCCCTTCACACACACACACACACGCATTCAGCAAAACGGTAATCTTTTTTATGAACGGCCCTCACAGCAGTGCAGCGTAGTTCGGGACAGACGATATGCCGCGTAGACCAAAGCGGTGGCAGTTTAATCACCAAAAATTTACTCCCAGTTGCCGCTAGATTTAGGCCTCACGATTCGATTTAATTATTGCTAATTTAACGGATTCTTTCACCTCAGTTAATCTGATGGCACAGTGCTCGTTTACTAGGGCAGCGCCAAAACTAGTTCACCACTGACTGTCTAGATGAAGCACTTGATTTAAAGCCAATTGAGTAAATTATTAGAATAAGGATGGTAATCTTTTGACGATTCTATCTACAGAAGAACAAAAAGACAACAATAATAATTCAGAACTATTCCACATAATTATCTTACATATAATTAAAATGCGACTGAATAGTCAAAGTTAGAATTTTTTAACAGTTACACTTTAACTGTTTGCTTAACGCTCAGTTTTGGAAGCGGATTACTTAGGGGTTCTGCCAGTTTACTTCCATCAAGTGGCCTGGCTTTTGGTCATTTCGGCAGCCCTGAGTCCTTCTCTGTGTCGCCAAAACATATCCCGTCCGAGCATTAAGGCTTCTTTCGTCCTCAAGAAAGACTCAAAGCGCTACAATAACAATCTACACGTGACTTGGCAAAAAGTGTTGACGGGAATCCGGTGCTAATTCTTATAGGCCTTGATGTGCTTTTGCTCTTACGTAGGTAAAGGATTAAGAAGACAAAATCTTCACACTTCTGACACGAATTTTAGCATGGTAGACGTATCTCATCAAGTCAAGGCGACTACAACAAATAGCCTTCGGAAGCTGAGCTGGCGTTATTTGTTCCTTTGTTAGGACCAATTAAACAAATGTACCACTTTCTTGTGGTAAAGCTTGTGTGATCCCCTCGGACACCGTTTCGAAACGCCACTTTTATTTACTTCTAGTAATCATTGGAATTTATCGCTACTCATTTGCAGCATCGTAAACATTGCCCTAAAATTTGCGCTTTTTGATGACTATGGTTGTATTCCGGTCTGGTGCGAGGCCAAATATAGCAACCACTGTCACCCTTTTGATCTAACTATAAATTGACTCAATGCTAAGGAAGGTTTTGCATTCTTCACCCATTTTCCTTTGAGTTACGGGAATTTGGACGCCAATTAATGGGCTTTTGACTATTGCAATGACTGCCAAACTGAAACCACACTCGTATTGGTTCCGCAAACTTTAAGTCTTGGCTTTATTAATCACTTCTAGGTTAAAAAATTCTTTGCTGCCCCCCCAGTGCATTTTGGCAGCCACATTTGAGGGAGGAGCAAGTAATTCTCGTTGTACAAAGGAGCAACGCATGGACACGCTGGAAGTTTGGCAGACTGAAGCAGCGCTGTCGCGACCTACTCCCTCATTAACTCCCAATTGTGGAAAGGGCAAGTGCCCTAAAAATAATTAGGAAGACATTTTCCTTCAAAGCTAATGGGGGATGTTTTATTAGACTGCTGTCTGAACCGTGAAAGAGCTATCCAACTCTACACTTAAGTAAAATAGCTTGCTTTGAATGGCCGTTTTTTTGTTATTCTAATGTTTTATGGCCCTTGAAACGAGGAGAAAAGGGAATTATAGACCAGCTTCTTAAACCGTAAAAAATAAGGGAAGTAAAACTTGTCTCTCGGAGTCTAGTCAATTTGGAAGCAAGTTATCTTCAGTGTACGCTTGGCTGTTTCGTCTCAGTACCACTTACAACAGGCTTTTCACTTAAAACTTTTTTGCCAAAATTTCCCAACATATTTGTTAAAGTAACTCCATTAAGAAAACGAAACCCAACAAAACTTTTTTACTCGACTACACCAAACATCTTTAAAATGAAGACTTTGTTATGACAGAAAAGTATAAAATAATGAGCCAAGGAAAAGGAAAAAGGAAATAATAACATGCCTACCGTGTCTGTGAATACTTAAATAAAATTTTCCATGCAATGGAAAAATATTTTTATTTTGAAAGGGAATTGCTTCTAAGGGGAAGTGGGTAGAAGGAAGTGGAAGAGAGTCTAATCATTGCAAATTTAATTTGTCCGGGTAGTGGATGGGCTTTTGGGGAAGACAGTAGACTGAACTTGAAAACACAGGGGAGGTGTGCATCAGAATGAATGATTTCTGTCATGTTAATACTGAGAATTGGAAATTTAGATGAGACAAAAGGTAAAAGAAGTTGCGTAATGAATTCTTGCATTATAATGATGCCTTGAGATATGGCCTAAGATCCAATGAAATCGCCCTCACTTCCCATTATTGTTAGTTACTATAACTACGTGCCAGCAAATGTGTCCGTTTCCTGGTTTACAGACCCTGTATCTGACTTCAGACAGCTAGAACACTAAAAATTAATGTCTAGCTGGGGGCGTCAAAGGTTTTTTAGTCAGCACAAAATGACTAACCTTGCGGGTTTGGGTTGGCCCATGACTCGAACCTTGATATTGCAATATGTGACACGAGGGAAATGGCCGCTAGTGTCCCATTCCTCGCCCTTTGTGAGGTCTTGCAGGAGTTGTAGTCCAAAAAAAGTGCTATTGAAGCCGGTGAAGCACTTCATCAGATAGATCTGGCCCAAACAATTGGCAATAAAGAGGGCGCGCACAAAGAGGAAGAGAAAGGTAAGACGTGCATTGGGTGGGACGCCACAGAGACATCGGTTTACAAAGGACTTCATGCGTCGGAATCGTGATTGCGACTCCGCCTGCTCCTCCAACGTGGCCACGAGGCAGGAGACGGCTTTGAGGCGCAATTCGCGGTCGGGAATGGAAGCCTCCTTGGCGGATTTGAGCAGAAGGGGAAGACGACGCGAACAGACACGCCAGAGAAGATGTGGCACCCATGACATCATAGCTTGACCTGCCAAAACTATTGACATCCACTGGTAATAGCCGATGAATTTGATCTTTTCGTACTCCAGCTCTTCTGCAGGAATGTCTTCGTGAGGTAGGAGGAAATAAGTGTTCGACACCCAACAGTAATTCTCGGTGTACTCCTCCCATGCTCGTGTGAATTCTGGAGGCACCCAACATTGGATCGGCTTTCCTAAAGTCAAAAGTTCTGCCGCATTAATACTTACACCATTCTACAATTACTAACTGTTTCCCATAAACTTCTAGAACCATGTATTCTTTCCTTTAAGATTAATTAAAATAAAGTTTTTAGGGGTAAATAATAAAATGAATTACTTCAAAGATTGTCAAACAGTTTAATTTTAAGGATGAGGAAATGTATCATTCAATTTTGACAGGAAAACGAATTTCCACCATTAGCGTCCAGTCATCCGGTACAAGTCTTCGAAGCGGAAGATTGTTAGGCTACTTTAAACGACCAAGAAGTGTCAACCCACCGACACTTAAGTGCCACTTAAAGCTGTCAAAATTTTGCTTTTTACGCCTTTACATATGCTATTTTTACATAAAGATTCGTATCAGATTTTGCTTCCTTTAAATCACTGATCATAACAGGTCTTCTGTTCATACAACAGGACAGTTTCTGATGCTTAGATAATGCTAGCAAAAGATTAGACTTTTGGTGTAGCAGAAGCAGGGTAACATATTTAAAACTTGAATCTGGTAATAAGTAATAGCAAATCATTTCAGACTCGGAGTTACACCTTGACTAAGTAAATTATAGGGAGAGAATACGATAAAATATCCATGATAAAAGGTTGATATTCTGGAAAAAAAGTGTCCTGAGGCGTATCGGAGTCTAGGAGCGAAATAAAGACTCAGATCGAACAACTTGTCACGCGCATATCTCACAGCCAAGTAGTAAAAAAAACTAATTATTAACTTGACAGTTTCATTTCTATTAACAAAACGGAGCTGCTAGGGTATAACAGTTTGGTAAAATGTCAAAAAAGTTTGCTTCATTGGAACACGGTAGGGCGTTGCCTGAAAAGTATTATAAATCAAAGGCGCAAAAGCACCTCGAACACTATTTTGATGACATTAGGTAGGTGAAAATCATTTTGAAAGCACATCGTCCCCCTTTTGGCCTTTAAGTCGCTCTCTAACTTGGTCAAATTGATAATGAGTGTAGTGAAATTAACTTCCTTACCACTTAGTAGGGTCTAATGCTAACCCTCAACATCAAAGGTTTTTAAGGTTCCTTGAAATCCTTTTTTTACGACGGTAATGTTCAAAACCTTCAAGCAACGTAAAGAAGTGCTTGCACTCCCACATAAAACTACAGACTATGAATGTCCATTTCTGTGAGAAAGAGGGTAACTTTGTAGACAGAAGGTGAATTGTTCGGATTCAATTGGAAGCCGAGAGACAGTGGGACAAGGGAGTAAGGCGATCTTACTCAAGCCCGAACGTGGAGCTTTTGTTGCCGACTCGTTCAGGAGTAAAAAAAAAATACATGTGTGCATAATTTAAACTTTGACGAGAAGGGAATAGAGCTTGCAAATACTTGCAGGGTACGGGTGCCTATTCCTGCTTTTCTGACGAATTGTATTTGGCCAACAAAAGCGGCTTATCTTCAGGAAATTTGAAACCTTGACTTTATGACCAATGGAATATTGTCCAAGGAAATCATGCAGGACTATTACTTCTTTCAACGAAGACGTTTCCCCCTAACTTATACGACTTTCCCACTTAGGTATTTTAGAAGTTAGCTTTCATTGTGTTCGCACAGGTGAGCATAAAAATGGATGAGATAAAAATTTATGATTGTTGTCCCTTGTTGAGTTCTTCCTTGGTTCTGTAAGAAGGGAAATTGTGTATGTCCACGTTCTTGAAAACTGCCATTTGATGTTTGATGCGATTGAGAATTGCAGTTGGGAATTGGAGCTTGCAACATTCCCCAACGCATAAAAAACACGGCGTTTTTAAAACTGCTGGATGACAAGACCATATGAAAAATTAAAAAGCCTTGCGATTATGCCGCACTCATAAGTTTAGGGGCTGTGGCCTCCTTAAGCCCCATCTCCTCCTCTTATCTCCGGTTAGATGTGAGCATTCTGAATTGGCGAAAGTTTATGGTTTCTATTAATGCCCCAGCACTACTTTTATAGAGTGTTGTTAATGGTAGGAAGGCCTTCTGACCTTTCATTGTGCTGCCAAAAAAAGCATATAGGCTCGGGTAAATCTAACATGGCTTAAGCATTTCTCCCGATGGTGAGAAGAAAGAGTTACTAAGCCTCCAAGTTGTCCTAAACACGGCTGTGGTTGGGACGGTGAAAATTTCAAGAGCGCTTGCGGTCACCGGAGCATAATGTATTGGGTAGCAATTGAGTCACGGAAAGTTATTTACCGTAACAATAAAACGCTACCAGTTTTGACTATTTCCATCACAAATAAGAGCCTTCCATTGTACGGACATCTCACGAAGGATACTTTTCAAATAATTTTGCTGAATCTTGTGTAACTGCTTGACCACAGTAATCTTGACATTCGTCACTTCAAGAAATGCGTGCGCAAAGGCGTCTAAAATATGTGTGGAGGAGTAGAATATTTCTAAGGTAAACATATGCCCAAAAGTGGGGAGCTCTCCAAACGTTTGAATGTAAATAAAGGCTAAAATACGATTAGGCCATTGGAAAAGTTGAATGAAGAGGACTGGTGCAAATTCCATACACTGCAATGCGTATTGCGTGTACGATTCCGGCGAGTTGGATATTTTGGATTTAACCGCCCAATTGGAGGATTACAAACTTAGTTGGAATCAGTTTCATAAACCAATGATACCTAGTTGAAAGAAAAGAAACGGTGAAGAATATCATGTTTACCATAAATCTAGGAATTTTACCTTACAGAATATTGTAGACTGAAACACACAATCAGTATGTCACAACCTGCCAGTTCAATTGGATCCCTTCTGTGCGAAATTAAAGTGAGGTAATGAGTAACTACCAAGTTAAATTGTTGCAGAAGTACATCCTGATGACCGATTTGAGCTGACTGCATAATGGATGCAGTGAAGCAAATATATGACACTTGAAATTTCGGGGATAAGGGAGGTGAAGAATCGCGCATCCCTTATCTAAAATTTATGCTCCACTAAGTCTTGCTAAAGTTCATGCATTTTTCATTTAGCACGCCTGAATAGTACCTGGCGCGGGTCCTTCTGCGGAGCTGTCGGTTCGCAACGGCCTAGTAACTTCCCTTAAAAGTAGTAAATGAATTTAGCCTATCCTTACATAGCATAAAATGATGTTTAGGAAACCGAGATAGCTCAAGTTTATTATCAAGTAGACAGTTACCTGTGTTTGCTGGATGAATTGGGTCAAGGAAACCCACTTGCCTTATGGTTCACATACAACCTAATATTCTCAGCATTGAAGCTGAGGACAACTTGTCTCTTTATAGAATAATTGGATAAGTTGGCACAGACTCACTCAATTTACTTAAAATTATGTTCTGTAAAGGGTAATTCTTTTGCTAATAATAAGAACCTAAATAAGGAAAAAAACAGCTCTTAATGAAGTAATTGAGATAATAGGAAGGAAGCGGAGAATAAGTTGTCTTTAATGAGTCAATGCTTGAGAGGTAGAGGTTTGAGAAAAGGAGAAAGAGGTGGGTGAAAAGCTTCCAAAGGAAGAAGGTCTGCTAATTACAGGGCAGTGAGACAGAGAGAGAAAGTTACTCTTCAAAACTATAGCGTCTACTACCTCTTGTCATTGCTGCTTTTATACAAGCATACTCAGAGCACTGCAGTCATTTCAATATGAGGATTGCTTAAACAGGCAGCAGCGGTCTCCAAGACTTCTACCGTTTGATATCTAGGAAGAAGCACTTTTTTCGCAGGACAACTTTTCATTTGCGGAACTAATGATAAGCCACCATATTTCAAAGTTTTCTGCAAATAAAAGTAGCTAAGCAATATTCATTGACATATGAATGCCAAACGGCCTTATCGTCCGAAGAAAGCATGCGCAAAAGCAGATGGTATATAACAAAGTGATTTATACATGATGCGACCTAACCAGCAGAAGAATTTATAAAAGGCGGTTAGACGAAAAATGCAACAGTGGGAAAAAGTAAGATAAGTTCTTGTTCATCTATTTTTCCTTACGATCATGAAGGTCTTGGACATATTTTTAACAAGTGTGAGACCATTCCTTACCTCCAATAACTTATTCAGATAAGAAATCCCTTACACTTCAGGACTGCGGTTCACTTAGCATTGCAATCAACAACAATGGTGACAAAAACGGCCGATATTGCTACCAAAAATTGGGATCATTTAAGTGAATTTCAGTTTTAAATGACTGGCAACCTTACCGACGTACTGTCGGAGACTGATAATGATGATGAAAATGAGTATTAATCCACCAGTGAATTGGTAGTTAAGTTGGTCGATAAAGTCGACGCCTTCACCACCGTAGGGAGTACGAAATAGTCGGCCGAGTTTGAAAACAAATCCACCGTCGAGTAGACCACCGGCCCCACGGGCCATGCCTCAAATTCGGCTCGCCTCGGGATGTCTAGGTTTGCTTAATAACGCGTCTCCCGTGTCGCAGATGCACGGTGATGCTAGCATTTTGTCGGCCAGAGGGAGTGATCCATTTGTTTCGCGTCGGTTTTATTATCCACGTGAACAAGGGGGGTTAGCAAATGGGCCCTTCTTCTCCGCTTATTCTTGTCTGGTTAATTGTTAACCCTAGTTCAAGTCAATAATCACACAGCAACGAAGAGGGCGCTAGTCTTACTACTGCTTTTGGTGGTAGCGGTGAAGGTGATGGTGGCGGCGGCTGTGGTGGTGATGAAGATGGTGATGATGGTGGATGTGAGAATGCCAGTGTAGCGGTTATTGCTCATTCAATTATACCCCGGAGCTACCGCTGCTGCTACCGCTACTGCCGATACGTTGAAGATCAGTGGAGCTGCCTCATTGGCCCTCGTCTGCCTTGCACATACACGTGCGCACGCAAGCATGCACGCACTCCGTTTGAGAACGAATTGACGAATGATTGCGCGTATTCGACCTTGAGGCTTGGGCTTCTCTATTCGTGCATTCACGCACACAAATGTACCAGCTATAGATGGCCAATCAGGACGAGGTGATGAGAGGCACTGACCAATGGTAATGAGGCAAAAGTCGCGTGTGTATTTGGAGTGTTAGCGCGCTGGCTAGTGGGCCTAAAAATAACCTTCCTTTCCAACGACTGCCACGCACCTACCCAGTGGTATGGTCGGACCACACCTCTTCCCAGACCAGCTCAAACTAGCACGCACATACGCGCGCGCTCACACGCCCTTGCCCAAGGGAAGAAGGGGGAGGGGAGAGAGATGAGAGGAGTCACGGATGGGAAGATTGGCCAACCGTCATTAGAACAAGGCTAGCTTCTTAATTCCACCACTCAACTGACTGACACTTCTCCACCTACTTTTAGCACTCAAAGCCTTCCCTCTGCGGCACACAAATCAAAGCAGGGCTGTTGATTATAATCAGCATAGTTAACCGTCTTAAACGAAAGAGGAAAATCTTACAGGAAGAATCAGTTGGACATACTAATCCAAAAGTAATTAGTAGTAATATTGCCATGCCTCTACTCGTGAAAAAGTAAACGGATCTCATCGACTCGTGAAGCCAAAGTAAGTGGAAATCGGTCCTCAACAGAAATTTATGCGTGATTATTTGGTAGTCACGCAATTTAGCTTCGATTCCTGAATTATCATGCTTCCGTCTACCGTAATAAAGGCAAAAGTCGCTCGCATTTTAGTTTATTTTTGGCTGAAAACAGGAAACAGCATTTAATAAATTGCAAAAACTAGATTAGATTAATAGCGAAAAGATGTAAATACAGCATTTACCCATGTGTTTTAACAAACAAAGAAGTCTTCGCTCTTATAGTTAAGTGTGTTAGGTAAGATTGGGCGAAATTCAAGAGTCACGCTAATAGTTTTTTTTCAGTCACCAAATCGTACACTTTTATGGCCCCATGATCTTATCTGATACCAACTAGCAGCTTCAGTTCAGAGAAGTTAATTTGAGAAGAGAAGTGCTGCAAGGTGCAGTATGCCTCAAAATACCAGCAATAGGCAAATGGTTGCTACTGTTATTCCCCTAACATCAGATTTGGTTACTTTAAACTGCACACCTCTGTGATATCCCCTTTGCGATTGTTCGTAAGAAGCTAGGGATCAAAGTTGTCCTTTTTCCTTAACTAATTAAAAAAGTAAAAAAACCGTTTTGGAGACGAATTTCAAATGATTCGATGGTAAGACGTGCACAAGGGCATTTCATTCTAAACGCCATTTTCTAATCCAGATGTCCACTTTACTCCCTGAAAAGCTTCATGCTAGACTTTGGACATGCTGGGACTCACCACGAATTATGATTGCCCTATTAAAGATCAAAAAAACTGACCAAACTATGGCTCTGTATTTCATTTAGGCTAGGAAACTAAAAAAATGAGGGCTCCAAGCGACTGCAATCACTTTGCTTGTTCATGAAACCTTTTATCCCTGTGCTATAGGCTGTCTCATCAACCAACAAAGGCCGTTTTTATGCCTACAATTTGTTCGTGTTCATCTTGCCAAACCAATGAAACATAGACTAACTTTTATGAAATACTTTGCGATAAATTTTGCATCTTCGTTTCGAGATGGTAAAAAGGTAGTATGCCTTTTACCTCTGCTGTAAATGACTAGATTGGGTCCCTGAAGCGCAGGTGCCAAAATCGGTGTTGCTACTGATAATTTAACAGTAGACAACTTGCCACACATTTTCACCACCATTTATATGAAATTTGTAGGTTTTAGATAGATTTAAACAGAGCTAAATTTGCAAAGCATGTCAAGAAGAATCTGTGCTCACTTTCGCTTTGCAACGACACGTCGGCAGGCCCCTTCATCGTTGATGAAATTTTCGGTGTTGTGTTCGGACCTGAAATCACTAGTTTCCAGGCAGCATGCGTCCAAATAGCTAGGTTACACCTCAAGCAGTTGATTTCATGCAACTTCCAACGGGCTCATTTCATGCTTGGAGGCTTGGCTAAATGCAAGGGCCAGGTTTCGTGCTAAGTCAATCAATGTGTGTGTACATCGCTGTATTTATTTTTAATCATTATTTTAATTTACAAGTGAAAACAGCATAAAAACGCACCTGAAGATCCCAATCAACCTAAAGCGAAGCAAATTTATTGGTTTCTCACCTCTGTAGAATGACGGCACTTACTGCATCAATGAGTGGAAATATGGGTAGTTAAATAAGGGACCATTCAAATGATTCCTGTGGTCAGCTGCACAGGTCAGATAAAATGCGTATGAATTCACCAAAGACAGTAATTTGATAATACATCAAAAAGGTATTTTTGAATACCTTTAATTCACCCTGATATTCGTGATGTGATCCCACGAAAAATGTATTTCCAACAGGTATAGTCGGATTATCAAAGAAATGACTGCTTAAATAGCCACTGGGGACAGTTGTACTAAAATGTATATTTTGGTCAATGTCAGCCTTTAGCCATCTTCTGTCGTTATGAAGAAACCATATTTGATAAATATTTACTATTCTAATCCAAACCAAGCTTCCCTCGGCTATTTTTGCCAGCCACGAAAATGTTTTGAAAGGGAACAACTTTTATGGGGAATTTATGCACTGTAAGACCATTAATTTGTTGGTTGGGCTGCTTTTTGCAAGGAGGAGAAGAAATGAAGCGCTTCAGTTATCTTTTTGCCTTACAAATGGGACAGATCTAGGGACTTAGAGGTAAGACACAAACGGCGTGTTTTTAATATTGCCATTTCAATGCTGTTATTCTTGGGACGATTATCACCCTGTTTACCGGCTGTCAAAGTCAGTAAGCAGAGAATCATTACTGTTGACATTTTGAATCGATATGGTTTGAATACACATTCGCTAGGGCGGCATCAATCAGTAGACTCGAAGTCTATGCCTGACAAGAGTCAATTTAGACATTCTACTGAAGAATGTTTACATTGAACAGACGAAGAAGGTGTTAAAAATACGCGGCAAAAAGATTCAGGTAAAAATGTCATTTTGTATTTTAGTCATCTATTGCTGCTAAATACTGTTCTACCAAAAGAACATTCACAATTCGGAGCTAGGGCTGTCGCGGAGTAGTTAATCGGATGCGAAGGAAACTTCTGCTATTCTAAGTTGGACAGACTAAGAAAATGCGGTAGCCGAAAATGGAAAATACTAATTGAAGTATGACAGACTACATAGATTCACCCAATAAAACCTCTTTCAAAGAATAGTAAAATTTTTCCCATTTTTCACCGAACTTAATCTGTAGTAATTTGATTATTTGTTTAACCTTTCGTTATGGTTTTAGGGATACTCAGGGCTCCGCTTCTGCACCTCCATGGGCTGTATAGCCTTCAGGCCATGCCAGTAGGCCCCAGCCTTAATGTGCATCAATAATACATAGTCCACCGTGGTGCTATGACTTCTTTCGCCCCCACTAAAATTTCGGTGCCCTACATTAATGGTAGTGGAAAGCGAACCCGATCCGAAAGAACATCAATCCTGATTCCCATTACCAAATGGTAAATTATAAGGTGAAAAAAGGGCAGATTCTGCCAATAGAAGAATCCCGTTAACAACTGTTAACAACTGCAGCAACACTAACAGAGAGCCGTCCGGATAAGATCACTACAGAGCTGTCTATGACACTTGTATGAATATGTCAATTAATTGAACATGCGACACCTCAACCACCTCTCTGCTGACTGGATAGAAGCCAGATAGATATGGATGAGCAGCTTTGAATTGACAACAAAATGACAGAGGTAAAAGGTACGATGCGTTGTTCTATGTTGCTTTCCTAAACTCTAGTAATCTTACAACTGATGGGCTTGATGGACGGCACATTTTCCCCTTCTTTCAAAGCGGATAGATTTATAGGACTAATGGATTTGGCAAGAGGCATCAATGAGGTTTGAGCGGTTGCACGCCAATTCGATGACTGCGCTGTTGGTTGGTGAATGTTTTCCTTACAGCACAGACTGCTTCGTTATAGCCAACGCGAGAGGTTGACCAAGGAGAGCACCAGAGACGATGCTCAAAAGGAGAAGGAGGCGGTGTAGTGCTTCAATTGTTTGGTTTTGCGGGTACTTAATGTTCCGTCCATGTACTTACGTCAGCAGCGCCTCAGCCTCTCATGTTTTCTTTTCCTATTATGGAACTCCCAGATGCGCCACAAATCCTTCTTGGATTATCAAAATGGAGAAGGAGATACCATTTCTTTTGATGAGATTCAATCAAACTCAGAAGTAAAACCGGCTTCAGTCATCTTTTCAAAATTTATTTATCATTTTTTCGAAAAAAATGATGTCATTTGCAACGGATGCATTGAAGTGGTGCATATTGGGCTAGATATTGTACCAAAAGTGAAGCTTCGATATCTTTTTTTGCGCAAACAAGCGGACACGATTTAACTCACTTTAGGTTGATATTTGAAGGCACAAGCTGAGTGGGAAAATAGCGAGTTGAGGAGAGCATCTAACGGCTTCCTTCTATAGGTTTTACATTTTAGTGGCGGATTCGGACCTAGCGCTATGGATAATAAGCACTTCGATGAGCCATAAGTATAGTAAATTATTCAGTTCTGTGTCTGCATTGTTAGCATCTAACCTCGTTTTGTAGGCCTCATTCAGTCACAACCGTTGGCGCGTTTTTGAGTTGTCAGCACCTTTGGAACCCGTCGTCATAAGTCGGTTAAGTATTCAAAGTGTCCATGTCGAATGACTCAGGGGACATCCTTCGGAATGAAATCAAACTATTCCAATTAATTGACAAATAACGCCAATAAGAGTCAGGAGGTCCTTGTAAGTCATTGGATAACCTCAGGATATGGGTATTGCAACAGATTTCCTCAGTTTCCAGCTCAAACTAACAAAGTGCTAGGATTCCCTTACAGCTTACTCTAACGGTTATCGGGAACAAGAAATGTTCATGAACAAAGTGATTGTTAATGAAGTTGTGCAAATCTGCAAAACCCGAATCAGGACTGCTAGACTTGCAAACCATCAAAGTTAGCCAGTTCAGAGCCCTTTATGTCCCAATACTGCAATCAAAAATAGCGCCAGTGACCAGCTTCCTAGGAAAGCAATTACGCCAGTACATTGAAATTGATGATTTCATTAGATGAAAACTTTCAAATTCATATCCTTTCCACTTCTGTTGGCTATCCAATTCACAATGCCAAGTGATTTTCGAGTGTGGGTTTTGTCGTGGCACTAATCTAATGCAATTAGCTCAAAAAAATAAACTGCTCAGTTAACGAAGATGTGTTTAATGCATTAAATCGACGGGTCGAGTAAGACCTTCCATTTTAGTGAGTTTAATCAGGAAAATGAGTCACGTAGGATGCCTTAGCTGAAAGTAATGCCCGAATTATCAGCATACATGCTCATTTGGCTATTTAAGTAGAAGGCTAACTTTCATGCTATTATGACTGATAAAAATGAATTAATTTTGTCAGCGTCGAAAACTCGTAATATAATCCATGGACAGAGAAAAACTAATGGTGTCTGTTTAGTGATTCAATGTTGACAATGCCCATTATAACTTTGTAGGAATAGGTTGTGCAATTATAGCAAATGTCAACTGTAATCAATTGCAGAAAACGAAAGGACGTGAGAACCTATATGAAAGCGACACATCAACTCCTCTGGCCGATGGTATACGAATCGAACGAAATTCAAAGCATACAGATCACACTTGAAGACAGGACGGACATTTGGATTTAATTGCTACAGCGACAAAACAACAGCAATCATTCGGACGTACGTTTTTTCACTTCTACTTCATGCTGGTAGTACATCAAGCCCTAATGCTAGTCTAAATGACACAGATCATATTTAATAACTTAATAACTAAACCTGACATTTTAAAACCGATAAAACTGACTTATTAGCCCATATAAGGGCAAGGGATGATAAAATCGCAAGGCCAGTGGTCTTCATCTCAACTCCAACCACTAATTCAATGACCAGGGGCCTCCACTCCTGACAGGTTTGTGCAGTTGGAAAGGAGAGTTCAGGAGACGTACAAACTTGACAGCAGTGACCTTCCTCATGACCCTAGGATTTTCGTTACCCAATGGTGCTCTTTTCTACAAAATCTCTAGCTTCGGGTCGGGAAGACATAACTCTAGACCAAGCCTTAAGTTTTTTTCTCTCTGTGTGCGTGTGTGTGTGCTAGCAACTGTCTTTGAGGTTCTTAAACTCATTCCAATAGGTCTGTTAGGGTATCTACGCTGCGCCTAGTCGTGCCGAGGGTTAGAACGCACCGGATAGAAGGCCTCAAGTTACTACAGCTGACGCTCCAAATGTCTGCCTTTCCAATGTTATTCTAGCACTTAAAGTAGGCATAATCATGTAGGGATTGGATTGTTGAAGAGCTAAAGCTGCAAATTTTTGGGAAAAAAGGCCCCCTCCTCTTTGAATGTATCATACTTTAAATTTCCACAGGGCAGAATGCGGTGAACTTCAAAGCAATTTCTTTAGTTTACAGTTAGCACATTTTTACTGCCAGACCACAAAAATGTGACTTAAAAATGTTCAGTTCAAAGTTCTTGCAATTCAAGCATGTTAGAGCAAAAATTCGCTTAATAATATCGAGAAGTTCAAGGCACAAAATAGTAAAATTTCGAATTTTTAAGAATTCAACTGTTTTTTTTGAAGAGGATTAAAAGTGGCAAAATTTGAAACCAATGTCAATCATCATTTCAAATCTCGGTATTTTAAATAATTTATTAAACCCATAAAATAAAGCTATAAATATTTCATTAGTTGTTTAACACTTCATTTTGATTTTGTGGATACTTAATGCTCCGACTTTGCACTTCCGCTGAACGCCGTGGCCTCCGAGCCAATCCTGCAGCCCCCAGGCCTTCTAGGCATTGGCAATGCATATTCTGCCCTAGTATTATGTCTTCTTTTGTCTTTAGGAGGGCCTAGGAGTGCTGCAAAACTATTTTAAACAAAATAGCAGATGTTGTTCACTTGTTTCGAGGAAAGTATGCGCTGTCACTAAATTGTGAGACCATTCAATCACTGAAGGGAGAAAGCACATTCTAATTACTATTTCTGGCAGTAATCTTGAGCTTCACATTCTTTCCTTCACTTTAAGTTCCAAATTTTAAGAGTTACATTCGCATAAGGACAAGAAATTAAACAAGAATGTGCTTTGCCAAGTCTGTTTCCAAAAATACTCTGAAAACGAGCATATTGCTATTAATCATTTTAAGGGCGCTTGAAACAGGCTTCAAATGTTTCCAACATAAAATTTTTCAGTCTGTCAGCAAGAAAAATCACAAAGTGGAAGTAGAAGGTGAAGAGCTTTAGAGCATCGGCGTGGCAAGTTAGCGAAATGGGAGCGTGTATTTTTTTCATTTCCGACCAGTTACGTTTTTGTTTGGCCACTGTTAACTCATTAATTACATGGTCATACATTGGAAAAGCATTGGAAGAGCCACCGTAAACACCTGACACATAGGCAACAAGCGTCAACAAAACCGTAGAGCGGAATTAGGCTTCCACGCTCATGCATTCCATTCATTTAACCCCATGTACCTCCTGTTGCGTCATAGCTACTACACCCGCTAATGTTACTACTATGGTCATTTCTAGACAACAATAAGGAGTGTTTTCAAATGCAAAAGTTGCCTAGGGATTTTTTTGATCTGTGCCTAAATGGGATATCACTTATTTTGTGGCCGTCAAGAATGAACCGATATTTCGTTGTTTTAGTAGTAGTACCACTCATTTATTAAATGAACGCAGTTTATGGGATTGGGATTTGCATATTGTGCTTTGTGAAGTTAAGCCCACAATGTAGGTATTTGCGCAGGGGCATGGTATGAGATTTCATGTGTGGAGCTTTTTAAAGGTGTAGCTGCACCTACTTTATTCGATCAGTCTGTAAAAATTGTGCTTTTTGTTGTGCGAGGCTCACAGTCTCTATCGGAATTGTAAAGTCCTGCTTACTATGCACGTTACCCTAGGTGTCACCTCTTTTAGCGCTTTCTGACGATATTGTCCGAAAGTTGGTATAGTTTATAGGCTCAGAAAACAAAAAAAAATGCAACAGGTAAACAAGGAGACTCACCGAACGCGAACGGAAGACAACGAAGAGGCAGAGGCGCAGACTGAAGAGAGGTGTGTTATCTACTGAAAGACGAGTTTACAAATCAACAGTAGTGATGTCGGTTTAAGGGAATTCACATTCTCAGCCGATGAATGCAACTTTGTGGCTACTTAATTTATCAAGGAGGCAATGATGGGGATTGGACAACGACCCGACATTCAAATTTTATTCTGACCAATCAGTGAAACTGCGTTGCTATTCCTCTTTCTTCTTGTTCTTCTATACGCGAACAGGTGCGACAACTTCCTAGTGGAGGTAGCCATCACGTTGTATTTGAGTTGGAGCACCAAATAATTTACCTCCCAGCATTAGAAATCATTTAGTCTACTTTGCAGAAGGGATGATAGAGATATACCTAATGATAGCGCTGATGCGTGTGCGGGAAAGATCATTGAGTGGGTGAGATTGTGGGTTACCAAATTCCGTTTTTCGATCGTCTATTTCGAGTCCTTAAAATAAGGTATCCAAAATGTCTTTGTTTTGAGGTACAGAAAAATCAGCACACTTGATTTGCCAAAGGTCTAACTCCTAGTATAACAGTAACCTTTTCTCAGGCTCTCCTCCGCTAGGTTGCGTGTTTACTTAACCTTTAAACTAATGATTATGCAAGCGAAAATCCCTTTAAATAGGTAATATAGCGACCGAACGTTGAACCGTTTCGTCATCACCAATGTGGCCTTGCGTAAGCAAAGTATCATGATAGCTCCACCCAATTTGTGATTTGTTTTACACCGTAATCATTAAATTATGCAACATTTGTATAAGTGGTCGCTAATCTCATTTAAATAATCCCTTTTAAACAGCATCATTTCTCATCAGCAATCAAGGGTTTGGAGCGAAGTGTAGTTGGTCATGCATTCTTTGATGGGGAGACATTAGATCTGAGATCCATTGACTATCTTGGAGATCGTATACAGGTAAAATTGGCATCCAAGTAAGAAATTAAGGGTATTCTCTTTTCCTCACAGTCTAGAGGAGATTTATCTCATTGTGAAGCATTGTGTTACTAATGCGAACTTCCGGCATAAGCTAGAAGACCTGCCATATTCTAACTAGATACGAACACTGACAGGACATCTGTACACATTTTTGTAGCGTAAATGACCCGAGAAAAGAGATGATACAAATGAAGTCCATATTTATCAGATGGGTTCCAGGGTGTTGGTATGCATTTTCTGTCAGCTTATGCTACACAAATGCATCTACCCATGGCGTAAACTTGGTCCTTGAGTTTAAAGCACTCAGATAGTTGTAGGGTATTCATAGTTTTAGGATAACTAAAAAATCGCTGCTTTTTGAGCAGTAGCGTAACTTAACTTGAACAATAAAACATCTTCAGTCATCATCCTCTGCGATTCAAATACCGAAGTGGTAGTAAAAACAATTTAGATACTACATAATGTAATTTTTACCCAAAAAAACCGAAACAGTTAATTGCCTAAATTGTATAAAATATAGCAACTAGGTATAAGAATTAGTACTACCTTAAATGTGAGAGGAAACGACCACTCTGGCTCTAGAAGAGGTCGAATTGCCCTCCTCGGTGTACTTTTTTGTGAGAGCCACTATTCACTACTGAACCATGCCCAAGCACAGAGTCAAATTTTACGAGCTTTTGAAGAAAATAAACTTGTGCAAAACTCACCTCACGACAGCAGCAATGGGATGAGGAGGTTGGATAAGTCCACTGAAGTTGCTACAGATTTTCTCCTGTGTGTGACACAATGCAAAGCTCAATTTGACAGGTGAAAGCGTAGGGGAGAAGTATTTGATCCACTTTACTGTGGTACAGTGTTCATATAAACTCACCCATCCGATCCTAACACAACACCCTACACAACAGACAACGCTAACGTGTGCCCATGCACGCACAAACCTCTGAATTCGATAAAGTAGCCAATGGACAACCGGCCAATGGCCGTCCGTGTGGTCAGCTGCTACTGGTCGCGTTGGATTGGCTCGGTCAGTGGATATTTATTTTAGCCCGATGGGGTATACAAAGCAGTCGGGCAATCATTGTTTCGTATAGCACGTTTTCACACAGGCTTGAGGTCGTAAAAGTGACAAGGATGGAGCTCAGCGGCTCGTGATATTAGAAAAACGATTTCGTAATGTAGCCATTTCATTTAAAAGTGAATATAGTTTATTTTGATATTAAAACTTGCCTCAGGAATAAAACATAACTTTTATGTGGAGGAAGCCTGATTATTCAAGTTTCCTAGTTTATTTAAGTCTACCTCGCTTTGCTTACGTATTCAAAGTGGAATTCGTTTGGGTTTACATTTCTGTCCTTTGAGATGAGCATTGGTGAACAACGCAAGTAGATTGTGCTCAGAGCACTACACTATTTTGATGGTGCATGGTGTTATATGAGTCATACCGATCCCCTACGCTCAGGTAACATATTACCCTGATTTTCCAACCCTCTTATACTGTACAAAGCCCCCAAAGGCAGTTCGTTTGTTCTCCGCCTTTCAGTCTGCTTGTAATAGAAATTCTGGGTTAAAATAGCCCACACAATGTATACGAAATGTGGCACCTTTATTTTACCGTCTTAGCGTCAAAGACACATAAACTCCTATTTTAAAAATTATGGCAAATCATGCAAAAGTAGATGTCCTATTCATTCTCTGCAGCCTACTAAAATACAATTCGGAAGTTTTGTAACCTCTTTGTGCTTTCGGTCCCGAGTACTTTGGATAGCTAAGGGGGGAGGGGGAAAGTATCCAGCGAATAGGAAACTTAATAGTTACAATGCAATGGTATTACTTTAGTGCTGGTGTTACACTACTTTATGGCATGTTCTACATTATGATCAGGGCGATCATTTTATATTTTCTCATCATTTATTTCGAAGATGGATCCTAATCAAGGTTGGGCAACGGCACTGCCAAAGAGTGACCTCTAAAGCCGCATTAAATAGCCTCGAGGAAATGCTATGGAATTTAACATCTCACAAATTGCTTACGGAAGTCGGCTTCGTGAATCATTAGTTGTCTTGATGCTTTGCGTTCACTTTTTGATCTTACATAATGGATAGTTATTCTTGGACACAAGGAACGCGCCTGCCGCTCTTGCCCAATTACATACTTTCTGATTACCGGTTTTTCGCTTGGATTTCGGATCGCTTGCTGCTATTTCCTACAGCGTAGAATACCAGTAATTATACCTAGGATTTTGCCTCCTTACCTGACTAATCAATTTATCATACTACATTTCCTCCTCCCCAATCATTGCTAACTAGTAACTTACTTAGTTTTGTTTTTATGGCGCTTCGGCCTCCTCGGTGACCTTCGTGAACCCAATTAAACCGATCCATGAGTAAAAGTGGAAGCGACTCAACTGTGTGAAAGAAATTTAATTCCCATCTCTTTTGCTTTCTTTAAAAAAACAAAACCGGCCTTATTCTATCACAAAATGCGCCTTTCAGTGCAATTAAAAAACTTTCTTTTTTGAGGGATAGTTTGGGCATGGTTAAGCAGACAAATGGTGCACTCGAGAAATTTTTGCCTCCCCATCAAGATGGCGCACTTTTTCACCATTCCATGTAGACCGATCCGTGCCTACCATAAACGCCCTTTTAATGTCAGTGTACTTCGTAAAGGAACAACAATTTTCTAGCTCTCGAGAAAAAAACCTCCTCAAATTGACAGATCTTGGGGTGGAAAAAGAGCAATTAACGGCCACCGCAACAATTTAGCCAACGACTACTTGCAATACCTTCGGACCTCTACCATTGCTCGAACCAAAAACAACGTCACCTGAGGACAGTGGGACGTCGTGTGGGTGATTTATAGAAAGTGAGAGGAGAGTTCGGATATCACCGACGGTACCGGTGACAGGTGGTGGATTCTGTAATATCCGTCCAAATATTGCAAAATAGCTTGCTTCATCTGGTTAAATTTCAACAAGAGTCGTCGATCAGAGCATATGTTCTTGGGTAAGTGCATCGAAAAAGGAGCCGGTTTGTGGAAAACACTCAATACAGACTACCCTAGACTGATCAATTTCAATCATTCCATTGCCGGTTCCATTACTTACCAAAAGATATCGAGAGTAGTTCGATGGGCGCGGAACTGACATCCAAGATCTATAACTTGTCCATCCTGCTTTATCCTTTATCTATCCGTCTCGAATGGCCAATGTCTGCTTCCCCTCTGACGCCAGTCTGTACTTCTTAGACCAATGTCCAGCTACGATTCGTACAACATGTCCCACTTTCGCTTCCAATTATGTAACTTTGACTAACAAACATCCCATTTGATCACTCCTGCCTTCTCAACGTTTTGAACCTCCCATTTCCTCTAAAAACTCAACAATATACACCAATGGTAGTTGAGTAGAAGTAAAACACGCTAGCGGATGCTGGAAAAAGCGCTATCGAGAAATTGTGAACCAGTTAGAAGTTGTATAAAATCTATGAGACACATGCTCCATTCAAAAATCATATCCAAATCAACTGTACTGTATGTATAAACAATGGCAATCCCTCAACTTCCTCAACAGTTCTTACTCAGAATTATCAAGAGATTTCTGTCTTTAAAAAATGGGACCATTATTTCAAAAGCCAAGTATTGAGTTGTCAGCATCAGCAGGGACCGGAATTACCCTTGGCGTCTTCTACATGAAGGTGGTGGTAATCCCCTCTTCAAACCTTTTCAAACAGGCCATAAAATCTCCTCACCAAAAAAAAACTTCTTCGAAATAATAATGACTCGGTAAAGAAAATCAAAGCACTTTCTGTCTTTCCTCAGTCCTCTCCATCATCCGACAGTCCCCGAATTTCTTCTTCGTCTAACTTCAAAGCTCTCCAAAATCGCACAGTCATCTGAAAAGGGGATGAAAAGAGAGGTTTGACCTCGCGAAACCGTTTAGGGGGAGAGGCTACCACATTGTAGGTATTCACTTCCTTTTCCGCTTTCGCCCCTCCCATCGTGCGTAAGAAAATGCCCGCAACTATAGATTACGTCTGCCCATTTGTGCTACTGCTGCTGTGCCATCATGATTGCAGAAGCTACCTGCTGTGCGTGTATGTGCGGGTAACGAATTCAGAAGTAGCACCAGTATCAGCAAAGGGGCATGATTTTTATAACACAAGAAAGACGACATTAAGATAGTGTGTAATGACTTGGACTGATAAGCTCTAATTCAGATAACCCAACGCATTTCTAACCCGTTTATTGAATAATTCGGTTTTGATTGCAGATGCTTGTAAATAAATTTATGTGGAAAGCCCATCGTCCATTGCTTTGGTCGTATCCTCTATATTGCATAATGCTCTAACCCTTCAAAGGCTTCGAGCTCAATAGTAAATGGTACATTTCAAGTCACCATCGTAAGTCACGATCGTAAACCTGGCCAGGGTGGTAATTCATTGCTATTTCGAGTTACCTACCCTGCTATAGTGGTTCTGTGATGGATTTCATACTATAGGAACGAAAACTTCTCGAAAATATTGTGACGAAATACCTTTAAAATAACGTAATAACCGACAAAGATTCAGGACGCGACAGAACTACTTGGCTTAAAGGCGAATATTCAGGCCTACAACTTCAATACGGTATCATACAAGCATTGTTACCAAGTCGTATTAAAATCACTATGTATTTTCCGAAAGAAGATTCATCGTAGAGAACGCAATACACCCAGCAATAGCAGCACGACAAGTCTCCGGGAAAGGAAGGAACATGTGTGCTTGCAAGTGTGTACGCGTGTTTCAAGGTGGAATTAACCATGTTTCAGTACGCAACAAAGCGCTACATGGAAAAGCAGGAAATAGAGAATGGAACTACCTTGTTGGACAAGGGGTTACCTGGAGGCCAATCCTTTACAGTTCCTCACTTTCAGCCTTGAGGGCAGCATAAGGGGAGAACAGATACGTTTGTTTAGGATTATTGTTTAAACTGAGAATTCAACTTAGGGAAAAAATAATGTATCAAAGTTTTTTTTGAATAGCTTACGATTCAGTCACTCAGAAGTTATTGGCATCGATGGCTAGGAGGTTCCCAAGCACTATTACCGCTAACCTCAGGCCATCTACGTAAATTCTACCACATATCGCCTTCTTTACCAAAAAAAAAAAACAAAGAAAGACGTGGTGCTTCAGCCACACAACCGAAAAATCACAGACGATAGCAATTCGTGGATAAAAGTTTATGCCACTTTTTAAAGCCATTCCTAATGGGATGCTTATTTTTTAGGAACTTCTATTCATGTGGCACAAAAAATAAGGAAAATCCTTCTGTTTATCAATAAGCGGTATCGCGCTATGGGCACGAACCAACGCTCCACACTGAAGTGAATAAAGCACCAAAAAGTCGCCATCAAAGCTACTCATTAATCAAGATTAGAAGGGACTCTTTTCCCGACTTGATTACCGCCATGGGATTTTGTGCACCAATCTGTCAACCTCAGAAAACACGAAATTTATTTTTCTTGCGAAATAACTAGTTGGATTAGAGGTTTGTCTTATAGTTATAATAGTTTGTGAGGTCCTTAATTTTCCACTGCTTACCAGTTCCATGTGAAATTTTTCCGTTTCCGACTAATACAAAGGATGGTGTATTCCTCTTTCCCTTCGTTCCAAATAAATTTACACAATGTTCGCAAGAATGGTGTTGAAATCAGAAGGCAGTGAAAGATTAGGGTTTGGCCAGTTTTGTGTAATTTATCAAAAGATCAGGTTCACAGGAAGCGCACTGCAATGTTTTATTCGTTTCCATCGATGCAAATAAACTTGACAGCATGCAACCTTCAAACATGTAGAGGGTATTCAAAATAACTTCGTTAGAATGACAAAGTAGTAAAGGCTAGAAGAAAAAAGTGCCCCGATGAACGACAAAATCAAGTGTTACCCCATATCCCACCGATGGAATTGCTACGGAATGATCGTTGCCCCAACTGCACGTCCAGCTACACAGACTCTTCGGACCTCCCAGTTTCGATCCACATGCCTCTATCTTGAACTTCCGTTAACAGCCCCCAACTCATGCTGACATTTGTAGCAGGACATTAACTGGAACAACCCATCCACTAACGTCTGGGGGAGAACTCGAGCGCTGATCTTCGAAGGCACCTAACTCCTGAAATTACGAATCAATTTGTTGATTTTTAATGCATAAAGTCAAAGCTCAAGTCGGCAGCGTGAATTGCAGGCACTATGCCCACCTCCCAACGGCTAATTGCCAAGAAGGTATGCTACTTCCCCAGAGAGAGGTGGATAATAAGATGAGAGAAAGGAAGTGAGAGATCAGTCCACGAGACAGCAATTGGAAAAAAGAACCACAGTAGGGGTGGAGATGAAGGAAAAGATAGCAGGTAACCTGCCGGTACACAGAAAGGCTACGATCTTTAAAGGTCAGGTGTCTCTGACAATTTGATTGGTGGAGCATTTCTTCCGAGGCGAAAAAAGAGAATTCGAGGATGCAACCACAATATACTACGCAGATGACGCACATTTATGCTGTTTTTCATAACCGCCGGGAAAAGTGAATCGTCAGAAATGAAAACGCATCATTATTATAGCAAGATTTGCACGGTTCTCGAATATGACTAACGCTCGAAACACAGATGGAAAGGGTGTTAACTCGAACACAAGAGAAATTAATTGAAGATTTTACGAAATCTGTAACTAGGATGCATAAGACCAAAGCGCGTAATGGAAAAAAATGAGGGCCTTGCATATGATAAGCAAATGAATGTTGGACGATAAGTGGTCAAGAAGTTTGACTTCCTTTCTATGCATGGCGTAAGTTCAAATTATTTCAACATAGCAATGTCACATACATATATTCCATAGTTTACATGGTCGATTCGACAAAATCAAAGTGCCAGAAAATTTCGAAACGTTAGGAGGTCATATAAAAGGAAAGTTTTTGTGCGTCTGTAACATAACTTGTTTAGTGGTGAGGTTAATCGCGCAAGGCATGGAATAATCGAAATGAATTTTCGTACGCGAATTCTTGAAAGTGCTCCCTTACTAAGATGCTGTTTATGAAGTCGTTAAATCTAGCACAATAAAAGTTGAGAATTTCTGTTTTACAGCCCAACCAATAGCCAAATTTCGGGTTAGAGATAGCGATTAATAAGAAAGTGTACAGATGCAGAGGAATATTCCACTTAGTTGCTACGATTCCATAAACATGAGGAGAAATTACCAGAAGCAAAACTTTAAGACTTACCTTTTCAGCCATTTTTCGGCGACCTTCAAGATCCATACTGGCGCCTCTGGAACGCATTTCCATGAGTTTGGGGAAGAGTTCGTTAAACACTTCACCATCAGAATCCTCGTCATCTTCATCGGAATTATTCTTTTGATTTGCCTTTTTCTCCACTGGATTAACTACATTCGACTTCTGCTGTGAATGATTTATGGGAGCAGATTCACTAATGGCCGCTTTCGTGTCTAAAAAATTGTTACTTATATGTTACAAGCAAGCACACATTTATCAAGGAATCCACTATTTGCACTTACTTTTGAGAGCGAGATTAGGCCATTGATGAGCAACTAGAGCTGCCGTAATTCTGGCTACTCCATATTCCTCATCTGAGTTTTTAAGGTTTCAAGAAAAAGACAAACCTTCTTCAATTTCGTCAGAATGATGGGAAAGTTGGACAACCTCAAAGTGATTCTTGGTGGCCTCCTTAAAGACCTCTGTGCGAAGACTTTCGTTGGACAAAGAATCACAAACGAGAAGTTGAACTGGAATATCTTCCTCCTCCCCCAATTTCAGCCAATCACAAGCAACTGACCAGCTTTCCGACTAGACAAAAATGTGAGTACATTGGCGCTAAAACGTTGATGTGAAATTTTCGATCCAACTAGAACCAACAGTGCCACCTACGTTTTCCGTATCAAAACAGATAATTAAAGCCTCGGCATCTTTGGCATCCATTTTTAAGCATGAGTAGGGAAGCAGTTTCAACTGTACTGAGGCCGTATAATATTTACAGTCTATGTACATGCAGTCCCTAATTGTACTCGTTTTTGTAAGTTCTAAGGAAATTTAAGTATATTTGCACATACCATCGTAGACTAAGTTTGCAATGTCACCTGCATGAGCATTTATAATATAGACTTGAGGAAGCATTTCCGCAGGATCCTAAAAGATATTACGGCAAAATGGTTGAAGTGATCAATGAAAGGAAGAGCTAATGTACTTAAACAGAGTTCGAGTGCTTCTATTAAATCTCGAAACGTAAACCCATGACTCCTTTCTGCAAGACACAGCTATACATGATACCATGTAATGATCCGAAAACAAATGCAATAAATTCCAACAAAACAATAGCAAATCTATCAAAATAGCAAGAATCACCGAATACAAATAACACGTAAGGCATGACTGAATAGAGACTGAAGCTTTTGAGGTGAAAATAAATTACTTAATTCGTGCTTTTGACCAGATTTGTAGAAACGCGTTGTGAATCAAGAGACTGCTCGATTCCATGCTAGCTTCTAACAGTTCCCGTATTTCTCAGATGTCAAATGGGGTCGGTTAAACACCAATTCTTAGTTTATCTGTTCGGCAAAATAGGTTCCATAAAGAGATTGTGGATACCTCAAAAGAGCAATTTTCTGCACTAAGCAAGGATGGCAGCAAGTAAGGAGGTTTAAAGATGCCATCATAGCCCGAAGTAATGCTACAGTGCATTAATATGCATTACTTCATTCCGAGAAAAAGAACCATAACAGCCAGAACTTAACCACTCAGGCCAAACAAGGACTCAGGCACATGATGTCAAGGTCAAACAAATTATAGTTATAGGTCCCAAAATTGGTAGTATTCTCGATTACCTTAATGTTTGGCATATAACGATTGTTAAAAAAGATTTCTATATATTATCCTCGTCTTTTGCTTGATTCGATGCCATAAAACGAAAACACTATTCGAAACAGGGCAGTTCACTATGGTCTATGCCTTACAATAAATCAAATCGGATCGCTTTGTATTTTTGTTTAGGATTCCTTAATTATTAAAAAAAGTGAATGTGTATCTGTATGTGTGTGCCGCAGCTTCGCAATATCGCTCTCGTTTTAATAATTGGAGCTAAGCCAGTAACACTAATGAATACAATACTAACGTGGAGAAGTACAGGGTGCCGATGGCCTAGACCATTAATCTTGATGCAGATTTGAAGCCCAGACCTCGGTGACTGAGGCGCCAGAGTGGTTAACTGCGGCTCCACAATACATCAAACTACCCTATAAACAGTCTTTTGTATATTTTAGCACGATCATCACAAGTTTATCCAGGCCAAAGGTTTCTGCAATGCTTTGTTTGTAGCGTCCCGAGACTTCCTTGATAGTGAAAGAAGGCATAATACCAGGGCAGATTGTGCATATTCAGCAAGCGGACTCCACTTTATAGGAATTCCATCTCGGTCTATACCGCTTTTGGCAAACTGCAGCAGTTTGAAAGAAGTGGGAGAATCTTCGATATTCCATAATCGAAGGGCTGAGAACGGCGATGATACTGGCTATGCACCACCTGGGAACATTTCGTTATGGAGATTTTCCTAACATACCTGCTTAAGGAGCCCGGTGCCCTAACGGCTCCCAATGGGCAAGCCAATGCTCGGTAGAACATTTTACTCTGAACTTAGTTTCCAACCTGAACGAAACTTCGAGTCCATTCGAACTGCTAAAAGAGACCAGTGACGCGGTATCAAGCATCTCCTCAGTTGCTTTAGAATGTCGATGAATGCCACGATTAGCTAGTGGTTGTCTCACCACCATCGATTACGTTGTGATGGCTGACGCGGGAGGTTTACCAAGAGGAGCGTCGGGGACGACGCCCGAAAGAAGAGAGGGGCTATGTAATGCTTTGTTTGTTCTGATTGCCGGTTGGGGCCACTTAGGTGGCCATATTGGACCATTAATCTCCAAGATGTGAATGTCAGGAGCTGGTTTCCTAGGTTCTGGATGATCCACAGGAATTAAAGACGCTCATAAGTTGGTGAGCAATTGTCATCAATGTTCACACGGTGGCACAAGTAGACTAGACGCATCAGCTTCTTGCAATTCTCGAAAGGAATGACAAAAGCCGTTTCAGGAATGGCGAACATCGTACTTTCGGGTCTGATAGAGCACGATGTTGGAAAAGAATAGTTAATTTAACATTTCATGGAGCAAATGTCAAAGGGGTGTGTCTTTTACTTAATTTAACTTTATTCTCACAATATTGTGGCTAATTTTACTTATTCACAGACTTAACACATTGAACGTATTGTTTGCCACAGTGAGGTGGGGGAAAATTAAAACGTCTTTATCAATACATTCCGTAATCGTATACCATAGCAATTTCTTTGTCGGAAGTCCTACAAGGAATTGCCAAGTTGCGGGTTATAGGTACTGCTTTTGTGTGTTTAGATGAGTTGTAGATATTTCTTTGCCTGCATCAGTTTGTGTTGCTGAAGCGTTTTCAGCTCGTTGGAATGCTAAAGGCAACCTCCCACACAACGTTCACACATTACTCATAATCCTTTCATCTCGTCTAGGGCACAAGTTTGCTAGCCCAATTTTGCATTATGCTAAAGTCAGTTTCTTCTTCATCCGGCACTTCGCCTTACCGCGTTTGTTTGCCATCAGGTTCTATATGCTTCAATGAATGCACCATCTCAACAAGGGCTGCCTTTTGTCATTCACTTGTATAAATAATGGCAATAGAATTAGCTAGAGTGGTTCCTTTTACCTGCTAATTGTAAACACAGTAGATGGATTGAACGCTGACAAGGTGGGAAATTATTAGGCCAGTTTTTCGCTGGAACCTCGAGCCATTGATCTCTGTAACATCTCCCGTGATCATCGTCAAAATTCGTTTTGTTCCCGCTATTGATATCACATGGAATTAAATTTTTAGTCAGGTCTCTCCTGAAGCCATAAGAAGTCATAATAATGGGATATAAAATGTATTATAAAGGTACAGAAAGGGTGGAGGGTGACCGTAATGGCCCGAAGACAATGACTCTTAGCGGAAGTACAAAGGCAAAGTATGGCTTAACTCCTGTCTCCTTTGCAGAGTCATTAACGGGTCTCCACTTGTTCAATCTCCCACCTTGGCCATCACGACGCAGTTAGTGCTGTTAGGTACAACAGAGAAGACTTATCACTGAAAAACTGCCGATTTCTCTCGGCATTCCACTGGGTCGGGAGCCTTGCCTGTTTTGGAATGTTGTGGTTATCACCCATGTCCATCACTAGCCTAGTCTAAAAGCAGAGTTAGCAAACGAAAGACGGATTTTAAAGTTGTCTCATAGGAATAAGGTTGCGCGTCAATTCCTCCTTCCCACTTTGTTTTCACTTCAGTGCTGACCACCCATACCTCTCTAGGTTCTATCCTGCTAGTGAAGAGGTAGAAGAGGTATTAAGTGTTCGCTAGGTTGACGCTTTTATACAGGCAATACAGACAGCTCCATAATGATAATTTTCGAATAATTCACGGCTAGTGTCAGTTCATTCGTTGATAGCATTCCTGCAGATCTCGGGACTGGAGGTCGTCACACATTTTGCCATCCGCTTTCCGTTGCTACCGATGTAGTGCTCTGAGTTTTTTCTGAAGTTCAAAGAAGGCCTAATACAAGGGTACTATATGCATCGCTGATGTACAGAAAGGCCGGAAGCTACTAGCATGGTCCAGAGGCTCTGGCTTCGTTAGCGGAAGTACAAAAACGAAACATTTAGTGTCTGCGAAACCAGGACGAAGAGTTAAACAACTTATGGAAGAAGTACAATGTTACTAAGGCGTCTTGATAAAAATTGGTGAATTCAACCCTAAAATAAATCTCAATGAGTGTAATTCCTTCATTACTTTAACATTAACATTAGTGGAACCAAGATTTTCTTTACATGAAAAAAATTCTACCATTTAATCCAGAGGTAGATATTCTTTCCTCACAAGTGCATGTTGCCATCCTTAAAGGCAAAAGAAGGCAGAGGGAACGGGGCTGCTGTCATGGCCCAGAGGCCAGCCCAATCAGCCAGGGCAATGCCGCCACCCAAGTGATCGGAACTGGCAGTCAAACAAAGTATTATGCTAAACATTACATGGAGATAGCGTTCGTAAACATTAAGTATCACTGTAATTTCAAGCCAAGCCTACTGGAATATGATAATAAACCAGCGACAGCACATCTATTTAGATTAAAAAAGCGTGATTTTAGCTCAAAGTCTAACATTTTATTTGCCTAGGAGCATTATTTGGACTAAGAAACATGAAATGTAATGAGTGCAGAAGTTTTCACCCTTTGCGGTCATGTACCTCCGCCCTTTATCATTGTAGGAAATACGAAAATGAATAGTAGATGCATCTTCTGCATTGTCTTCCTACTGTAAATGGAACACTAGGGATTTATGCAATACACTTTAATAAACACAAAGACCAGCATATGGAGCGATGCATCTCCTTATCACTCGATCAGTTTAAGGGTCACGGATTTTTAAGACCCACTTACAAATATGCGGTAGCATCTCAACGCATACGCCCTGTATCAAGTCTGTGTGAAGTTGCACAGGTCAAGTTCATCCCTGCCATCAATTGTACATCCGACTGAGTGAGTTAATGCAATATTTGCCAGCGTAAAAAATCCGTAGACACTCAGAGATTCTATGCCAAGGTTAGTGGACCACTATTCGCTCAGGTGAAGAGCCATGTGATGTGGCGGGATTGGTCGGCCTACCTCTCCAATGCCTATATAAGGCTAGTCCCCTTTGGATCTGCTTCCACTTACTCCTCAATGCAGAGCAAGGTGAAAGGTAAGTGTAGCAATTCACCCAAATGCTTCATCTAGCCAAAAAAAAATCCTTTGGGCAAGATGTGTTACGGTAAGAAGACATAAGGGTTCTACTAGTTTGCTGCATTTTTATAGTGATTGCAGTTTTACAGCACTAATTTCTCATTCTGCTAGAACAGAGAATAATTAAATATAGTGATAAGGACTATTTGATTATTGTCCAAGTCGGAAGTGCGGGACTGCTTTGCATCGATGCATTTTCACTTTTTAGCCACAAGGTGATAGGGGTGGAGGGCAGTTATATAGTTAGAGGCAGTGCTTACACAATCAGAGGTCGAAAGGATCAAAAATAAAGTACCTTCTTAATGGCATGTAGTGCGTTCGGGAAAAAGCGCAAAGATTGTGCTTTTCTAGTAATTTCTAGGTGAAAGTGTTGTTCGCATTTGTAACTTTATGGTTCAAAACGCCTTCTGAGGTTAAGATTATATTGCGAATTCACATAAAGACGTGAGGTCCCTCTATAAGTCTGAAGGATTTTGACAGAGTCTGGTGGGCAATCTTAACTAAGTAGTTTGTTTGCACAAATGGATTATGCTTCCCAGTTACCTATGTCAATCGTGTCCCTCTAGGACAAACAATCAAAAGCGGAATGGGTTTGAAATAACGGTTTGGAGTAGGGGATTTTCCGATCCTCCTAACTCTGGTTGTATTACCACCACCAGGCTCTCGACTAGTTTAATTTTAATTGGCCAGCTACTCGAGTTGTTTCCTTTTCCTGGTAATCAAGAAAACAGCAAGGCAAAAGTTCTACTCCAATGGTCGGTAAAAATCAGCAAGAATAAGCTAATAAGGCATCTTAACTTTGCTAAGATAAAATATTTATGTTCATTGGAGGTTACGCTTATTGTTTACTACTGCATGAGCTACACTTGAAGGCTCGTTAGCCAAAAGTCTTATCGAGGGACATTCAGCCAATGGTAGCTTGAAGGTAATGGTCATCAATTTGCTTTGTGATGATAAAGCTGGACTCCGTGGGAGAATTTTTAATCAAACATCCATGTTTAGATACAAAAACCAGCGTTATAACTGGACCCCTCAGCAATGAATTTTCCAATTCAAATGGTATCCTGTCAAACTTCCAACTTGGAGACCGGGTTTTCAATATGAAGACTGATGCTGTCTCGACAACAGCGGTCATTTCCTTCCAAGCAGTGGAAAATGAAGTGGGAACAGTGACGCGGATATCGGTAGCTGACCTCCGAACCACAGTCGTCAAGTTGGCATCGACACTTCGAGAAAGGCTGTTGCCTCTTTTGCAGCAACGAAGGGTGGACCTGGCCTCTGAGATAGAGCAGAGTAGGACATTTTTGGCTACCTACATTACAACGGGAATCAACCGTGTTTTTCTCCAGGTAATGCTCGCTCATTTCCAAAAGCCAATAGCCGCAGGAAATAAACCACGTACAAAGAAGGGGCCACCATTAAATGCTTTATTTTACTCCAAGTTGCATTGCCATGATTATCCTAATTTGTAGAGTACTTCCACCGTAAAAGACTGAACCAGACAGTAAGCATGCTTTTGTGCGATTTCTAACCTCCCTGACTTACAGTGAATATTAAGTTTAAGCGTTTTTTTTTGTATCTTAGAAAGCGCATAACTTGCCGACGGAACGGTTGCTACATCTAAACATTGGGTTATTTACACGTCTCTTTGAATGGCTGATCTGAATGTTTTATGAATTTTAAAAAAGATTTGTTTTCGTCTCAAGAGAAGTGATAATGATCTGTTAGGCCAAGATGATTGCGTATTTTCAATGTTCATTCTCTTCTGAGCTTTAGGTTATCAAGACCAATCTTTTTTAGTCAATTGCAAGATATCGAGGTCGTGGATAGAGGAAAACGTCGATATCACTCCTCAACGTTTCGCCTAAGAGGAGGATATGGATCCCACTGACCACACCGCTAGCATTGTTAATTCGACTTAATCACCTAATTACCTCCGGATTGGTATTATGCATCAAAAGGATCCTCGTAATGTCAAATGATAGATCAGTTCAAAGTAGTTATATTTCACACCAATTTATGCACTTGGCTTAAATTCAAAGTAGTCATAAATTTTAGGATCAAATTCGCGAAACTCTCGATCAAGCCACCTTACGGTGTTGGATACAGAACTCTTGGTGTGCTGTGAGGTATAAAAATGCTACGCCTCGATGAAGAATTGCCTTTTCTAATACAATACCAACTTATTGAAGTGACTTCTTCAAAGAAAGCATATATAAACACAAAAACACGCTTGACGGATTGGGAGAAGTAAATACAAAATGTAGAGGAGAAAAATTATCACGTCATAGTAACTAAACGAGACGAGCGAAGACAGAATGTGTATTGTCTACCCATAGAAGGGATTTAAGCCACTGACACGGGTTGGAGGCCAAGCCGCCTGGCAAGAATACAGTGGCGGATCCCTAAGTGGCTCGATGTCATAAACCAAGATTTAACTCAACAATTATTGTGTAATATATGTACTTGCTGGTCAACCCAAACGACTACGAACTAGTTTTGCCTATTGAAATTGAATTTCAGGGTCTCATCATTAGCACAGCCAAGAAACTAGCACCAACTGAGGGGTCAACTGACCTTTATCTTGTCTAAGATTGAATTGCAGTATCACTTGCCTCTTTATTTATTGCGTGGATGCCTTCACTATAAATGCGCGGCGCATCATCGCAAACGCGGACGTATCAAAATATCTTTTTTGGATTCGTGTGGCTTTTGCATACATTCTAATAAGTCGATCACGTAAAAAACCCAAAAGCTCTCAGTTTAGATTTGACAAGTAAATAAACAGTCGCATATCAATGAACTGTTGTGCCTGCTTTTGGTGAAGATTTAATGATCACACCGAGATGTGTGCGAAGTTGTATGCTCCCTAAGGTGTTTGCCAAACGAGAAGGACTCAAAAATTTTTCAAAATTAATCTAGTGAATAATCCAATGATATTAGTACAGTTGCGTACTTTTAACACCAAAAAAAGATTGCCCTAACAATTTCCTTGCGTAAAAATAAATGAATCCTACACATACGGCCAAGCAACTTTGCCTTTGGGTTGAAATTATGCTTTAAATTCGCTTGATTAATCTCTAGTTAATTGTTTCAAGCTAAAAAGTATAATAATATTAGCTAAAGCTACCTAACAGATAAGTATTGTGCTCAATAAAGTTATTGTTCCTTGCCTTAGCTTGCGTGTATGCGTTTGCGTCTGGCCTACATTCCAATGGACAGCAATCTCTCCGAACAGCGAATGGCCAGTATTGTTGAGTCCTTTTCGCCCATAGCCTTCATCTCTGATAATGATGACGTCAAACCTGAACTCGGTCATGTTCCTCTTTTCGCCTTTTCCCAACTACTTAACCAAGCTGAAGCAAGTTGTTTTAGAAATGTCGAGCCACTTTTCACGGGCATGACAAACCCTGTAATTCTGCTACTTTTCACTTCTGGGAGCACCTCGCCAATCCCAAAAGCCATTTTACTGCGAAATGGTCAGCTAGCCAATCGTCTTTGTTGGCAGTGGAGTCCCACATCATCTTTAGCTGGAATTACTGGTCCACGTCTTGCCAAGACCTCCTGGCTCTTTGTAGACGCCTTCACAGAAATGTTCGGACCTTTGTTAGATTGTCAAACTGTTGTTGTTTCTGGAACATCTACTATCACGAGTGAGCGACTTGTCTCCGATGTTGACTTCCTCGGACGTTTGGTTAATAGATTTCAAATCGCACAAATCACCAGCGTGCCCTCACAGCTGGAAGCTTGGATGAAGCAGTTGGACAACGGATCTAAAGCATTCAGATCTCTCCGAGCAATCGTGTCCAGTGGGCAAATACTGACTTTCACTTTGGCAACCAGAGTATTTGAGGTGTTCGAACATCGACCGCTGCGATTGATAAACCTCTATGGAAGCACGGAAGTAGCTGGAGATATTACTGCGTTGGCATTTGATAGCAGGGAAGAGATTCAGTCTGCAGCTGTGGAGTCACCTCTAGGCGGTCTTGTGCTGCCCGTGGGAAAACCGATACCCAACGTCGAGATGTATGTTGTCAGTGGAATTTGTGAGGAGGGTCCAACTAACGTCGTAGGCAGAGGCGAGGAAGGCGAAGTGTTGGCATCAGGTGCTGCAATTATTTTGGAAGAACCCATCATGGCTAATCAGTCTCCGAGGTGAGTCTAACTACTCAGTTTGAATCGAAATACCATTGATTTAGCATTTAGGCAATGACGATGTGTAATAGTTTTACACTTATTTTGGAGGAGTTTATGAAACACATGGTGCAATTCAAAATGAAAAAGTTTATTCTTTCTTTTAAGGTACTATAGAGATACGCCACTTGAAGCAACACGGGATAATCATTCCGTGTAATACGAACTGAATTTTGATCTTAATCAAACGAGATGTTATCATCGCTGTCACAATCGCTTTGCCATTGACTAAAAATACCAACATTAAAGATTGACAGCTGTCAAAAGTCTACATTGATGGAAGGACGCAGTGGCAATGGGTCTAGATACGCGTAATATCCTGGTGGATTTCAAGAACAGGAATCGAGATAGGTCAAAAGGAGGGATAATCTTTTCCATATCTTTAATTTATCACTTTAGCTACCTCTTACTTTCATTTCGCTGTGTGTCGGCTTCCACAGACTGGCTGTTTCTCTGATGGCCAATTCATTGTCCACACGGCCCTGTTTTTCAAGGGTCTTGCGCACCGGTGATGTGGGATTCGTCTGTCCAACGAATGGTTATCTCTACATCACCGGACGCGTAGACGACATGGTGAAAGTAAATGGCGTAAAGATCTGTGTTGGTAACATTGACCAACTTTTGACCAGACTCCGATGTGAGGATGGAGTGTTCGCTAGCCTCGGTACGACTTTGACTATTCCTCTTGAGAACGGCGAGACGAGCACGCGTCTGGTCTGCTTCTACCAACGTGAAACCAGTGGTGACAACGCTTTCACCAACGCTGATCTTGCTGAGGTGGTGAGAACTCACTTTTCAGCCTTTCTCAATGTCACATTCGTGGAGGTAAGTAGCATTTAAGTGTCCTTCATTCTTACAAAGTACCTTCAACCCACTCATCAGCTTCTGGCATATACGGCCTACGGGTTGATAGTTAATGCTGGTAGTTTAATATCAAAGCTTCAATCCACTAAGGCAAATGTTGCCATACTATTTTGAAATTCTTAGCTCCGAACTGAATGCTTTAACACTGAAATAGGATTGGATTAGCAATGGCATCATAATATTTTCATGTTTCTCCAGTTCAAACTCTTGCACCTCACCGTGCGATAGCAAACAACTAAACACACAACCTCTTTGTGTGTTCATGACTAAAACTGCTCGGTCACATCGTTTCTTTACTGTGAGAACCAGCTTCCATCTAGACGAGGTTTTTAGCCTTTGCTAGAGCTCAGAGAATCCTTCCAAAAGGAAACAGCTTATCTCAAGCACTTTATTGCGTGGTCCAGTCGATTGCCTTCAGCCTGAATTATGCTGATGGTTTTATGGTATCAATTGTCACCCAGTCCTGTGGTTCATATTAAAGTTAAACTAGGAAACGTTGCGCTGATATGTGTGCACAACTTGTCAGTTGGTTTACAATGGTCTGCTAAGCTACCAGTAAACCATACAGTTATGCAATCATAACTACAGTTTATCATATTAGGTGGTATGTATTCGCTACCGTGGCGAACACTACGCACGTAACTTCGTTTCAATTTCCTACGTATTTCTGCTAACTCATTTTCCTTCTTCACGTTCAGGTGCCTTCATTCCCTACTCAAAAGCAATCAGGGAAGATCAACAAAATGAGACTAAAACGAGACTTTCTGAACGGTCTCTACGATCAAGTGACGCGTCCTGCAGATAACATCATGAAGACCATGGCGTCGACAGCTGACAGCCGACGTGAGGCTATTCGGAGAGTGTTTGCAAAGCACCTCGGTCTATCCGAGGCTGCTGGAGCCAATGGAGAGCCCAGTGATGAGAAGGACTTCTTCCTCATTGGAGGCGATTCAATCACGGTATGTGAGCAACTAGGTAGTTGTGGGTGGGAAATTAGACGGAGAGGTTGATAAGGAATAATGCAACAACGAATACTCTTAATTTTTATGTTTACTACAGATGATTGTTTATGTTCGAACTGTTGGCATGCATCATCTATCAAGCTTATCACAGGTAGATATGTTCAACCTTGACTATTGGCCTAATTTGTTAACCCCCACACTGGATTGGACGGTCACAATTGGGCTTAGCATGAATTCAAATTCGCGTCCAACGCTGTGACACCAAAGAAAGTTTATAAATCGTTTTTAATTCTCTTATAGGAAGCTTTCAGTTTGTAAATACCAGCAGATACTGGGATCCTACAAGCATAGGCGCCCTAAATTTTGGTGATAATACTTTTCGAAACTATAATGCAGTGGAGAATTAAAAAACTAGAAGATGTAGTAGGACAGTGTCGATGTAAATAAATATAAAGCAAATGCTCTAGCAATGGGTCGCGGTTAACTGGTACGGTCGTGAATACAATGGGCGACCCAGATTGATGGGTGAAGAGGCGTGCAGAAGGTATGCAAATGGAGGTAATTGGTATAGCCTGAAAAGTGGTATGCGCGTCATACTCGGCTACCTAATTACAAGCCTGCCTTCGTCATCTTTCGGTCCAGTTAAGTACAGTAGATATTCCTCCACTGTAGATAAGCCGCAATGCGTCTTTAAACTACGGCGCTGAAACATGGGCACCAATTAACAGCAATGAGGATGCGAATAGCTTTATTTCAACATCTACCAACTACTGTTTAGGAGGTTTGCTGCTTCGTGCCTGACAAGAATTCTTATTTACTGCACGATTCAATGAAGCGATTTTAATTGTGACGGTACACGCCCGTAAGCCCACTTCTGCTCCGCTCTGGTCTTATCCCAAGGCTCATATTTGAAGGCGATTGGGCTCAAAAAATATTTTTAACCTATGGTATCCGTAAATTGCCTTTTGTGTTGGGCGACAGAACTCCAGTTAGGTGCTTTCTTGGATCATTTGAACTGCTCTATGGTTAAGCCTGCATGACTATACTAATCTATTGTTAATTAAGGCTTGAAGCATTGAGGCCAAGGACGAGAAGCTGCATTATCGACGATCTAACTAATGTACTCTGCAGACAAATGTACTTAACCTTAGGGGGAAGGTTAATTGTAGATCTCTCTAGTTTCCCCTATCACCTTGTACATTTCTTTTTAGGTAGCAATCATAGTATCAGAATTACGGAAACAGGGGTTCAGAGTAAGCCTCAATGACTTTGCAATGAAAAAGAAAATTGGCGAAATCTTGGACACACTCGTGAGTCAGCGTAACTTCAACCAAGGGGAGCCACCTTTAGCCCCCCAAAAAAGCCTATTCGTCCGCGAATATCAACCCGGAAAAACATTCTTTGATCAACCATTCCATGATGCCTACTGCAGGGAGGTGATTGCTGAAGTTATTGCCGAATCCTTTGTGCAATATGAGCCTTTGGCACAGATGATCAATCTGAGCTCAAAGACAATGCGTCAAATTGTTTTCGGTCGATTGAAGCAATTTGAAAATGTGCCAGGTCTTGTATATGTAGCGGGGTTTACCCATGGCGATCCTGACGGTCCACTTGAAGCCCTACTTCCTGATGTCTGCGCAGCGATCCTTGGTTATCCAGCCTCCACTCCACCTGCTCCAGGAGTTGAAGATCCACTCTACCACCACGTGGAGGAGGCTTTTGAAGTCTGCGATACCGAGGCTGGTCAACTGGAAGATGCTAGCAAATGCTTCTCCTCTGGATTACTTGGGGCAAGACACGATAACATAGATGGTGGGGAAAGGATCCAACTTTTGACCCTTCTAGAGGAAGCACTTATTGATGGTGTTAGAAAAAGTGGGTACACGGCGATTCGATCTGTTAACACATCTGTGGTGACGCAGGTAACTTCCTCAAAAATAATTGCATCAGCAATTAAGTATTCCTTTTAATAGACGCTTAACATAATGTATTTATTTCACATCTCGCAGGTTATGGGAGAAGAATTAGGTTATGTTCACAACTGTACTGTGAACCTCGCCAGTATCTTGGAGGCTCGTGGAGTCAAATGTGATCGGAAAAGCCTAATTGGTAAAGTGGCCACCTTAAAGATAGGTGCACAAAAGTGACGGGACCTTTTTTCTTCCACTTGTGAAACTCTCCATTTGTTGACTTATGGAAAATTATTTGCGTGTTGTCAAGGTTATCTGACGGTTATTATCTTATTTGTTGTTCCGTCCCATTCCGGGGATTTGATTTTTGAACCCATAAGGAATGCAAAAATCTTGAAATAAAATAACAGAAAATTAACAAGCAGGAAACTTCCCCGCATTCACAAGGCAATCTGCGTAAACGTGAGCAGGGCATATGTCATTAGTTGAGTGTGGTAGCGTTCTGTGGGCACTTAGGACAATAATACTAGAAAAAGGAGCAATTTTTTCATTGCAGTTAAGAGTTGAAAGAAAGGCAATCATTCAAATTAAAAAGGTGATAGTGTAATGCATTGTTGACTTGTTTAAACATTCATCTCCGCCGGACGGCCAGGCCTTCGGACCATACGAGTAAACCCAATCCCTAGCGTGTCGCAACAATGCATACCCTGTCCAGCTAATATCCCTCCTTTCGTATTTATGCGTACATTTGTAGTATAACTTCATTCGCAGCATTATCCAACCTGTGAAGTTATCGGCAAAATCCTGGGACGCTAAAACATAACAAAGAACAAACGCAGGTGGATTTGAATCCGGCAAGCAGTTCGAACGCTGTGCTAGCCTTTGTAATTTCACACAATAGATGATCAAACAAACTACGATTTTACTAGCATTTGATAAAGTAGTATTTGGGGTGCTGCGAAAGTGCTCCAATGGATGTGAAGTTCCGGAACTCATTTAATACTGCTACTTGATTCATCCTCTGCTCTCAGTTAAAAGAACCCTCCTTTAAAGTGAAATCTGTCAGATGTTTGACAATGGTTAAGTCGATTAAGTCCTGATTCAAGGAAACATTAAGTCGGTAAATTTTATTTGATGCAGTACAAAAAAACGAGCACCATATCAGTGAAGAATAATTATGTTCTATCTAAATATTTATTTGATAGTGTTAGGAAACCTAAGAAGAAATATTAGAAGTTCTGGCTCTCTTTATTTTAACTTGCCAACGTAAAGGGTCAATGTTCGAAAACCCCAGGTGGTCGTGAGCTTCAATCGAGGTTTATACGGTCTTTCTTTTATGTACTTATATTACATCCTCCTTAAAGGGGAGCATATTCTCTGAATATTGAATAGTTGTCATCTTCTATCAGAGATGGCATTGGATGCCAAATTTTTCCAAGATATGGGGGTGGTTTTGGCTGAAAAGGATTCTGAAGAAGCCCTGGAGAAGTGGTTCGCACATTCTCTTATTTTTGTTTCTAGGTTTCGAGGTGTTCTTGATTACATAACTAGCCTACCGCCGTCGCTCTTTGTCGAAGCTGTCTCGAACGTTGCAAGCATGAGTAAGGCCGTGTTTATGTGATGCTTATGTTATAATATTATCTTCGCTGCTAGTTTTTCCATCTCTAGTACTATCGAGTAATTCTCGTGTTGTTTTGCACGTTGTAGTATGTCAGGGTACCGTGACAGTCATCATAGCTCGTCAAATCGGTACAGAATTGATCCATTACATCGACAGTTTTCCTGACGACCAGTTAGTCATTTCAGCTTTCGTACAAGTACTTTCACGACTCCAGTCCCGTGTCATTGCACTTGAGGTGCAGGTATTACGGCACATTGCGTTGTAAAATTGGTTTGCTTTAGCTGGCTAATTTACGAGATCTCCTTGCTCAGCGCCTTGTAAAAGTCGGTGAACTTCGAGAAGCCGTTACGGTACTCCGTGGGATACCCATCGATTCTCATACGTGGTAGCTAATCTAATTTCATCCCTAACTGGATTTTGTTCTAATCTCACTTTTGTCATGGTCCATAGTGTTTATTCTGACGAATATAAATTGGAAATATGCTCCCGCATCGTAGATGGCTTCTTCAAGTTGAAAGAACCCGACAATGTTGAATCAGCTATTAATTCAGTGTCGAAGTTACTGAACAATTGCAAGGACGAACGTCTGAAAATGCGTTTTAAGGTGAGTCTTCATGTTTTTTCGAATCATTTGCCTAGATCGCCCAGGCACAACTCATGGATGCCAAGCGAAAGTTCCTGGAGGCCGGTCAACGATACATTGAGTTATCGATCCGCTTCCGTGAAATCTCAACAGACTCTGAGCGAACTGCCTTTCTTGAGCATGCACTACTATCTGCCATCTTGGGAGGCGCAGGTCAGCAGCGGGCCCGTCTTCTGGCCTTCCTCTACAAAGATGAGCGTTGTCATGCTCTCCAGGCCTTCCCTATTCTCGAAAAGATGTGAGCTTCTCGGTTGCACGAAGTTTTAGTCTGAGCTGTTGTTGGTTGTTCCTACTTCCTTCTGCAGGTATAAACAACGTCTAATAAGTCGGGAAAATATGAGAAGTTTGCGTCCTCTTCTCGTTCAGTACTATCCTCACATATTCGGTGATGAAGGACAGCAATTGGAGGAGGTTCTGGAACGAGTTGTGGTAGAACATAATATGCTTGCTGCCAGTTACCTCTACAATAACATCACCTTGGAGAATCTCGGTGAACTATTGGAGGTTGAAAGTAGTCAGGTAGGTCTCGCTTGATGCCCTTTTTTGTCCTCTTAGGCCGAATCGATTGCTGCACAGATGATCGAGGAGAACCGAATGGCTGCGCAAATTGATCAAATTGATGGAGTTGTATATTTTGAGCGTATGTTTTTTTATCTCGCTAGGTATGCTATGCGTTCCATTTTGAATGAATAAGATGGTTTCTAGACTACGCTCAACAGCGGCGGAGCCGCGTGACTGCTCAGGCGTGAGTAGTGGCACTGTTTGGCCAAGTGTCATGACAGAAGGGTAAAACTGGTCGTAGGACGATTTCCTGTGTGTAGGCTTTCGTTTGGTCAGTGCAGAACTTTACCCCAGTATCCCCAGATTGGAATACTAAGATTTTGCTATCAAACCACGCAAGGCTTGATTCGTATCGGCAGCTAAGATGTGGACTCAAGGATCTTTTAAAGTTGCACTCTTGGGTTTAAGATAACACCACAAAAGTAGTGTTTGTGCGTTTTTTGATTTTACTTCTGCCCTTTGGATGTTTCACCATTTTTACTGACTACCTTCGTTTCTGAAAACAAGCTGAAGGAGGCAATAGAATTGATAATGTTCAAATTGGGGCCACTAATGAAATGCCAGCGGTGGTACTTTACACCGACCCTTTCGTGTGTGAATTGTAGAAGACAGCGGTGCAACATCGGCGAATACGCGAATGCAGAATCTGTGGACCTCGCTGAATCGCATTCTCGAGGGTATCGAAACCGACCATCCACAGTGGGTTGCGGCTCGCTTGGGAGGTGCTGCCTGAAGGGAATTATAGAACCCACCCCACTTCTGTATAATTTGCTGCAACGCTGAACCGTCACACCCAGTTCTTTGAAGTTATCATCTCCCCCTCCTCCCGCCCCATATAAAGTTTTGAACTGAAGACGCTTAATTGGGCTTCTGGTGGTGAAATCACAACAGATACTGGAATTGCAGACACTTGGGGGCGAGGAGCTTTCAGGGTGTGGGTTTTTGCTCCCTGGGTCGTCCCATTGGATGTGAAGACGTCGTAGTAGCTCCGCCATGTAAGCACTTCAATAGGCGTAGCCGTTCCGTATGGTACCCCTAAATGTTTGGGGGTGTGCTAGGCCACCATCATCCGAAGGCGGGCCTCACAACTCGTTCAAAATCTTCACGCAACCTATCCGAGGAACGGTGGTCGTTGTTAGTCTATTATACCGAAGCAGAAACCGATACATTTTTATGCCTTGCGAGTGCAAGTGCCTAGCATTCATCGGCCATGATACATTGACAACCTTGTTTAGAGTACAACACAGTGGCACCTCAGAGTTCGGGGGTCACGACCATGAAAAAAGGGCGATGTCGCAGAGCGGGGTACTGCCTTCAAAGAATAGACGGTCAGAAATATTAAGCACACATTAAAAACTGTAGATCACCACGTGGTCCTCCTCTTCTTCAAACATCGTCTCCGACGCCCTCCTTGGTCAACTTTCCACGTCACCCACCGCAATGGAGTTGATGGCTTAGAAACCACCCGCGAACCAGTAATACCACACATTCGATTTTCTTGCGTGTGAAAAGGCATCTCATTTTTTTCACTGATACACCTCGGCAATCCCATTGATACTTATAAGCTGCATTGCAGATGGAATTACACTGGGTTCAAATCGCTTAACACTGGACTATGCTCTGCGAATAGGGAATTTCGTGGGTCATTCTTCATCCGTGGGGATACTGACTCAAAAGCAGAGTCATTTAAAAGGTAATAAGATTAAAGGTTAGAATACGGACCTAGCCTTACACATCACTATCCCCCCGCATCTACTTTACCATTGAATGCTACCCAGCCATCCATTTTCTGGATTCTTTATAGTCTTTTTAGTAAGTGAGATCATGGAGGTGTCGCCTGCTTACCCAATTTACGCCTCCATACAAATAATACGGGCGGCTTCACGACTAAATTACCCAAACGTTCTATTCTGGCGCTGATTCTGCTGTAAATAGCTCCCTTGTAAGAAAAACTGACTGGAATAAGTGGCAAGGGCTGGTGTCATTTTTAAAGCAGCCGCCAATGTAGTGCCGCGCGTCTTCTCGTAAACCGTAATTTGGGGAGAGCGCTGTGAGAGAACGTGTAGCATTAACGTAAGAAACAACTGGAAAAATAACGACAAGGCCCGACGTCAAAGGTACAAAATAGAACACCCTCGAAACAGAGAGGGGTAGTATAAAACAAGTCAAAACAACATTTCATTATCAAGGGTTGTTAAAAATCCGTGTATTCTTTTTTCTTACTTAAATGACAGCTATGAAGAGAACGTAATACTTTGTTTGTTCGAACGGCCGGTTTCGGTCACTTGGGTGGCCATGCTGCACTAGCCGCATGCCTGGCCTCCGGGCCATGCCAGCAGCCACCAATCCCTCTGTTCACAGAATATATGCATTCTGCTTTAGCACTATACCTTATTTTACCTTAAAGAAAGTCTAGCGTAATGGCAAGGTTTTCATTATGACCAAATGTAAAATAGCACGCCTCACTCACATGCATTTAAGCATATGTCAGCAGTGGATTAATCTATGAGACAACGAAAAAAATTATTGAAGTTTGCAAAAAACATGCATTTGTTAGTCGGATTTGTCTTATAAACTGTTCTTTTGGGGCTGTATGCGTGTGCTTACCTATTTACAAAAATGCCATAACTGTGCACCATTAATGTGCAACAAATATTTTTGCCAGCCTGTTTCCAAAAATTTAGAATTTTTTTAGTAATACTAAAAATATTGTTTATTTATTTGTGTCAGTGCATTGTTGTTTATATGAGTGGGAATCCTCGCCACTTCGCAAAATATTTGATATTGGTAGCAGGCGTGTTAGGTACACAAAAAAACCAAAAAAAGATTGCAAAATTTCATAAAAACCAAAAATAAGATGGCGAGTACTACAGCACAAAATCAGAATCTCCCGCAGGCGTCTCTCTATGTTGGGGATTTGCACCCACTGGTTACAGAATCGATGTTGTATGCCACTTTCTCCAACGTCGGTCAAGTTCTGAGCGCCCGTGTGTGTCGTGATGTTGCCCGTCAATCATCATTATGCTATGGGTATGTGAACTTCGAGAATCCGAAAGATGGTATCTTTTTTCTCCTTTCCTAAACTGCCTTTAGCTGAGCGTGCGCTGGAGAGTCTGATATATGAAAATATTCTTGGCCGGCAAATTCGCATCATGTGGTGTGTCAGGGACCCGTCTCTTCGCAAATCTGGACGTGGTAACATTTTCATCAAAAACCTCGACAAAGGTATCGCTCAGAAGGACTTATACGACACATTTTCGCACTTTGGCAAAATTTTGTCGTGCAAGGTTTGCTATTCTATTGGTGTGTAGTAGTACTTTAGATCGCTATTGACGAGTCTGGGAATTCAAAGGGATACGGATTTATTCACTTTGAAGACGAGGAGTGCGCGGAGTCGGCCATAAAAGCTGTAAACGGCAAAATGATTAACGACCGAATTGTTTTTGTTGGGCCCTTTATTCCTCGGAGTCAGCGCAAAGCCGCTACCGGGAAGCCAAAATTCAATAATTGCTACGTTAAAAACTTCAGCTCTGAGCTTACTGATGAGGCTTTCAAGGAGATTTTCTCTGAGTTCGGTGAAATCAAGAGTGCCTGTATAATGCGTGATGACGAGGGAAAGTCAAAGGGCTTCGGTTTTGTCTGTTTTAACGATCCTGATCATGCAGAGGCAGCTGTTAACACTCTTAATGGTAAGGAGGTGAATGGGCAGGTGCTTTATGTGAATCGTGCCCAAAGAAAGGCTGAGCGCCAAGAAGTGTTACGTCAGCAGTTTGAAAAGCAGCGCAATGAACGGATTGCCAAATACGCGGCCGGTATTAATCTATATGTCAAAAATCTGGATGATTCCATCGATGACGCTCGGTTGAAGGAGGCTTTCGGCAAATTTGGCAAGATCACCAGCGCCAAGGTCATGACAGATGCAAACGGCACTTCCAAAGGTTTTGGGTTCGTCTGTTTCACTTCACCTGAGGAGGCGAAAGAGGCGGCGAAATTAAACGGAACGCTCTTGGGCTCAAAACCTCTCTATGTCGCTCTTGCTCAGCGTCGCGAAGATCGACGAGCCAAACTACTTGCTGAGCATCAGCAGAGACTTCAGTATAGACCCAACGTCGCCAACATCCCTACAGCACATGGACTCCCTAGTTTCTTTGGTCAACCCCCGTTCAATCCAACTCAGAGGTTCTTCCAAACCGGAGCACCCTTGGCGTCCCAGCCTCGCTGGAATCGCGGTGCTATAACGGGACCTCAAGTTCAACTGGGTCACCCAGGAATTGGTGCCACGCCTGCTCTAAGACCAACAGTGGGAACCCCTTATGTCGGTGGTTCGGGAGCTATGACTGCAATGGGGCAGGGTCAGTTAGCCCAAGGCAACTTGGTTAACCCGCAATTTCGCGGTCAAACCGCTGGCCGCAGTATGATCACGAGTGCCATACCAACTTTGGGTGCTGGCGCAACTAATGGTATGGTTGCCGCTGGCGCCAATGGTCCTCAGCAGTACGGAGCCCAGCGGCCAAGTATACCTGCGCAGATACTTGGTGCTGCGGGAGCTGTGCCCAGAGCGACCATGGCAGCTGTCACAGCTGGTATTCGTGTAAATATTCTTCTAAATGTTTATAGCTTACTCGTATTCTTGATCCTTATCACTTGTCACTACTTTTAGCCGAATCCTATGAACCAAGCAGTTCGCTCAATTGCCCAGTCCAACGTGGCTGTAGCACCACCAGCTGCAGCCACAGCAGCCGCAAATGTAAGATTTAATCAAACAGCTAGGAATGTAATGGCACAACCACAACCTCCTCGCGCGATGGTTTCCCCGGCTCGATTAGCTGTTAGCGAGCAAGTTCAGCCCCAACCTTCGGTACCAACTCAGCAGCACCAACTGCAGCCTCAGCAGCAGGCTCAGCAGGAGGAGGATAAGAAAAAAGAGGTTGAAGATGGGACTTCTCTGGATCTGACACCCGAACAATTAGCTTATCGGCAGATCATCGGGGAGCAACTCTTCGCTAAGATTCAAGTAACTCATCCTACGAATACCGGAAAATTGACTGGAATGTTACTTAACTTGGGTCCATCATACTGGGAAAAGATGATCAACTCGGAGGAATACCTACACCAGAGGGTGCGATTCGATGTCCTGCCCTTATTGCCTCAATTAGTTTTGGTAATCTGAATGTTTTTTTTTGTAGATTAATGAGTGTATCAACCTCTTGGAAAAGAAGGAGAAGGATGAGCAAGCCGCTCGCTCTGCTCAGTCGGAGGTTAAGAAAACTGATCGTTCTTAGGCCATTTGGACTACCAACTTCGTTGGCAATTTCCCCCTCTTGGTTCTATAAATGATTGGTTTTGTTGTGTTGATTGTTCTATAAATGGTTATAAAAACGCTTTGTATTATTCCTTGATGGTTAGTTTGCTATCCTCGCTTGAACTGGACTGTGATCTGTTTGAGTCCTCGCTTGGTGTTTGTCGGTTCGATGTTAGTTGTAGGTTACAACAATTGCTGGGATGCTGTGTTGAGTCGCTGGGTCCGTGGGAGGATAGGGCTTGACTGAGGTTGCTTCTCGACTTGTCAGTTGATGCTTAGGTTTGTGTGCGGCCCGGATCAGTGGTTAGTTGTCATACTGAGGAGGTTAGATACTGGCTATAGTTCCGGCGTGGGTGCCGTCACGTGACTTGATTGGCAAGGCGAGGTCTGTGACGGCTCGAGTGCACCTACGCGCTTTCCCGTGCTTTAAGGGTGGTAATTGTACTTAGTCGCCTTGCCAGAATTTGTGAACGCACCTGTTATGATTTAGCGTTGCTCAATTTCAATTAGGTGCTGAAGGTAGTCTTGGTGTTTTTTTGCTCTTCCATTTGAGAGTTATTTTCCGTTTTGGAAGTTGTGTTTCCTAGTGACTTTCAGTCAACGCAAATCAGGTGTGGTCAGGTGGAGTTCTCGTGACACCACTCAAAGTGCGATTTCGTTTCAACTGAAGGCTTAGTACTGGTTGCTTTTAACTCGTTAACTTTACTTCAAGAGTCATTAAAATTTATTCCTTTTCTGAATGCTCAGTGTTTATAATGGACCCGAAGCATCATGATAGTGAAGATTTATGAGCTATGTAACAGGATGAGTAGATTGGGTTGTCTGAATGTCAATGACTAGGCCTTGAACGAAATTTTGATAGCAAATTTTGTGTTCACTTCTGACAAATTTTTTATTGCCCCTTTGCTACCTCTTTCTTTTGCTAATGAGAAAGGGAACTGATAAGGAGTGGGGCAACAAGCGCCACTGAGGTGGCATTTGTCGTTCACTCTTTAGTGCCTTAGCGTACTGCAACGGCGAAGGTAATGTTGTGCCCTTCAATCACGTGATAATTTGCTGCACAAAATTGGGTCACTTTGTTGTGTGTGGGTGGATTCGACATTCAGCATGCCTTTATAGGTAGGTTTCGCACACAAGGTGAAGCTTTTGAGCCCTCTAGAGGTCAAATAGCACACATCTCAAGCGCGCACTGAGAAAGAAATGTCGCATTTTAAGGTCGGTGGTGTATAGACTGGTGGTCTTTTCAACTTCGCAATGGGTTTAATCGGCTATTCTCTCTTCAGTGACGGAAGTGAACAAAATTTGCTCGAGTTGAAAATAAGACCGCTGCTCTGAGTTTGTGCAATACCGCTCTACCCTACCTTGCGGAAACCCAACGGCTAGCCCCCAGGCGCCTTCACCGTTTTCGTCGGGGTGTGCTGTCACTTTTCTAAGCCCTTTCAATGTGTTTAGCAGCTACACTTTTTCAATTGATGTAAATATTGTAATCAAATTTTAGATGAATAAGGTGGTTTTTGAGATGTAAAATTTGTTGCCTCTATTGTGACACAACGACTGCTTCCATTTGATAACCTCCAACTTCATATGACTTTCAAAGAGACTGGATACGTTAAGTGGGAAGCTTTGATTCATTTCGACCATAGACCTCAACAGTATCGCGGGCTTGCGAGTTGACAGCACTCCGATCTAGGCTGTAAAGGTAGTAATTATAGCGGTAAAATGAGTACCCGCATAAATTTCGGGTCACTCCAGTAGAGTCCGAAGTACTCTGGCCACCCAAGGCTTGAAAGCCGCATATTTGTTCGTGAGGAAATCAATTTCAAAGTAGTACCGAGGCGGGTTGCTAGAAGACCGTAAGGAGCACATCTAGGGGAATGGTAAATGTATTTATTGCCACGGCATCCAGGACGCTTCCACCACCCCCATACACCTATCCTCCAGATTTCTGAACCGTCTGGAAAGCTTTGAAAGAGCTTGTTTCACTTCGCCTGCGGTGCTGAAACCCTGCTTTCAAACCCAAGTCGTTGGTATGCGCATGTGGTGAAATGAGTAGTGCCAGTGCCATCGTACGATGACCTTTCAGAACTACAAATGCTAGCCTCGTGCGCAATCTAGCCATACGTCTAGTAGTGCCGACAATGCCTAGTGAAGGTTAACATAAATGATCGCCTTGGCTGCAACCAAGGAACCACCGAGGTTGAGGTTGTAACTAATGTATGCTAGGCTTTGAAACACTTGCACCATTCAAATGTCTCGCTGTGACAGAGTACCCCCTCACCGTACAAGGCTCAGTTATCTGAGGCTTGTAAGCTTTCATCCCCACGTGTAATTGCATCACTTTGGCCTACCGCACCCACCAACAGCATCCAACTGTCTTGTCTGCCTTGCGACCTGCGTGCCAACTGCTGATGTGTGACAGAACAGAAGAGTCGCTTTCTACTGCGTGTGTCACCACTAGGTTGGAATAATTTTCTTTTTGTAGTCATAAAACCGACTCTTTGTTTGACTTGAGCAACAGACGCATCTCAGACTGGTTAATTTCTCAGACTCGCCAAAAAAATTGAAGAAGTGAAACAGTGATAGTAAAACGTCTGAGCTACGAGTTACGTATGTATTAGAGGGAAAGGGCAGTGAAAGTCACGATGACACGGTGATTAGGATGTGTCTAACCCCCTATTTTTACTACTCCGTTTAAGTCGATGCATTAACATTCGCTCGGATTGTCCACCTGTTTTGCCGTAAAAAATGATACTCCCGGTTTTGATAATGGAGTACCCGAGGCCTGACCTCCGGGCTGTGGTAGTAGACCCGAAATCCCTTCATTGCGTCCCCTTTTGTCTTCAGAGAAGTCTCAAAGCGCCACGCTGTGTCCACCTCTACTCTCGGAATGGAGATCACCGCAATGCGCACATGTGGCTTGGTTAACTGCTAGGAAAGTATTGCTGGTGAATGTTAGCAATTATCCCTTAATTATGAGAACAATATACTAGGGGTCATTTAAGGGAAATGTAGCCCTAGAAACATTCGGACCAATGAGAAGGGCTCGCACACCATCATTCGTTTAGATAGTGCTAATTTAATGTTAACTTTGAAATGGCTAATAAAAGCTGAGCCGTAAAATACTCAACTTTTATGTGTCCTTTTGCTTTCAAAGGGGCAATCGACCTCATAGTGTCATAAGAGTCACGATTTACCCCTAGAACAACACAGTCAGCTGACGACTCCAAGTTTAAGGCAATACCTAATTTTCTGTCAGAGCTTAAAGACTACTACTGATAGAAAAGGAGTAAGCATTTTGAGGTTGGAACTTGTTAAATTTTGATAGGTGCATTCGCAAGAAGCCACCCAATTTAAGAAATGGGCACAAGAACAGGTAAACCGTTAACAATGGAGGTCCCTAGAAGTATCACCTCTCCTTGAGACCAAGCAGAGCTGGTTCAAGAGATGTAATAATGAGGTAAATGGGGCTCTAGAATCCTGCACCCACTCATAAGGCAAACTATGGAGTGAATCATCCTTCTTCATGTACAGACTTTCTAAATTTACTACAGAAGGGAGTGTGAGAGGTGAGAAGAGAAAGAGAGGCTACTTGGACTTGGACTTCGACCAAAGGAAGTCGTAAGCGGTTGCATCGAAGGAGTCCTCGAACCCAATGTCCTCCTGAAGTTCCAAACGCTCCCGCGGCTTTCGACGTAAGAGACGCCGAGTCCGTTCCTCCTCATCGCACTCGTCAAGATCCAGCGGCAACTGAAAAGTAAAAAGTGGAAAACAGTGAGTAGCCACACATACTATTGAAGTTCAACAGAACAATGCCAGATTCATTCATGCGTTTAACGGCGCGGACTCTTCAGTCTTTGCAGGTTTCGGTTCCTTCTTTGTATCACAAGGTTCCATTAGTACCATTTCTTTCAGCAGTCCATTGGCCATTTTGCTAACTTATACTAGTGTTACACATAGAGTGGTGCACCTTATAGTATTTACAGAGGGAACTTTGATGTCAATGCCGCAGTGTAGCTGCCACGTCATTAGGTATGGAATTATTTGCCTCGGAATTCCTTGGTCTCCGAACATGTCGTAGGATTGGAAAATAGGATGAAACTGGGGTAAACCGATATATTCGACTAAAATATAGTTCCAGGGGCTGGCTGCCTCTGAAAATTTACAGTTAGCAGCTGCTGAGTTCTCCATTGTTTCAAAGAATATACCAATCCTATGCAGCACATTATGGTTTGTAACCAAATTTCGATTTGTAAAAGGGTTTGACACAGACATGCCAAGCTGCCATAATATTTTGCGCTTGATGCAGGTTATTATCCTGTGGTTTCCAGATCCAATAACTCTAAGTCTACACACCAGTTCCACTTCGCAGTAACAAATAGGTCGTCGCTTCGATGGTGCCGATTATTATCTTTAGTTCCGCCATTCAAAACAATTCGTTTGCGAATCACTTAATCTAAGGGAATAACTAAAGCTCCACGGAAAAAGATTCGAAGAATGGTCAGAACTGCCACTTTAATAAGCATAGTTGTTCGAGGGTGCACAAAATGAATGAACCATTTGACATGAGGAAGAAATTGGAAAAAAGGGCATCTCACACAAACATAATGTCACCAGCCTAAAGCAATGTTGGACCTCATGACCAAACAAACGATCGATAAGCGAGGATGATGTGAGTGAGAGAATAGTTTACCTGAAGTACATGTCGTGGCTCCCTGTAACGAATCCGAATAGTTGCGCCGTTGGGCAGGGCTAGGTGGACAGGATACATCCGTCCGTAAAGCTCTCGATTCACCCGAGTTAAGCACACTCTGGTCGAAGATGGATAATAGGGGACTCTTAAGAGAAGCATTAGAAAGTCAACCCACTTATTGTTATTTCTCATTAGGCCGTACCAGAAATTAACTTACTTTGTACAAAGGAAATGAAGAGGTCGAAAAAGCGTCCGTAACCTGGGGACTTGAAGAGCCATACTTACAGCTTGGTGTCGATACATTAAAAAAAAGGATTTTATCAGGACAGCATGAAATGTGCCAAGTATATTGAGTGGTCTAACTTAAACAATACATTCAGAATCGAAGCAAAACGAAAAAATATTTTTTTTGGCTAAGCTACACATGCGTTCTAAGCAAATACTACATGTGATGATTGACAAATCCGGACCCGGTATTCGCGCGCAGCTTACACACGATTTTAAAACTTTGCTTAAACGATGCTACATTTCTGCTTCATAACTCCAAATTCACTTTCATTATATTGCACCCACTAAGTAAATTTTCAGTCTGGATCCAAGCTTAACAATCAAAATATAGGCCATGATGATGAAGTAAGTAGCTCTGATCAGTTTAGAAATGTGGTGGTTTTTCCAAGGCCATTTCTTCTCCAATCATTGTGAGGGAAATGCGCAAGAGTGGACTGTTGATGTCTGCGCTTGCGTGACCAGCAATGGACAGTGTTCGGTTAGCGAAGCTGTTTCGGGATCTAGAAGAGTTAGAAGCCGCCGCTGAGAAGGTAGTGAGTTCCCAAGAAAAATGCAAGATGTACGAAATGAATCGGAGGAAGTCCCAAGAAGCTTTAAACCGATTGAATGATAGCAACGCTCCAAATATCGTCTGGGCTTGCCTTTCCCACCAATTTTTTAAAGTCCCTAAGGATGGTCTCAAAACTGCTCTTAAATCGGACATTGACACATTGTCCACCGAAATCAACTCACTTCGGGACGAAATCAAGCGTGATGTGGAGACTCTACGAAAACTTGAAGGGAGGGAACCTTTGAAAGGATTCAATCTGAAACCCCTCACCAGAGATGAAATATCTGCTGTTACTGGCATTTATTAAATATTTTCAAAACTTCAATAATGTGTGCTTCTGTCTTCATTATGCTTTGATTTTCATTTGTCGGGCTTGTTTAACGGCGTGATGGTCGGCTCCCTATTTTTATTTCAGATTCGTAATGTAAATGTGCTTTTGGTTTTCCTCTACCAATGCTTCCGCGGCGTGAGCATCGCTTCTCTCTCATAATGCTGAATCTGTGATTGAAACCCACTGATTTTTATTCCTTTTATCATTGGTTTTATGTCCTACTTTCTTTTGATTTTTGCACCTAGTTTACTCCCGAGGAATTTTGTTATGACGTCACTCGAGTTGCTTTCATTATTCGATGGTGATATCTTCAGCAATTCTTTTACTTCCACTAGAGGCGAGTCGAGCTAAATTCTCCATCCTGATCTCACAGGACTGGGTGTTTCTGGAGTCCTCACTGGATAAAATGCTTTGGCGATACAGCAACTTTACGATTGAAGAAGTGGAGCTATCATAGTACTTAATCAAGATTACAGCATGTCTTTTTCGCAGAAGAAATAACTTTGATTAACCTATCTTAAGTGCTCTGGTGTGGATTTCTCCGCAGTGCGAATCAGTCATCACGATGGTCTCCCGTCTTGCTGAAGGGTTGTCCCTTTTGAGCTGAGGCGGATTGACTGACTGGTCGATCAAATAACTTCGAGCGTTTAGTCCAATCGTTTGTGCTGTTTGCCTTCGATCCTTTTGCATTTAATTTGCTATTTCTCAGTCTTCGTAAGGCCTTTGTACGGCAGCTCTTTTTATCGAGAAAGACGGGATTTAACTAACTTGTGTTGATCAGAGTATTAGTCATTATCACAATCATTAATTAACAAACTGCATGGGCAATGCTTTTCCGCCTTGAACGGGGCGGAGTTTCTGTACGAGAGTGGATCGAGTTAATTGCCTCATGCAGGTTGGCAAAAGGTTTACTTAGTTTGCTGCTTTTACAGCCGCTCATAACCCTAATGCGTTTCCGTTTCAAGCGATGAAAGGGTCTATTTTTCATGTTGACTATATAAAATCTCCACCCTGAAACTAACTGGGATTTGCCTCTCAACCGAGGGGTAGCGTAATGCCTGGAAGATAAACCATATGGTTTGTCCATTCTTTTGCTGGACTTTGCGTTTCCGGAAGTGAAATTATAGCTATTTCCCCACTTTGAATAGAGTAGGCCATTTTCTGCGAATTAATAAGGCGGTCTCAATACTACGCCTTGATTCAAGCACACCTCTCCCTTGTCACTGATTGGGTCCGACTAATTGGCATTGATCACACAGGATCAGGTCATTCCAAAGCCACCACAGGACAAATCGCACAGGCGATATAATCCACTTACTCAGGAGTGGGTGGTTGTCTCTCCGAACCGCATCAATCGACCTTGGGCAGGGGCCGTTGAGAGGACATCATCCGTTTCTGCTGGTGATCCTCCTTCTCGGGCACCTGAGGGTTCTACGAAACCCAATCCTCTGGCTCCCGGCTCAATACGTTCCAGTGGAGCGGTGAATCCCTTCTACGAGAGCACATTCACCTTTCTCAACGACTTTCCTGCCTTCGTACGTGCTGCAAAATCTACCTTGATACAAATTAATTATTTCAACCGTTCTAAGTTGGTCCGATATCTCTAAAGGGTTCAAAGGCTGTATCAAATTTGATTTGATTAATTTGGTCCCGCATTTAGCCATTGTTCATTCATTCCTTTTCTATCTCATGTCTGGCGCCATTCAAATGCAATCTTTGACTTTCAAATGGACTCATTTTAGGCCTTTTTTTTCATTTGATAGATTTAGTAGCCAAGTTTTACTGTCGTCCGGTCAGATAATTAAATTTGGTCCAAAGGAAGAAATTTCATGTTACGCATGGGGAGAGTGTTGAAAAAGGTGTGAGAGATTGCATTTGGGCATGCAATTTACCTAACTTGTTTCACTGAACCAGTCAAAGTGTATTTTTTTTCAACATGCAGGGCTCCCCCTGCCACTCTCGCACTCTGATTCCTAAAGTGATACCACTAGCTGGAAAGCTCTGTCTCCAGGGTACTATGTTTGGGGTTTGGACAGATGGAAATAACTCCAAACTGTTTCCCAACCGGGTTGTTGGCAAGCATATGGTAGTGAAGTCAGGAATGTGAACGCGTGCAGGTAGCTGTTCCAGTGCCATGGTATGCTAACTTTTCAAAACCGCAAATTTTCGTGAATGATCTCGTTTACCATTCGCTTGTGTTATCTAACCACGCGTCTAGTTGTGTCAGCCATGTATGGAGGAGCTGGCGTTTAACGGATTGGCTGAAGGTTGGCAGAAATGATTGCCGTGGCTGTGGTCTGGGAACCGCTGAGGTTGAGGTTGACGCTTACGTATAGTGGGCCTTGAAATCCTTGAATCGTTCAAATGTCTTACTGTGACAGAATGCCCCGTCATTGTACTGGGCTCAAGTACCGAGGGCTTGTAAACCTTCATGTGCAGAGAATTTGCTTCGTCCCCACGTGAAATTGCATAACTTTGACCTACCGCACCCATCAACAGCATCCAAATTGGCTTGCAACCTGCGTGCCAGCTGCTGCTGTGTGGCAGAACACAAGAGTAGCTTTCTACCGCGTGTGCAACCACCAGGTTTGAACGCAATTTGTGGACATGAAATTACTTTCTTGTTTAACCTGAACAACACTGGTGGCAATTCTGTCCTGAGTGCTTCATTCAACTATTTTTGAAGTTGGCCATATTCTTCACAGCTTGAGTAAGTGCGACACATAAATACTTCCCTCTTCAACCAGTCCAATGATGTGGTTGGAGGCGTCAGTTTGGATTTAGAAAGACCACAGTTAATCTTCCCACGTGGTTAAGTTGGCCTACCACGACAGGGATATTACCCTTTGGAAGAAAGAAGCGGTTTTTTAATTCGCTATGATTTCGTTCAGGAAGAATCGAGCTCTTTAAATAGAACAACTGAATACGCAGTCTCATGCTCAATTTGACCAAGCGAATCCATATCTTCAACTGAGGAGGCGGGAGTTAGGGAAGAACTGTACCTAAATTTTGACTACGGTACTGGATATATGTCTTAAAAGACGGAATACAGGTTTCAAATTTATTTGCCATAGTTTTTTCTCCTCAGTTTAAATTAAATCTTGAAGTGTGGTACAAATTGTAGCCGAATCACTTGGTTTTGTCCCTACAATCCTACTCTTACAGTATTGCCTACTTTTATTGTTCGACAGGCTTTCTTTGGCCCCTTGTTGTTACTGATGCCGCAAAATCATGCCGCGGCAATGATGAAAGTTTTCCCCTGATTCCCATGGCTGGACTAGAGTGGACTCAGCCAATGCTGGGTTTACTTTTGCTAGCCTCCCTAAAGACGAAATGCAGCCGACCAGTATGGGCGGTTTTTATAGCCCACAGAATGATCGAGAGACTGTGAACTGGGACAGGATACCATTGCCAATCTTGTGAAGCTGTGGCAGATAGTATCAGTTGGGGATTGAGCCACCAAGTAAAAAAACATAGGCAGGAATACTTCACCACTTATATCGTGGTCATTTTACACTAACCCACTTATTCCGGTGCAGTTTGTACTTTCCTCGCTGCAATGTAACACGATCTGGATGATAAATTGCAATTGCATCTAGCTTGTCAGGCAGAAATAGTTACAATCCGTCAATGCTTGCATTAATGGACGATTTGGCTTACCTTTTTGCCCTCCTCAGAAATAGCATGTAGCCCCCTATTAAGTATAATCATTTAGATGCTGTTGCTAACTCACAAACAGTTTGGGTGTTTTGGGTCCATCGGCACTTCCCTGTCCGGAATGGTAGGATTATATTGACTGTATCCTATGTTTTATTGCAGAACGGGTCACCTCAAAGAACTCTCTTGAAAACCAAATTCCAACTTACATTCGAAAAACACGAAACCAACCAATGAATTATTTATGGTCATGCATAAATCTCTACCCAGTGGTCTGTTTAAGAGACAAGGCAAAGGTAGAGAGCACATTTTAGGTAGGGGTGATTATTAAAAGGGCAACCAACACGAAACCCCAGAGATCCTAGGAACTTACTAACCTACTGTGTGTTGGAAGTTCTGCAGTCGCAAAAAAAAGCTTTAAAGAGAATTAAGGAAGCATTGATGAATCATCGTCCCGATAACTAAGACGACCAGTTACGAAGTGAGGGAAGTGCGATGCATTTCAGGCTAAAGCGGTATTCACTGGGAACAAATGATGTAGTGGTAGCATCATAATTGGTGTTCGAAGAAAATGGACATTTCATAATTATTAATTCGACATAATGTTAGCCAATCGGTTAAGAAAATCCTCTCAACGTCCCAAAAACCTATTTGAAAATAAACAGGATCTCGGATTTATGAAGAGTCAAATTGTTCGGAGAATCTGGAGAGCTAGTATTCAATGACCTAATCTAGTTTAGTAAAGTGTTTTTTTTATTCGGCAGTCGGCGCGTTCGGGCGAGGGAGCAGGAGATTTAACGGAAGACGCAAGAAAGGCGCAATCCGAGGATCCTCTATTCGCTTGGGCTTCTGCCACGGGGGAGTGCTACGTGACCTGCTTTCATCCCCGTCCTAACCTCACCTTAGCTCTCATGACGCATGAAGAAGTTATCAAGGTCATCGAGGAGTGGGCCCGCCTCACTCGTCAATGCGCAGACCGCGGGTTTCAGTGGATTCAGATATTTGAAAATTGCGGCGAGACTATGGGCTGCTCGAATCCCCATCCACATTGCCAGGTGAGCGAACCTGTAGTCCCGAAGACGTTATGAAGTGTACAAGTTTGGAATCAGGTTTATTATGGATGTGCGGAAGGTCTGGGAGACTAACAGGTTGGATAAGTGTATAAGACCAAATTTCGCGGACCGAGACGTAAACAAGTAGTTCTGCCAAGGTACGCTGTCACTACAACGATACAGAAAGGCTGAAACTCTAGAAGCTGCTCGCCACAGTGTATGCTTCATAACTGTCCCCTAATTTGGAGGTTTTGTCCTCGATATGTTCGCTACTTTAATATGTTCCAAAGAATGGAAGTCCTAGACCTTCGGATTTTAATCGTTAGCTTATAACTCAGTAAAACTGATTCAAAGGCCGAAGAAGATTATTTATCTATATTTCACCACTTTTCCGAACACTACGTGGACTAATGTTTTAGAACCTAGTTACCAAGGCTCCTTTCAGTCTCTTTAAACAGATTTTAATCGTTCCACAATGCTGCTACCAGAAAATTGGTTCTTATATGGCTCGACGATCCTAGCAGCTTAAAGTACTTTTCAGTATGTGTTTAGACAAACGGATAAGAAATCATTGCTGTTTACGTCATTTTCAATGTATGGACACCTAACTCTCCCAAGAGCCTTGACAGAGGTGGCGATTTTGTGCCACTTCAACTGACAGGTAATTTGTCAGGATGTTTACGCCCAATGCGGAACCTCCGCACCGGTTGGGGCCGATCAAGCCTTCACATAAACCGGTGTTTATGTGTGTGTGCTTCTGCAACTAACCACCTTTCAAATCAGTTTTAACACCTATCTCGGTCTTGCTTCCTGCAGAAGATAGTGAATAAAAATTATGGAATTGAAATCTCTGGGTGTTTGTTGTATGGTAGTTTCGCATTCTGTTTTTTTTCTCTATTTTTGATCGAAATTCAAATGCCATTTCTAGCAGTTTCTTACGCAAAATAATAACTTAGCAGGTTTAAGTCTAGTCTAATTTCAATTTTTTAGTGTAGCTCCCTGAGCCTTTCGTGAAGTCAAAAGACGTTACAATGCTAGCATAGAGGGCATTGCCAACGTACAGAAGGGCCAAGTAACTACTGACATGATTTGAAGATCATGCCGCACAGCGGAAGTACAAAAAGGCGGAGCCCTAAGTACTCGCAAAACCAAAACAAAGAGTTAAATAAATAGCTGAATTGAAAAAAAACACGGGACTAATTCTTGAAACACCGTGGAGACATGTTCGGGTCTCCTCGTTGTACTGATGCGAGGTGAACCAGAGGGTAAAAACATGAGTGCCATGCTCGGGGACCATGCACGGCTGATATAAAGGTAGCACAGGTGTTTTCGTGCATGAATGCCACAGGTGTTGCTAGCCAAAAATAATTCAACTGTTAGCTGTAGCTCCCCGATATTTTTGTGAGAGCTGAGGGGCTACCGGCACGGCCAGAAGGCCATACCACCGAGCAGAAGTACAATGGTCGTACCCTTTAGTCCCTGCGTAAACAAAACGTAGAGTTGAGCAAACAAACTGAAGTATAACACAAAACGACCCATGCCACCACAAAGGTGGTTGGGACTTTTGGACACTGATGGGGTTTTTTTTAATGCATTAATTGCGCAGCATCATATGGAATTATTATGGGACGAGCACTGAAATTTGAACAATGTGCTACGTTGAGTATATTGTCTGTTTGCCCAAAATCAAGGGATTTTGTTGTTCGATGGCATTCCTTTCACAACAGTCAAGCGTGAATTTGTCTGTGTCTAATTTCTGCAGACACAAACATCAAATTCCACCAATCATCCGATTACTTAACTTTATCGTCTGGTAATCTAACGTTCAAACTAAAAAAAATAAAAAGCAGTCCACGTCTTTCCTGAGTATGGCAGAGGATGCATTAGTGATGCAGAGAAGAGCTGAGGCTATCGGCATGGCCTGATGCCACGTCGAGGAGCGGAAGTGAAATGGCAGGTTTGTTAAGCGCACGCGTAACCAAAACGCATAGTTAAACAAATAACGTGGTACACCGAGTTACGTCATTCCAGAATTTGGCATAAACAATCAAACTGGATACCTGATTAGGGATTTGCTTTGCTTTAAACAAATTTGATTGGTGAATGACAAAACTTTTGATTTAGGATGAAAACCTTTCTCTCTTTTACCTCAGCCATTGGTATGGAGTCGTGGAGAAAAGTGTTTTTCATGGCATGCTCGGTGGGAACAAAGTGTTTCTTTTTCACAAATATTTGAGAGCTGATGGATGGAGGGTGTTTACCAGGTTCGGGTTTTAGTCTGCGATCTTGACTTCATTAGTCCTTCTTACTGCTTCAGGTGTGCTTCAAGATGTGCTTACCGTTTACATTTTAGCATGGGATAAACCGAGATTAAGAGCCATTTAGCTTAATTTACATAATTTATGTATTTTAATGCGATTTTCCTTGTGTATCCATAGCCCATCCAGATCAGTTTGTGCCCCTTGAGGATTCTGTATTTTTTACCCCTGCGTAAAATGGCTTTAATGCTTATAATAAACTAGTGGTCAAGAGAAACTGACTTGATTAAAGCTGTGACTTGGCGGTTGTTTACAGCTCAATAAATAACTAGTAGCTCTGAGAGCCCATCATAAATGCCAACTTGTTGTCATGAGTACAAGTTGAGCCCTGAGAAGGTCATAAACTGCTCGTGCGAAGGCGTACTGCTCATCACAACTTTCCCCGGCACTATTTAAGGTTCTTGCTTGGTTAGCTAGGTAAGAGTTAGCTTTCTATCCTCCCGTCGTATTGCGTGGATTACTAAACCACTGTAGCACAGGCTCTTTGGTCAAATTAGAGGAGTTGATGTGAATTTTGCACTATCACTTAGCCAGATCTGTTAACATTCTCGCGTCATAACCACGGTTAAGTTTTTAACTTAGATTAATTTGGCGCTTTAACTGAGTTCTAATTCGCTCTTCGAAAAATGCGGTTTCCTTTATGCTTCTGGGTGGTACAAAAATGAGTGATGAATCACAAGTGGGGACAGTACGTCTAACCCAACAATTCTATTTTCCACCGCAAACTTTTGCAGTTCTTGACTATTATGAGGATGTTCTATCATCCCTTCCAATGTAGCTTTGGATTCGTGGACGTTTTGCCGTCTCTTCTTTGCTTTGCTCACTTTATTTCTCAGTAGTACTCGCCTAGCGGAGTTTTTGTTGGAATTAACGAGCATGAATGAGAAATTGGTGGACACGCTGGTGAGAGCCTTTTTCCAGGTGATTTCGCTACTTTCTGCTTTCCCCACGTAGAATTCCTGAAGTGCAATCATAAGGTAATTTTTTTTCGGACTGTTCCGTTTCCAGTTATGTCATCATCGTTTAAAGTGAAGCAGTTAGAAAGGAAAGCTCACATACCCACATCTAGCTTCCCTACTACCATCCACTACATCCTCTTTTCTATGCAAAGAATTGCGTCATGTAAACTGTTAAACATTCGCCTTCCAATAAACTATGAAAAAAAATGCTATCAACTTTATTGCGCTGTTCCGCTCTCTGAATTTACTTACCATCCTCTGCATGAATAATTTATCATTTACGATGTCAAAACTATCAAGAGCTTAGGCGCGTACCTGCATTACAGTCTTCTGGAGACTTGCTAAATAAGCTTTTCGTATTCAAACTCAGTGGAGATTTTCTCGATTATAAATCTAACCGAACAGGCTAAAAATTGCTCTAACTAAATATGAGAATGTTGTGTTTAACCATTTCTTTGCGATGCAGCCTAAATTGGCTTTCGTCTGTCAACAAGTGTAGTGTCCTCGCACTTTTCTGAAGAGAAATGAAGGCATAGAATGTAGTATTGACGCTTAGAAGTGGTGGGAGCCTACTGGCATGGCCTGGAGGATATGCAAAACCAAACGAAGGGTTGAACAAATAGGTCAAGGTATTATATAGCCCCTCTCCTTTTTTAATGTATCGTTCACGGCGCCTTTCTTAGTCAGCCTTCTGTGCCAGCTATCACAATGTAGTCAATGTTGCATAAAAAACACCCACGATGCAACCGCACCAGCAATCCTATTTGCGTGCAAATGAGAAAATGTCTGATTGCCACGTCATTAATCTCTTACGGCTATCCCACCAGATCTGAAGTTTCGTTCCTTTTGGGAAGTATAGTGAGGAAAGATGGAATACGCTGGCTATCCCATATTTCCATCACTAGGCATAACAGCGTTGGCCCAAAAGCAGTCATTTATTAAGGAACGGGTTTCCGGTGATTTCTTAGTGTGAAAGTTCTGCGTCTGTTCCATTGCGTCAAATTGCTCTCACTTAAATGCTGCCCAGAGATATCCGTCTGGATTCTGTCCAGCTGATAGAGGTGGACGTCATTTTCAATCCCTCTGTTTGGGAGGTGTCACAGATTCCGCCTTCCACAGTGTACACCCTTCTTCTGCCACTTTAATGCTTAGCCAACCGTAATAGTAATCAGGTTTGTTGTCCTTTTTGATAGGGTTTTCTTTCAGGTGCCATTACTGTAGTAGTCCGATGGGGAATGCACAATGCTTAGGATAGCGCACAGAGGAACTTGGGGCTACTGCCGTGGCCCATATGCTATGCCGCCTAGCGAAAACACAGAAGCGGTGCCTTAAGCGCCTACAGAACTAATAATCCTAGTATCGCATGAGAACGGTTGCTGTACTTCATTTGTTAGCTGAGGTGTACTACTTTGAAATTAAATTTACGACCTCACGATCCTTCGTGGGCTGTTTACATTGCCACAATCATCCAGCAATACACACTGAATCATTTGTAAAGTGTTAAACTTTTATTTAAACTGAATGTATCCAACATCAACTAGCCAAATTGTAGTATGTCCTCGTGGCCCGCTTTCAAGACTAAAGTCACTGCGACGGAATGCACCTTGTCGTTCATAAGTAAACGCATTTCCGACAGATATTGAAATCCCGGATATTTCAGGTTATCCGTGCTGCTGTACCGATTCTGCGGCGGGAATGAAACCTCTTTTTCACTGATAACGCAAAGGTTTGTTTTTTGTAGCCTCTGTACCAGTTCTGAATGGAATTTGAGAAGCTAGAGAAGGATTAAAGCATACATTTATGGAACTCCAAACTACTCAAATGTGAAAAACGTTCTGTTACGACTGACAATAATAATTTAGCTTTATTTTTCTCTAGCGAAGCATGGCCAATTTTCGTTGGTCAGTTGAGCTTTTTTGTCATTTTTCTGTAGGCATGGGTGAGTGACTTTATTCCCACACGGGCGCTCCGTAGTGATCACGGTCAAGAAGACTACTACTCCCGTCACGGAAGTCTCCTTCTTCTCGACTACGTGAAACGCGAGTTAGTCACAAACGAACGCATTGTGGCGGCCAACACTGATTGGGTAGTTCTCGTGCCTTGGTGGGCGGCCTGGCCCTTTGAGTGTCTCATAGCCCCACTTCGACGTCACATCTGTCGACTGGACGAGCTAACTCCTGATGAACAATCCACACTGGCCGACGTCATGTCGCGCATTTTGGTCGCTTATGACAATCTCTTTGAAACGAGCTCGCCCTACTCCTTTGGATGGTACCAGGTCCCGCTGCAGGCACCTCAGAAGGCCGTCTACTGGCAGCTCCATGGAATTTACCTGCCTCCGCTGCTACGCTCTGCCACAGTGAAGAAACACATGGTGGGATATGAACTCTTGGCTGAAGTGCAACGTGATCTGACGCCGGAAAAAGCAGCTCATTTACTACGTGACGCTGCAGCACGAGAACATTATTCCAAAACACGGCAGCAATAGCGGCTATGCCTCTTGATTATGTCCACCACCTAGCTCTTTAGTATTCTTAATACTTGATTTCTAGTTGATTGTTGAATTCATTATAGTGTTGACGTCTAGGATTTCATCTTTGAACCTCCTCAAAGACCCCATTCGGCGTATGGGATTGTATACAATCTCACCATTGATAGCACATAAGGGTTGGAATGTAGAGCTTTGTGAAGGCTTGGTTTTTTCCCTACTTTAATGTTTACGTTCATAATGTGACTCCATCACTAGTGTTTTGCTACATCATTGGCGTGACTTGCATGAAAGGAAAAGGGAGTTGGAGTTTCTTCCAGAAGCACAATGTAAATAACTCTGTGCTAAAGGTCCAGAATTCATCTTGAGTTTTTTTTTCGCTGAGGTATTTGAGGTTCTATCAAATTTATTTTGATGTTCAAATACTGCTTTTATTCATTCAAAGCACTTTTCTACCATTCGATTATTATTGTGACACACGTTTTGCCTATTTTGGGAAAAAATGGATTAGATTCCTTACAACCATAGTTTCAATCTACTACCTCGCCTTTATGAAGCATCGCAAAAATGTATTGTTCCTAGAGCTTAAAATAGATCATTCTATTATCATTTTTGTTAAGAAAAGAAGGCTAATCTGATGCAGTCAGACATCACCCCAAAATTTGTCCGTCTCGTAAATGTGAGAAAATTCATTTATTATGGTCCCAAGTATCATTTCTGATACATTACACCGCCAAATTTCAATCCACTGATGGTAATTTTTCTCTTCTGCTTCGGACTAATTCCTCTCCATGCGCAGTGCGTTATCAGAGATCTAGTTAAGTGTTACCGAATTTAGCTTCTGAATTGCAGCGAACACGGATGAAGTGGCCTAATGTACCTCCAGGTGAAAACACTTTGATCTTGCAAAGAGGAAGCGTCACACGCTTCCGTATTGTGAGGATGGTTGGTTTGTTTGGGTAGTTATTAGTAAAAATAGAAACCATTCTCATTTTACATCCATTTGAGATTGTAGGCCACGTAATTGCCGCACCCATTGTTCCACACGACATGGACACAGCGTACTTTTAAAGCAATGCATTATGGCAAGAGAAATGTGGGCAGTGACCAAGCCTGGCCAATTAATTCGGAAGCAAAACTGAAAGAGGAATACCTAGGGGAGTTTTTAAACAGATTTCGTACTATCTTTACAGTTCCATTTCGATACGGCTATCATTGTTGGTAGTAAATCTTTGCTACCTGGCTGTCAGTCAAACAGCCTTCCAGTGAGGCCAAAAAGCAGAGGAAGAAATTCATTCAAAACGAGAGGTGGCGCCTTTATTATCACGCCCATTTTCCTTATATTTAAAAGCATTCTATTTCTAAGTCTACTCGAGCCTTGAAATGCTACACGAATCTCGAGTACCTTTCAAATTGTCACTACGTCGATCCCCGCGGCCACTTTCAGTTGGAAGAATCCAATGCTTCGAACAGATTTTATCCCTCCTGTTACCCACCGCTAAGGTGGGTAATTTGTTTCCAGGATTAGAAATGCCTTCTAGAATGAAATCTGTTCCTTAAATTAGACACGAACTTGGCAATCATTAGTTAACCACGCCCTAGCCAGCTAGCCAAATATCTCATTGGTGTTTTCAGGTGTCTGCGCTGCAACTCATCCCTGGAAGAAGGCAAAATTCTACTCTTTCCTCCTTAACGACTTAAAATGTTGTCAAAATTTGTAAGGATGAAGATTTGAAGTTTCTAGACCCATAACGCCGAACTTCTTAGGGAAATCGAAATATCAAAACAATGTTATTTTCAAAGCCCCTTCCCTTAAAATGCATTGTTATTTAAAAGCACAAAACGTCCGTCGTCAATAAAGTTAAAACAACTCGAATTTAGGGTCCTTTAGTCACTTTTCATCTATTTCCAACCTACCATCTACACCTTTAGTGGGATTGACCATTTCTGTATTGCCTCATTGTTTATGGCATAGCCGTGATGGATTCCACTTGCCGAGAATCTTCCGTGACACAGCGGTTGCATTATTAATGACACAAGGAAGGATCTCCCGTTCTTTGATGCAATGCAACTAAAATGAGTGGATCACCTGTTTTGGCTCATCAAACAATGCCGAACAGGGCACCTCATCAAAGGGAGTAAATACCTAAAATAGTCCAAGTTCTTTCTGATGGATTAATGCAGATATCGCATTTCACCCCGCTTAACCCTCGACGACGCATCCACTTAAGGCTGTGACAAATCCTCTTTACTACATTTGTTAATAACGGGAAAAAAAGCATTATAAACAGACGTGGGGGTGAATGGCGAACGGGTACATTCTGGATACTTCTTTTGTTTAAACATTAACAATCAGCGCCTGTTTGTGGGTGAAAAGGAAACAGTGCCCAGTGTCCTCTGCGATTGCTCTATTTGATAAATTGTATCATTTATTCTAAATGGAATACTCTTCACCACCCTAGAGGTTGCTTTTATCCAACTTCCAGATGTATTTGAGTAGCAAATGAAGAAAAATTTAAGTAGACATAAAAGTCTTCCTTTTAAGGGAGTAAGCTTTGGATTCTCTGACTGCAGCTAACCTTTTGACACCCACGATGGATGTCTCCTGGCATCGCATTTGCACATCCTATTTACCTACCTGTGGTTTTATGAAAGAAATGTCTGGAATGCCGGATATTGGAGTAACAGGGAAAGTTGTAAACCTGTGAGTATGTCTTGACACCAACTCCCAGTGGAAGTGAAAACGAAGTCTCTTGAAGGGATTAGCACAGAAAGAAATACCTATTCAACCAATAAACCATTAAGTCTACTACTAAGGCTTACAATACCTCCTCATGCAAGTGGATCACGATCCAGCACCCTAGAGTTGGAAAAAAGGAGAAAATAATGCAAAATGCACGGATAGGCCTGTTTCACTGAAAAATCACTATGCTGTTTATTGATGCATACTTTTATGTTTACTATTTTTCGAAAATACATCACCTTGGTGGAGATTACCATGACTATTAAACCAAGAAGTATGTTCCTACCAGCTACGAATGAGATGAAGTCACTTTAATTTAATTGAATACACTTGGCTATTTTGAAAAGCATTAAAACTACTTTGGACTAACCCACTTAAGTCCCATCCGATGTTAAACAGGATTGCTTAGCATTCCGATCGGGTATTTTTTGTCAAAAATCTTAAAATTTTTCAACTACCATCGTTCTCCAGCACAAAAGACTAAAACGATTCGAGTAATTATCTTAGAACGCAGATAGATTAACGGCAGTCTTGCTAATTGAAAGAGGAATGTCCACTTTCTAATTTGTTTTGAATTAGACCTCCAGAATACTACTTCTTCGACCAACACCTTTGTGTCATTAGAAGGAGTAGAAGAATCGGACGAAAGACTAAAGAGGCGCAGATATAATGGATTAAGGGTCGTCGTACTACCTGATTGCCTCTCACATAAAAGTTGCATGTAAACAAACATGTACTATACTACTTATTTGTTTGTCATAGTAAAGTGATAGGCGTTAAATTTTGCTGAGGCTTAATCCTAGATACATTAAGGCGATATCAACGCCATATTTCTGTTGGAATTAGTACTAGTGAGATGGTAAGCGGTACATGCCATGTAACGAATTTTTAAACGAATTGTAGTAGGAAGAAATGAGTAGCTGGGTATGGTGGAGCGAATGTGTGCCCCAGAAATGCAAATTTATTTGTGCCCAAAATTATAATTAATATGGAAGCAAAATTCCTGGCCTATGAAAGGTCATGTGGATTTATTTCACAAGTTAGAAATGCACCATAGTGTGGTGATGGTTGACCAGCTCCAGGCATGACCACACAGTGAAAAAAGAACACTGGTTGACCAATGGAAATGAAAGGATGGCAAACGAAAAATTTCCAAGTAGGTTAAGTGTGGATTTTTGACTTTTTCGTGATCCGTTCAAGGCAATCTTAAGATTAGTTGTATGACAGGCACATTCCTGGTATTTGACCCATTGGCAAAAGGTGACCGATGATGAAACCTAATTGAATTACCTAGGGTCGGTGAATGAAGAAAAGATTACGCAACGGATTCATCCACCATCTGTTGTTCAGTGTGGTATTTCCTTTCAACAAACATTTGTCTCTTCGTATGAACGACCAGGAAAGGAGAGTACGGAATCGAAGTCCTCTCCAATGATGCAAATCACCCCACATCCACATCACAATTCGAACCCTGGATTTCGCATGGCCTGCAATTACATAGGCGACGATCTTGCCTGCTTTTCCATTGAATTTTGGCAGATAAGTTCCAACCTTTGGCCGATTGTCGACGGTTGAGGGTCCACGGGCCACTTTCGAGCACACTTTAGCCAATTGCTGAATTACAATTACGCTTTCTGATTAGTTACAGCAAATTGAGTTCGTGAATGGTAGTTCAGTGGAGCTCCGTAAACACTATTCTTTTTGTGGGAAAAAAACCAAATTCGGGTAAGCAGAACGGAACCCCTAACTTTAGTGCGTCTAACTAGACAGAATTTGGCACGACTACTACGAGGATCTTACAGCAACACGGCGCTCATAGTCTAGACATCGTGCTTTTCCAACATGGCACCAACGCCTGCCTGGACTACTCATATCAATAGTTACTCAAAAACGAAAAATACGTGACTGTTCTCAGACCAAGTCCAACCGCCCTTTATTTCAGTGTTTTGAAATGAACCGTCACATAAGTGACCCAAAGAATACATGCCACATGCTTGTAGCCACAGCCATAGGTCCAGGTCTCACCTATGTGCGAAACTGGTAGTCAAAGCGTCGATAACAGGCTGCAAGCGTGTCACTTTCGGTTGGAATGGAAAGTCCGCTGTCAAAAGTATCCCACACTCCAAATGACGTGGAAGCACTGTGAAGGAAGGCTGTCAAGTAATCCATCCACGGCTTCCTCCACTTTGCATTTATGCTAGAGATGTTTAAATCGGGAAAGAGACGCGACGCTGAGGTCATCCTACCTTCCGGCCATTACCTTGCCCTACCTCGATTTGAAATTGCGGCCTCGCAGCATCCACAGGGAAGTGATGGCGGTGGAGCTTCCTTTCGGATTATGTTCAATGACTACTTCAAGTCACTAAACTTATTTTAGCTGCGTAATAACCCGACCTCCTGAACTGCGCTTAAAATTTTGTTTATTAGTTACGAGATCCGAGACCAATGGTGGATCTTGTGTATCAGTCCCCAATCACAAGGCCTTCTCCTTCAATAGCAGATGCTGGACCCCATTTTACTAGCTATTCGCCAGTTCGATAGGAAAATTGCAATTGACTCCTACCTTTTGTAGCGCTCAATCAGAAGCATGGTAGAATTTGTTGCCCTAGTTCCTCCATTTTGGATGGGTAGAATTTTTCATAGGCTGACCAAACGATCAACAGCGGTTAAATGCTCGTTAAAAAATGCACGATCATAAAGTAGAAATTATGAGAAAAATCTACATCGCTTAATTCATTCCACATTTATTCCAATACGACCCAAATGCCTCACTCAATTCAGCATCCGCAACAATGGAACAATTGAGAAAATGACTAATGGTGGTGCTGACTTTGATTGCGATGTCTATGAGGCACCATCAGCTGATCCCCACGACTCACTTTGGTTTCAGCTCCCTCAAGATTCTCACGTGATTGACCACTTTTCAGGGTTAAAATCACCTGCCTGAACAAAGTGGCTAGAATGACCTACTAACACGGTGTGGACTTTGTTTACTGGTTCAGCAATGCCATAAACCATCAGCGATCTGACACAAAATTTACACACATTGAAATGGATGCGTGACCCGACGCTGGTTTGCCTAATATCAAGAGCAACAGTTTCATCATCGGCCCCACATGCACACGAAAGATGAATGTCATCAGTTTATGATAACTGTGATTGTACCAAACCGTGTCACAAATACGCTGAATGGGTAGATGTGAAAACATCTTGGCCACAAAAATAACTCCATTTCTTGGTTTTGAGTTGGACACTGGAATAGGTCACTAGGCCTACCAATAGTCTCAGCTACGGTGGCAGATTTTTCTACCAGACTCCAATGGTGACAGTGCTGAATTCCCAATTCCGAATATGGTATCCCACTAAGAAATTGGACATAACAGGCCAAAAAAACCCAGTTTCACTGCTAAAGCATTTTGAGTGGACAATGGAGGTAAAGGGTTGACGGCAGATGAAACGAGATCCCGTCCCGTCATAAGCTTATCCATTAGGGAGAGTTTAAGTGTTTAAAAGAAGCAGCGTCCACAGCATAAGCCGCAGCAGACATGAATCACGTGTCTGTGAGATTACGGCCTATTTATAGCCCACATTGCCACTAAGAGTGGTAAAGCAAGAAAGTACCAACCCTCCGACCAAGAGCCAAGCTCCTCTTAAATAAGGCGATAAGGAGGTACAATAGGTACTCCCTCTAGGTCTTGTCATTATCTTGAACTTATGTGCCGTGGGAGCTCACTTGCTCCACCCGCAGTCAAACGTCTTGAGTGCCCCAGTACGTTCGAGCCCGGTGGCAGTCTCATTCCCATGACTTTGCACCCCTGGCCGGAAAAAAAAACAGCTTTGTTTTGGCGCCATTCCAAACTGACAACCCACCAAAACGCGATACAATTCTACCACATCAAGCATGATTAGTCATCTGACAGAAGCTTAGTTACTGCTTTGACTTCTACTATTTAGAGCGAAAATACAAAAGTGCGATCTCCCTCAACCGATGACACGAGGTCTAACCTGAATGCCTTCCAAGGCCACATTTTCGCGTGTCCAAAAATTGGTAAAAAATTGGTAACCAGACTGAGTGTTGATCCAGACTACAATCTTAACCAAAGGTGGAAGCAAGGCGGTATAGCCGGAAGCGCGAAATAGGCATCACAAAACGATCACAGTTAGCTAGTCGCACACACGAACAGACGCAACTGAATTCACCCCATACAAATACCGCAGTGGAAATTAACAATGCACAGAACTTGCGGACAGACCAAAGTCAAATTACATACACACAAACACTCACGCCTCATCAATATGTATAGATCGTAGAAACCAGCAGTGTAGAATTCCTGTGCGGGTCTCCTTAGAGAAGGTGAGGGAAGAGAATACGCAAGGACAACAAAGCCTGTACAAGATGTCCACGCGGGGTAAGATAATCACACTGCAATTGAGAGGGCACACCGCGTGTTCTCCAACTGCACAAAGGACGAAGGCCGGGTCGACGAATGCGTGCAAATATGCGTGTGAGAAGTGACAAGTGCTAAAAACAACTACAGTACCACAAAGAAAGTAAATGCAGAAGGCATTGGATCATTCACATGTAGGACTTTCCGTGGAATGAGGAATATATGGAGAGGAAGAATAGAAAAGGAGGGAGCAGGACTCTTCAAAACCTGGGGTTCGGGTCCTTATATGGTGCTGCTGCTGCTCCTCCCTGCGCAGCCTGTTGCGCATAGTCAACGCCTGAGTTATTGAACGTCTCCTCCACGTATTGCCGACGATAGTTTGCAACCTGTTGACCGTCGGCACCACCCTGCTGCAGCATGGGGATCTGCTGCTGATTACTGCTGTTGTTATTGTTGCAGCCACCTCCAGCAGCTGTAGCGGTAGTTTGATGGTGACCGCCGGCGGCATTGCTCGAAGAGGACAGAGCTGCTGGTTTCTGTTTCATCAGGGTCCAGTCGTAGACAGAATCCCAGGCAAAGTCGTAAGTCTTGAAAAGCTTGCGGAACAGCCTTCGCAAGAAGAGGTAGTCTGGAGGTTCCTCGAACACCAGTTCACGTGCGTACTGAAGGTAAGTCTCGAATTCCACTGCGTAGCCTCGACACAGTTGCTCTGGAGATGTAGCCAGTTTTTTTTCGTAGATTCTCTCGTACTTTTGCTTCTTTGTCGCAGCCTTGTAAGAAAATAGAAGAGAGGCTAACAAGTGACTAGTATTATGGGCCATTACTTATTAAATATCTTATTCCTCAGAGCACCAGAATCACGTAATAATGCATTTAAAACTTAGTAATAAAGTGAACCAATGCAACAATATGGGAAAACGTATTCACAACTCAATTACACGAGGGAACTACGACGAAAGTGAGGAAATACACCTCAAACTACCAAGGTCGACCTACATCACTAGGATAAACATCATTGCCCGAAACAAGCCACCAAAATGAACAGAAGAGAATCCGACAGAAACAAATGGAGCGGTAGTCAGAAGTGATATGGTATCTAAACTTACGTGTAATAAAATGAGCCACATTAACACGCTGAAATGTGAAACCAAACCATAAGACTGCCGTTTTCTGCCTGGTGAGCACGAATGCAGATATCACTTGGATAAAATCTTATAGAAAGGGAGCGATAAGATCCCTGACTAAAGAACGAGAAAAAAAATCTTGAAGAGGACTAATTCTCTCACCCAGATTAATACTTGCTTTTGCACCCCGCACCAATCGCAGCGGAACGTAGTAGTATTGAAAGCGGGAAAAAGAATTGACCTTCAAATTGTCGCAAAACAACCTTCCCAATTTCACAACTTTTCACGCATCGACCCTAGCTGCCAATCGATAGAAGTCGAATTTCAGCTGCCTACAACGATTGTGATCTCAAATCACAGTTAAAATCGAACGGCGCCATGGCAACCACGTCAATCTGCCATCACAGAGACGCGTTTCAAGCACAGCCAGCTGACGCACGTTTAAACGAGACAAGATGCTCCGGACGGTTGCGGCAGTGATGCGTAATGCGGCGTGACTAACTAGGCAATTGAATGTGGTGAGTGGCGGTGTGACGGACGTAGGCGGGTTGCCATCGCAATTCTAAGGCCCTCCTAAGGCATCTGAAGCAATAAAAAATCTTCCCTTTCGGTATTCGTTACGTTATTATTGTGGTAGGGGAAGATTTATGTGAACACTACGTAAAAGAGCAAAAAATCCCAGATGTGTGAATAAAACAGGGGAAATCTTCTCAGTGCTTTTGGGCAACTCACCTAGCGCAAAAACACACAAAGAAACTAGCCAAATCTTTTTGAAAACATTCCATTATATTAAGCAAATATTCATACTCAAAAGGTTTGGCTAATCCAAGAACCAGAGCAACTCTTCAAATCCTCAAGCGCCGTACAACACTACCAAACAGATGTTTACTGATTTCTTACCTATGAGCAGCCACCACCATAACATTCCAGGACATCGGGTTTTGGTAACACAACTGAGACTTAAAAACACAAACAGCCCACGAATAAACGATGCCAAAAACGCCCTGTAGAAAATAGTGAAGTCTCAGCGGTAACACCGCCGCTGACATTCACTCAATAAGATTAAGCAACAATTGTTCGAGAGTAGTTGATCAAAGCGTTAAGCAATCAGAGATAAAAAAGCAAAGATGCTGAAATTGCAGTCTAGAAAAAGTTCAGAAATAGTAAGCGCCAAGGCGCGGGATGAACACGTACATACAACTGCCCCATAGCGCGATAAAGTGAGTTAGACGGCGGCTAAGTATAAACACCCAATCAAAGACCAAACCCTAACTGCAGTACAAGCAATAAAAGTAACTAGTGACTGTTTGGCCAAACTGCGCATTAAAATCCATGAGGTTGAATTAGGCGTTTGTGAATTCACTATTTTTCTCTAAGAGGCTGCTAGCGCACTGTTTTCTCCTTTGAGAGATAAAGGTGAGGCGCATCGTCCGAAGAGGGAAAACACAAAAAAACGCCGTCGCTCTCGTTACCATAAAGTATTTGACAATGAGACAGAGCGAACAGTTGTATGTTCCTCAACAATTTTTTAACCAGCTCAGCAGAATTTAAGTGTCAATCGACTTTAAGACTCCGCAATATAAAACAACCCGAGGGCGTTCTTGATATGTCAAATCTAAACTCAGCAAAACGCACGTAAAATCGCACACCTAGAACTTTAGCCACTAATTCTAAACAGGAAATAAACAAAAAGGGTTAAAGGCCATTCATGTATCAAAGAAAAATAAAGCGCGTTTCGCCTATCTCCATTGGGCAGTTTGTACGACCTAGATGTCATAATGACATTAAATGCGAAGACTAATGCAAACACTAGTCATACACAACACGCAAAATAAATAACGTTTGCATAAACAAAATGTCACGCGTCTTGCAATTCTCAAACTATCCCTGAAAATAAACATTTAGGAGCAAAAAACAGTAAAAGTACTCACCCTTAAGCCCTGCCATGGAAGCTGGCCCCTAAGAAAGTACATAAATACGTATCCCAGAGATTCAATATCATCACGCCTTGACTGTTCATGACCAGCATGCGCATTGATGCTCGCGTATCTGGCAGTACCGGTGAGATTCTTGTCATCCCGAAATGGTATATGCACCTTTGTGCGACTGTCTCTACATGGTGACACCAGTTTAGGCAATAGACTAGCGAACCTGTATTTCTTGGCAAGACCAAAGTCAACTAAAAAAAGCCTGTTGCATCTCTGGCCGATTCCCATCAGAAAATTGTCCGGTTTAATATCACGGTGGATGAGGTTTCTGGAGTGAACATATTCAACACGCCAGAGCATTTGCTCAGCTAGCATGAGGACCGTCTTCATGGTAAACCTTCGACCAACATAGTTAAACAGATCCTCTAGACTTGGACCTAGCAGATCCATCACCAACGCTCTATAATCATTCTTCATCCCATCAGAACCGAACCAGTGTATCCGAGGGACGGCAAAAGTGTTCTATGAAAAATAAGGAAATGCAACTGCACAGTACCTGAAGAAGGCGGTAGATTCTACTTTCATAGACCAATTGCGGATGTCTGGCGTTCATAGGTTCCAATTTAACAGCAACCTCTTCACCATTAGCGATGTTTAGACCAAGATATATGTCACCGAAGGACCCGGCTCCAATCTTCCTTATAAGCTTCCATCTCTTAGCAACAACGAAATCATAGCGATTAGAAGGACCCAAGAGCTCCATTGCGCTAAACTTTGACAATAGCCAGGCACAATCCACCCCGTACTACGATAAAACTACGACGCTGCTTTGAAGAGACCAGCAGGCCATAACCTCCAGTAATTTAAACAATCACAAAGGCTGAAGAAAAATTTAAAAGTTTGCCAAAAGAAAACAATTCCCAGAAAGATATCATTTTAGGCACTTTTAAACCTTCTTTAGGATATCTCAAGAGGTTTGCACTTGACGAGTGAGTAAAAGAAAAAACTGCTGCTTTTAAACTGGATATACTAACAGGATTCAATTTATCTCCTTCAGTTGGACCCACAAACTCATTAAATTGTAAAATACATATACAGGCCTTTGTGGGGTCATTTTACCAAAGACTTATCCAAAAAATTTCCTAAGTAATAGTGGCTCCCAGATTTACGAACCTTTTAAAAGCCATAGCCAAACAAAATAATTAAACTGACGTGCACACTGATGGCTCAGCTGTCGTATTAATCTACTTGACTACTTGGTTTACTTGAACGTGACATTTACACGTCCCCAGTCCACAATCTGCAAAATGTTGTTTTACTTTTCAGCTGTATAATTTCTAACATTACGTGATCCATTTAGTATGCACAGTAGTACATCAGGGCTGCAATATTTCTAATTAAACATATAAGCACTTATCCATTTACTTCTGCGTATGTGTTGTGTATTTTATCAACATGGAGTAAATGATGCATCGGATCAATTACAGATAGTTGTTACAAACCAACATTTAATACGGAAATTGAGCTTCTTGCTGAACCACGTATGTGGTTATTTGTACTCTCGGTTTTTTGTTGCACGCACCTCATTGGCCATTTCGCCTTCACGGACGGCTGGCCTCTGAGCCATACCAGCACCCCCAACACCTATTCGCCGCGAATTGTCTTCTTAGATCTCCGGCGCAGTCTTAGAGTGTTAATTTTTTGGCAGTGAGAGGCAACCACGATCTTAAGGGACTTCCATCCTCATTTCTACTGTTATGGTGGAAGAAGCGCATGCGCTACCAATGAGAAAACCACTAACAACTCATAACAGAGCGACTGAGAGTGATGTCTACCTCCGGCAACTACCCTAGTCCTCTGCTCTGCATGAAAGCCACTAACAGCAGTCGTGGCACTAGCCGTGAACCATCTGGAAAATGTTTCGTTACGGAGTTTCCCTACCGTACTTGCATAAAGGTGTCGACAATGTAAGCCGGCGCAAAATCCACTCCCACGGAACTGAATCAAGTCCCCTACTCTCTTCCATAAATCTGCTTATTGGGCCGATGTTCCAACGCCTACCAGCGTGGTAAACAACACGATTTCCAGTCCCTGATTCCAATTCCCAAAGTCAGTTGAATTTCCAGGTCAAGAAAATCGTCAAGGGGGATTAGTGACATTATAGTCATGAGTTTCTTCAGGTGCATAGAAATTCGCTTACTGGCACGATTGGCTCGTGGGTGTTTTCCTTTTCACCGTCATTTACGTTGTGATGGCTGATGCAGGTGGTTTACCGAGGTGAGCGCCCGGAGACGGCGCTGAAACGAAGAGGAGGGCTATGTTATACGTTTGTAGTTTGTTTAAATCTCGGTTTCCATTAATGGCCTCTTGTTTTGTCACAAAGCCTCAACTGAGCCATGTCAGTTGCTCCAATCCTTTCTTTTCGCCGAACACACATATTCTGCCCTAGTATCATGTTATCTTTTGTGCTCAGGGAAGTTTCAGGACGTCACAACTTTATCATTACTTGAGCATATTAAAACGAATCCTTCAATTTTAGCAGATACCAAAAAACTTCACCAATTTCCTGTTCAATCTCTACCTTCACGATAGCCTTTAGACGATAACTCTTCACAATTCTCTGTACTTCATACTTCTCTCGTTCGGTTCCACAACAAAGTCTCATAAATGCCACTAACTATTGCCCTGGACAAGTAAATAATTATGTTGTTCTGCAGAAGCATTAAAAATTGGTGCCTCACATCCAATTTGGCAGTCAAGAAGGCTCATCAAAGATTGGGAGGCCAGTAGCTTGGCTCGGAGGCAACACCAACGAGCGGAAGTACAATGCTACGACCTTAACTGCTCACATAATCAAAGTGAAGAGTTAAACGAACTATCAAAGTATTGCAACTTACTCCTCGTTTTACTAGTCGTGATTTATGCATCATCACCAAAGTTGTCCGCCAGTACTTCAATTTTATTGTGGATTATGGAGGCTTGAATAAAGTGAATAAAAATCTTAAACGGTTGATACTGTCTAGCATCACAGGAAGTTGGGTTTCTATCAAGACGATTCAATAGTCAGGATGACGGTAAATGTAACGCACCCGAAGTGAAAACGCTTCAAGGCATTCAACTACGATCTAGCCGATTCAATCGTCCAGGCTACGCCGCTACTTGACGAATGAATCGCCTAACAAGAGGTATTTACCGTTGAATTCCAGATGCGATCAGGAATGTTGACATCGCGACGCAAATTTATAAAACCATCTCAATTCCTTTATCGTGCGTCTTTTCAAAGCCAATCGCGATTATTGGAGGGTTTAATGATAAGATGTAGCGACTCAAAGCTGCAGAGGCAATACTCAAAGGAGAAAAATCACGTGCCTTTCTTGCAGCTCTTACCATGTATGACAGTTTTTCTAGGCGAGTACAGCGATGTCTGCAAGACCATTAATTTGATTACTTCTTCAAGCACGTGGTAGAACAGGTTAGGTTCAACAATGGTTGTGCCTTCAAGCAAAGCCAGTTGTTGTCAGTTATAACATCGGTGCTCACCTTCGATCACCACAGCGAGCAAACTGGTTATACCTATTGAAAGATGTCACTGGATCCCGACCACAAGGCAATAAAGACATTTGCTGAAAAGATGCAATTTGAAGCAACCTATTAGTTTCAGCTAATCCGCCTTTGAAACCTCAAAATGGAGTTGATTTTGCTGAGTCCAACCATGGGAAATTGCCATTTAAGTAGAATTTCCCGACCGACCTCTGCCTCTCGAAGGGGTAGTATTGCAACAGTTCCACCAATCTTGACGCAAGAAGACCATATCTGTAGATCGGACACTTTTAACGAAGCATTGACCCCTTCGAGAGACTGAACTTTCCCCACCTCCCTTATGTTCCACTACGCTTCATCACGATCACCACACCATTGAAAAAAACCTGAAACAGTGTCTTCGCCACTAGAATGCATCTCACCAGACATAACTTTCGGCTCCAATGATTAGTAGGTGTAAAGACAGAACAAACGCTTCTGTGAAGGCTTGAAACCCTCAAACGGTTTTCAAACGCAACGTAATTACGAACTCAAAAAGCCTGTGCGGTTATCTCTAGTGATAAACAAAACTGACGTTTAATAGGTGTTAAATCGTTTCATGCTGAAAGCTTTTTACCGTAAATGACACAACTTACTTTCGCCTCCCAGCAAACAGACAACAGCCAATTACGCATGAAAGGGGACGAAATTTTACTAGGAGGAAAAATTAGCAAATCAAACAGGAATGTCAAGTGATATTAATTCGGATGGTGGGAGCAGAGACGTAAGCGAGGCTTGATAGAAATTAAAGATTCTTCTTATCTTCTGGTTCCATAGGAGGTGCAGACGCCTGACTGTAGGGTGGAGCGTAGAAGGTGTTGGGATCAGATGGATAGTAATACGCGGTGTTGACTGAAAGGAGCAAAAGCGAGTGATAGCCACTTTCGAGAGGGCAACGCAGTGAAGGAATACGTGCATTATCGGTTAGCAAATTCCATCTAATCGGCATTCAAGACAATATACATTTTGGAATCAAGACCGAATCTGTGCTTCTTAGTAGACGGTAATAATTGAAGCGACCTCTGCAGAAAAAAATGTAGCAGACGCTGAAATTCTTCGTTAGGTAGATTACCAAAACAGAATCTAACAAGGACATAATGGAGGCCGGTAGCCTCACGCAGGGTAATGAATACGGCGGGTCAAAGTCACTTTGAACCGCAAGGATGGAAGATGGTGGAAAGAAGCGTTAGAACTAAAACTGTCAATAACTCGACTTCATCTCATATTCAGGCGGTTCTAAATTGTAGATAGGTGCTCCAGTTATGCTCACCAAAAAAAACCGGTTAAATTTACCGAGTTCGAAGAGATTAGCGCACGCAGATAGCGTAAACACATTAGTTGTAAAAATGCTGTCAATGGAAACGCCTCCGCTTATCTACGTGTTGTACGAAGATAATTTAAAAATAAAATGGTTAATTTAGATGCATTCATCGACGACAAACAGGCCAGCTACTGTCATTATTTGAAGGCTACCACTATCTTGGGGGTAACCATTTGACGAATGTATTCGAAATGTTCGTGAAGCAATCATGATACTCAATGTGCGGGGTCCCATATTATAACAACAGCAACCACTACAACAGCTAACTCGATACATACCACAGAAGTCAATTACAGTCACCTGTAAATGGTCAAAACGTAATCTTTTATTAGATGCACACACAAGACAGGAATAAAAACCAACGCTTTTGCTTTTTCTAAGCAAAGGTACTTGCCGCATCTATACTACGTAGTGGAGGCTACCAAATATATCAAAACTTGTAGAATTTTGAGCGTACAACCCAAGACCTGCAATATCTTGATTGTAACTGACCGACGACAGTAAAATATTTACCCGAATGATCGTGCTGAAGTCGCTGATAAACAATGCACTAAATAGATCAACATGATAAAAACACTTGGCATGACAAATAAAACTCCGACCTATCATTTTGAGGTATGCGCATCAGACAAGAAAAATTCAAGGAACTTCCAAAGAAATAGTAAAGTTGTAGGACTGTAAGTTAGTAGGGAAGCGTCATACCGACCCTACAAGCTAACTCCCCCCTTCTCCCCCATAATAAATCCAACATTTCCACCATCGCAAAGTTTAGAGGCACATTAGGTTAATCTTTTGGTTAAACAGACCTACCAGGTGGTGGGCCACCAGTTGGATAAGGCGGCATCGAACTCGCCGCAGCTGCCGTGTATGGTGGCGGTGGACCTGGATTTGCTGTGTAAGGTGGAGGAACAGCGCCGGGATAGGGCGGTGGAGAGTTCGTCTGGTACAGGTAATCGGCTAAAAGGTAAAAGGAAAAACACATGACTTGGACATTTGCACGTAGGAGTACTTACAAAACCCAGTCAAACCTGGTGGTGGAGAGAAGGAAGGATGCGGCTGCATAAATGAGTTGTAGTAGGGGTCATTCACGAAAGGCGTGTAGGCTGGAGGGGGACAGGCGTAAATTTCACAAAGTGGTGGGGCGGCAGGAGTCTTGTAAGAGTTCTGTAGCTTGGAAGCACGAGTACCGAGTTCAAGAAGGCTCTTCCCAAATTCAATCGCTCCTCCATGGTTAAACACTAACTTAAAAGGCATCTCACCCTGTAAAGATAACAAGCTCAGAAAATCAATACCGGTTATCATAGGAATCAGCAATTGACGAAGTGTCAGCTTACCGACCACTGGCCTGCTTCAGAAGACACAAAACCTTCAATGTGGTTGGGTCCAAACGTGGGCTGTTTAATTGCCACACGTTTCATGAAGACAAATGGCATACTCAGCGAATTAAGTGCTGGACTCCTGTCTTTGGAAAGAAATATTACCTTAATTGTAAGAGAAGGCAAACTCAGTTACTCGATGTGATGTAAGATACGCGGTTCCCGAGTACTTGCCATTAGGCTGCTGACCCGAACCGGAAAGTGTAAGCTTGCACCCATCATACGTGACAAGAAGTCTGGGAATAAAGCGGCAGAGGATCGCCTTACCTCTCTCCATAGAAGAGAACTACTCCCAATCCATCCTGGGTGTGAGCTGTATTAATTGACATGACTTCCAACGCAAACACTAAAATGAAAAATGGCCTTGTGTTGCCAGAACAGAAAAACAATCCCTACATGGTTGTAACATTAATTACATTGCGTTACTGCAAAAACACCACAATTTTAAAAAAGAATGAGCTTTATGGTTATGATTATTAGCTTTGATTGAAAAGTAGACGATGCAGCCACAAATCCAAATTGTAATCCATGAATCGGGAAAAAATTGCTTTCTCATAAGCAGGGCAATGCACCATGATTACTTTTCAAATAAATAGAGGGCACCAGATGTATCACCTTCTTTTTCATGCCTTTCTCCCTCTGGCTACCTCCAAAGCAAATTGATAAGTTAATTACGAGTTTTCATGGCTGGACATGTATCGTCTCGAGACTTCCTTGAAGGTAAATGAAAGCATAGTACTTGGACAGAAGGTATATTCTTGAAGCAGAGGGATTGGGGGCTGTTGGCACGGCCCGAAGGCCGGCCAACCGGCTGGTACAATGTGGCCACCTAATTAACTGAAACCGACAGTTCGAACAAACGAAGTATTACACAGCTTCTCTCTTCTTTCGAGCGCCGTCCCCGACGCTCCCTTTGATCAACCTCCCGCGTCAGCCATCACAACGTAATCAGTGCTGCGATAAGCACCCACGAGCTAACCGTGCCAGTCATCGAGATTCGGGCGCATGTGCTCTTGTAATACCATCGATTCTGCTTAGTACTCGGTGCAGCAAAGGCTTATTTCCGAGTCATTCTCTCCCGCGATAATATGGCCCAATGCGAGATGGGGGTACGAATCCAAGTTTTTAATGGGTCAAGACGCACGCAGCACATATTGTGATTCCAGGCTTTTATGATGCTGTGAAAGAAAGGCGAGGGTATCGTAGAACCCTGAGCAAATGGGGCGATCGGGTCTCATAGGGACAGAGTGCACACAATTCAAGTGCGCTTAGCATAAAGTGATGCTATCGAATGGCGTACTGAACATTCTACATCTGTAGATACGCATTTCGGCGAAGGCAAGTTACCTAAGAACCTGAGAGAGATTACGAAGAGTACTTGACCACAACGTCGCTGATCCCTCTTGGCAGTTCCATTGGACTTGGACTTCACGGCTAGCGTCGCATCAGTTGTTAATAGCTTCCTTGCAGAACACGAGGGCAGGGAAGATGCCAAAGATGGACGTCGATCTCAACGCTTCTATTATAAGATGCAAGAGATCCTCCCATCCGTAGCACATGCACTTTTTCACACCGCCAAAGTTTGCCAGAAGTGGCATGGATCAGGATAGAAATCCGTCAAAGTCGGGTCCGCTTTTGGCTGCCACCAATGTAGCGTCCTGAGACTTCCTTGAAGGTAAAAGAAGGCATAGTACTTGGGTAGAAGGTATATTCTGGAAACAGAGGGATTGGGGGCTGTTGGCACGGCCCGAAGGCCGGCCAACCGGCTGGTAAAATAATGCCACCTAAGTGACTGAATCCGGCAGTTCGAACAAACAAAGCATTAGAGGACGTTTGGACACCGGCCATAAAATGGATTTATGTAGGGGATTACGGGATTCGACACAGTCCCGTACGGTAGGGAAACTCCGTAACGAAACATTCCCCAGATGGTTCACGACTAGTGCCGTGTCTGCTGTTAGTAGCTTTCATGCAGAGCAGGGGACTGGGATAGTTGACGCAGGTAGACATCAATCTCAGTCTCCCTGTTATGAGTTGTTAGTGGTTGTCTCATTGGTAGCACATGCGCTTCTTCCACCATAACAGTAGAAATGAGGATGGAAGACCCTTGAGATTGTGATAGCTTCACAGTCACCAATGTAGCACTTCAAGGCGTCCCCGAAATCAAGGGATGACACAATACCCGAGCAGAATCCAGAACGAAGGCTTAAACAAGCAATCGAAATGCCGCAGACCGACAACCACAATTTATATGCTTTATTTTCGTTGTATGGTAATTTGGTATTTGTATTGCCCCCAGACCAAGAACAGTGTGCATTGCTTATAACTCAACCTATCTGCTTGAAACGCGCTTTACTTCGATCTTTAAACCCAAACTGATGAAGTTTATGCGCAGTATATTTGTGACTCCGAAGTGGATTGAAACTTAGGAGCGTCACACATACGTGACACCGGTTGTCAGCGTCATTTTCTGCGCGTAAAAAAATATAGCACCAGTGATTTTTGTCAAAGGTGAAAATCCTCTGCCAAGCATCCATTCTAGTAAAGTCACACTTCCACGAATTTGCTCAAGCCCGTTCTCTGTATAACTGACTCGCTGCTTGTTTTCATCCACTATGGCTGGAATGGCAGCCTCGACGCATAATTTTGACTTAAGAAAAGCATTTGGTATCCTCACTCACCATGATCTTGAAATTAATCTTCATTTATTTTGCCACCTAGAGCCGAGTTTATCAAAAATAATGTGGACGTCTTTTTCGTCTTCCCCTTGTTAAAATGGCATAGAGTCCGAATTTGACATTTCAAGCTAAAATTTCGGACTTCTACACAAGTTACTGTTTGCGGCTGAGCTAGTTTTAAAGCACTTCTATAGTATTCCTTTTAATAAACTCATGAGTGAGTGCAAATGAAATGTCGAAATGACGAGTGAGCGCCACGATCTGATGTCGTGTGCCTCAGTCGCCTGATCCGCATGGGTGGGGTAACAGCAGACGTCACTCACACGTGACCCATGTGGGTTTAGTCACGCACACTTAGGGCAACTGATCGACCTTGGACTTGAAATGACTACTAGCACACCTAAAGGTCGCCTAAAGTGCAGCTAACGCGACATCAGCAATCAGAAAGGAGATTGTTTGTGACAAAAAAAAACGGAATGTACAAACTGATAGCTAGTTGAAGGAGACCATTTTCTGGGGTTATAAGCACCCACAGTAGTGAAACTGATGACTCTGAAAATTTTACAGGATACTCTTGAATTTTAAGACCCTAAACAAAATTTGTAAAATGATTGAAGTGACTCAAAATAAGTGAAAATTTTTTAATAAAGACTTGCTTTTTTCAGTAGCTGCAATGCCTATAATCATGCTCTCTTGTCACTTCTAACCAAAAAATTCTCAGAGCACTGAATTAAAGGCGAAATGACCACTCTTCCAAATCCTTCAGATGAGGATGTCTGTAACTCGAAGGGGGCTGGCGAAGGGCAGCCTACCACTAATGCCCTGCATCCTGTGGAAAGTCAAAACAGAGAAAAGAGCAAATTAGGAGGGTAACTAGCTCTAAATTCCAAATTATGTTAGAATACTGTAAGCTCATTAGTCTACTGCCCCTATATCTTCAAGTAGAGATAATTCACTTCTGAGTAAATCCAAACTCCTGCCTTTCGGTTAAGCGCTACTGTTTCGGCCATCCTAACAGGGCTTCCGTCGGTTATTTCATTAAATTAATCAAAATGAGGGTAATAGGAAATACACAGGCTTTTTTACACATCCAAAAATATATTTTTATCTCACCCTTTGAATAATTTTGAACTTTAGCGACCTTTAACAGTAGGTAAGTATCATCGATGGGAAGTAATTAAAATTTGTGCTGCGTAAAAAGATATCAAAATCTCCTTTTCTGTCATCTCAATACTTTAGTTATATTTTTGAGTTTAGCGGGTGGTAAAGGCCTCATCTTTGTACTTCCGCTTGGCGATATGACCTTCGGGGCATGGCAGTTGCCTCTCAGCCGTTCTCCGCCTCAGCGATACATGCTGATATCATTCACCTTCAAGCAAGACCTAAAAAGCCTTGTTGGTGGTAGTTAAAAGCAAACCCGATCCTAAAGGACGATCTCTAATAACAGAGCTGAAAATGAATTCTACTTTCGACAAGTATCTCAGTCTCTTATTCTGCAAGGACGATATTAACAAATATAAGGGGGCCAGTCGTGATGAACCTGGAAAAGGCTGTTACAAACCTATCTACATTATCTGCGTGAAGATGTCATTCAAGTGAGCTTGCGATATCTCCTCCTTCTCTCTACCAGCTGGAGAGAACTCAGGTAGATATAACTGGACAGCGCTGCAGATCAGTGACTCTGCAGCCAGATGTCTCAGATTTTCGCAAATTGGATAGCTGGCGCGGTTTTTTCGTAGATGTCTTTCTTACATCACCGAATACGTTGTTGCGGCTGGCGCCGAGGCTAATATTCAAAGGGAGACAGGCGCTTTACAATACTTTTTTTCGTTTAGCTCTTCCTTTTGATTTTGAGGGCATTTGAGGCTTCGCTTTTGCACTTCAACTTGACGTCATAGACTTCGGACCATACAAGCAGCTCGTCATCCCTTCCGTGCATTGACAGTACATTTTTGTCCTAGCGTTTAGGCCTATTTTGTCTCCGAGACGGACTCAGTACGCTAAAACCATCGCCTGACACCATATTCTAGCAATGCATTCAATCAGATATGTTTTTTACAAATGAGGCCAAGTTTACACAGGATAGGTCCATTCATTCACAATCTTCCATCAGATCATGGTAAGGGTAACTGTTGCTCTAACAGAGGCACTGAAAGAACCAGTGCAACCAGAAATAATGTGCAGGAAAACACGTGTGACATGGTGAGCATGAGATTTTTTAGTAGCCAACAGTTTGATTCAACACTGACTACAACATTTGTCCACTTTGTGGAATTCTGACCATCTTTGACTTCGTCAATGGAGTTATAGTGTAAAATCCGACTTTCCGACTAGAATGTGCATTAAAATGCCGGAATTTTAGATTTGCTTTATTAAAATACGGCATTCGGCACACTTATTTTGGTTAATGTACCAGCAAACGTCTAGTGTTGTGTACTCATTGAAATTGGCAGAAAGTGTAATACTTAATGTTACCGCTATTGAGGCCAACAAGCAGTTGGAGCAACTGGGTAAACGCATGAAATCTCATCAGTCGATGCTAATCATGGGCATCTAATATTTGAAACCGAGCGAGTTATTTAGGAAAGTCTAACCAATTTCAAAATATCATTTAGACACCTTCCGTGAAGTTATAATTAGGCAGGCTGCAGGAAAATGAGAAGTGAGTTGACGCACTTTTGTTACTTTGAGTGTTAACTATGGCATGATCTTCCGAACCTACATTAGCATTCACTGACTTGGAGTGCCTATTTTGCCGTTTCCTGGACATGACCACTCACAGGCACTGCCATTTGGTCCTCTTGTGGCTAATCACTACTTTGACCCAGCATACAAGCTCAGCACTTCCCGATATTGGGGTCACTATGGCCACATATCGAGGTACCTGGAACACCAAAGTCGATTTCACTATTGCAGTTTGAAAGACTACGCGATCATCGGGTGGATACGGCAAATGGGCAGAACCAGGAAGAGGTGTACAGCACTTAGACCCCGCACACCCGCATTACTACCAATTTGGTACCAGATGATGCCAGTGTCACGCGAACACAGCGTCACACTCTCCCCCTCATAATTTTAGTACTTTAGTTCTACTGAAATCTTACAAGTAGCTGCCCTCGACCCTTGTTTTAACGGCATAGCTCAGCATTAGACCCGATATTTCCCTTGTATCAAATAGTAGTATGATAACGAAATTTCAAAAGCAGCTCAACAATGATGTCGTTAACATCTTGTCTCCCCAACACACACCAATATGCTGCCTTCCTGAGATTGATTTGGCTCTACTATCCAAGAATGCAAATGCCATGTTTATAATTCAACTACAGCGGGAAAAGGCGTAGAATGCACAGTTAAAATACAAGAGGTCCAAAATGCACAAACAAAGGGACTAGAATAGAGTCAGTGACAGTGCGACCATCGCTTAACTGGCGGTCTGCTCCTGCACTGAAACGCTCATAACAACTGGCAAAGTAGACGGCGCGGGAGTAACGGAAGCGGCAGCAGAGAGCATCGGCGATGATGGCGCTACACTGGCATCGGAGGTTACTGTTGTCGCTGGCGTTTGTGGTACCGGAATCGTCGGGACAACCACATTAGGCGCAGGTGTTTCCAACAGGCGTCGATGAAAGCCCTGAAGAGCAGCCAATGCTCTGTTGTCCTCCTCGTCAATCAAATTAAACCGTGAAGTGAAAGCGAAAAAGTGTTTTGCGATGGTATTCATGTGAGCCACTAGATCCAACTGCTCCAAATGGCTCACATGAGCGGTGTAGATGTGCACCAGGCAGAGCAGTAATTTGCGGCAAATGCGAGCCGCCTCTTCGCGCAAATCGGAAGGTGAAAAGGCCTGGCCCTGTCTAACGGGAAATATTCGTGCCGACTGTATCGCATCATTGCACTCGGAGAGTATGAGACTGATCACCTGACGCACAGGTTTCTTCGTCTGCGCAAAAAAGTCGGTGAATTCCACATCGTCGGTGGCCTTCGAGGGACTACTGCTCCCACCTCCACGACACAAACAAACTTCGTAGAGGGGATCAAAAATGCTGCAGAGGTTCTCGACCAGTCCGATTGTGTGGACGGCTATCCATTCATCCTCTTCCAGTGGATGCTCAGGCTCCACAAGGAAAGGGAAATCAACAGGGGTGTTACCGGCGGCAACGAGGGAGAGCTGCTGACGCAGGAAAGAGGGTTTGAGGTAAGGAGGTGGTGAGGGTGGAGGAGGTGAGGGAGAAGAATGTGCGTCTGGGGAAGTCGATGTGGTGGTAGCTGAGATGACGGCAGTGGCGGAGTTTGGAGACGACATGGAACCACTTATCAGCCCACGACTGACGCCTCGAGCTTTGCCCATCAACCATTCCATTACAAATGACGTCGATCCAACTAGAAAGAATAATTAAAAGCACGTTTATGTACTTTTCAGTCAGAACAGTGTCACGATCTGGAGCCAATTGGATACTATCAAGTCGCAACAGATGATAACATGTGAAAGCTTACCTCACCTTGCCAAAATAGTTTAAAGAAAAACATTGTTCGTGAGATAAGGTAGGCGTTGCTTTGTTTACGGGAATACAGATATTGAGCATACCCAAGGATTTTCGGCAAAAGACTAAAAGCTTGGGATGATTTAGGACAGCCTTTAATAAAACAATTTGAAGAAGCTTAGTTACTCCAAGTAAAAGACTGGTGACTAAGTAGTAAATAGGAATAGGAAAAATACAAATGAACCCACGAAGTATAGGCGACAAAGTAATACAGGAAATGCTGGTAACATTTAACGAATATAAACCAATTTAAAAAAGGCAGCAATTGGCTGGTGTCACTGTATGCTGCTGCGATAATACTCCAAGGACTAAACAGTGCACATTTACACACCTCGTGAACCCAAATATCCGAACGCCTCACGAGTTTAAAACCACTTTCATACATTGGCCCTTTTAAACAAGAGCTCCATTAACTTAAGCGAAGTATTTGTTTTCGAAGGGATTTTATTAGTTTTTATTTACTTCACTCTTCTAAACTCTATGAAAGTAAAAATACGATCTAGCGTTTTTTTAATTTAATGAATATGGCGTTGACTTTTCAGTGTAACAAACTAAGATTTTCCATTCTCACCAAAGGTCCAAAATCTGTGGGACACGCAACGATCGCTACTTTTCGTTTGATCCTTGGGACCAGATTTTATGAGGAAATCATATCAATCTTCTGAATTTTCGAAATCTCTTTCATTGGAAGAAATCTCTTAAAGTTGTAATACTTATGTTCTTTAAATGTGCAATTTGGGCGAGAGGCGGGAGGACAATCTCAGCCTAGTCGTGGACTCACGTGGTTTCTCTCCAGGATCGGAGGCATCTCCGTCATAAATGCTCCTCCATCGCGCATTTTGGCTGTATCCATAAAAACGATGTCTAGGAAGATCCAACATTCTAATAGCAAGGGCGAAAGAGGAGGAAAGGGAAGACCCCCCTGCAAAAATACCTGTAGATTATCTCTTAGGTTATGATCGCTTGGGCGTCGACAAAGTGCTTTGCGATTATCCTTATTTCACCTTAAAAGTAGGAACTGTAGCGTCCCGAGCGGCACAACGCAAGGCAGAATATACATCTGACATTACATTCTAGCTGTGGTAAATCGTCATTTTTAACTCTATGATCTGCTGTACTAAAATCTCAGTCTTCGAAGATTGTAATCTTGCTTCCTGGCAAGGTCTTTGGGCCATGCCACTAGCCTCCTCGCCCTTCCCTTTCGTGGCAATGTAATCAGCACTCTCTTACCAATCCTAGCATCACATTATCTGAACCGCGCTCGCCTACAAGCACTTTAAAAGGAATCCGAAATACAAAAGAACATATGTTTGGGCAATTTATGGCTCCATATCGGAAATTAAAATCATGAAACATGAAAAAGAGAGTAAAGTCAGTAGGGTCTCAAGGGAGTCAAAAAGTTGTTCAAATGAGCCAAGAAAAGCATGGGAGTAAGAAGCCAAGAAATGAATACAACCAAGGTGAATAGACCTTCTGGCCAAGGGGTAAGGTGGAATGGAGGACGGGGGGGAGGGGATGAAAGAGGAGGATGTACAAGTTGCTCCGTCGATGTGAGCATTTTAGCTTTCCTGATATGCATATAATGGAAGGGACCGATCTCCTCCCATTCCGATCTTTGTATAGCTGCTTGGATAAACTCAAAAACAGGTTATGAAAAGGAGCTTGCGCACTCACAACCTGTAATGATTCTTACGAAAAACTTCTACATTTACTTTCTTCAATGCATCTATCTGATGGGAAAAGTAAAAGAACTGGCAAGTTTACTTCGATTTTGGGGTTTCTTTGGTCACTGATAGGGAACTTACAGGCTCCATGGTGGTGGAGCCCTCTTCAGTAGATTGAAAAAGCTGAGAGTTTTCTCGAAATCTTTCATTGTTAATTCCTCCCTTAAAGCAGGCAGCGATTGTTCTAGCATGGGACGAAGCGGTCTCTGGATGTGATTCTGATACATGACCGATGGAACCTTGAGAGCCTGTGTGAGGAAGATTTGTCTTAGCACTGGTCACTTCGGGATGTGAATTTTTTCGAACGATAGTTGCGGACGCATGTTCTGAAGACGTAGCTTTTGAGAGTGGTGATTGAAAGTGGGTCTGAACCAGCGTAGTACTTGTACCAGTGGTCGAATCTGGCTCTGCCTCTTTGTTCTGCAGCAGAGATGTTGGTCTAGAATCGTCGCCTTCATTGCGCTCCAAAATTGACGATAGGTGACCGAAACTAGTTTGGGACTGGTCAACAATTCCTACTGAGTGAGGTATCGACTCTTCAGCTGGCTTCAGCTCAGTGGCATTCATATCAGAAGCAAGCGAGGATTCTTTTCTGTCTTCAGGGAGTTCGGAAAGGCTGCTGCTGAGGGAGGTTGGGGGAACAGTGGCTTCAGTCGTCAATTCAACAGGTTCGGTGTTAAGAGAGGGATGGCTTCCGTCGGGAGCAGTTTGCTCAACCACCGGCAGGGAATGAGCGGATGAGGAGAGCGAACTTTGACGAAATGAGACCAGGGAGTTTGCTTTTCTGTGGGAGGCTAATGCTGAATCAAAAAAAAGGGAGAATTACATTTATTCCCAAACCTTGATAAAATCGTACTGTCCCCTATTCCATCATATAGACTTTCATGATGGATGAAAACTCAATGGGAGTTTGGAATATTCTAATTCCAGCAATGAAAATTAGCGACAGAAAATGAAAAATTTCCGCACGCAACACCAAGAAATGCTCTAGAAAATGTTCTCTAACGTCTCGGCTTATTTACCACGTCAATTTCTTATGGACTTTCACTGCCACGATGTGGTTTGGCGTGTCTGATTTGTTTGTTTATCCACCAATTTCTACACCTTTTAAACCGACTACTTACCTGGATTTCATTGCAATTTGTTAATGCAGAAAAGACTACCTACAGATGTTCGGAATGCGATTACTAGCACCACTAAGTTTTGAGCCTAGTAATGTACTTAAACAATCATTGTGGGGTAAGCAAATGATATTAAGTGGGCTATTAGAATCCCCTCCGACGTACCAACAGCTGGAAGACTGCTTCGGACCGGAACTCGACGCCCATCTTTTTTGTTAAGGCGATCCTTTCCGAACGTTGGCACTGGAGAGGTACATTTGCAAGGCATGCCACCAGACATGCTGGCATGTCGAGGATTAGATCGCTTTAGCGAGGACCTTGACATGTTGCTCAGCTGTCTACTGCAAACGGGGTCGGTACAAGTAACGGAAGCTGAACTGCCGTCTCGAAAGCGTGGATGGAATTTAAGCATCATGTGAGTCTGATCTTCCGGAAAGCCAGCGTCTTTGCGTTCTGACTCACTACCCGTCCAAAATGCGGCTGAAGAAAAAACAATTTTTCTCCATACACGCGGTTCCATTTTTCTGCTACCCACGGCAAAGCACACGGAGTGACAGCCAAAGAAGAGATTCATGCAACAGTGAACGATTCTATGATGGATCGTAGAGAAACTATGCAAAACATGTCCAACAACAGTAAACCACTCTAGCATGCAGTATTCTCTCACCATTTACAAGTCTATGTACAGGTGAAATAAACGCAGGCATTGACAAGCACTAGTGCCTGCCACCACGTCTACTGGAAGAAAGACTTGGTCTTGTCGAAGTGCTGGAGGAATCGGATTTGACTGACTGAGTCTTCTGCTTCCTTGGACGTCCAATAATCATGGTTTGCAAACTTCTTCCCCTACGAGAGGGGGATTGCGCGGTAGCCTCGGTGTTTGTCATGGAAATGGTTTGGGGCATCACGATGTAGAACTCCCCACTCCCGGAGGTTTCATTAAAGTCTCGGTCATCCCTACGGCACCAATGACTTCGCCGTGGTCCACTCAAACTGGGAGCAAGTTGTGGCAGCGAGGCAGCCAGGTGTTTAGGAATGAGCTTCAACTCTCGCGGTGCATTAACGTCATCGGTGGGACTTGTAGAGGCCACTGCTGCCATGTCTGCCAAGCTTGATAGTGCGTCACCGTGAGCTGATTGGAGGAAGCGTAAATACCTCTCATTTAATAAACAGCTAAAACCCACTGCCTAAATCCCAAGTATGCATCATAACTCAGGGCAATTGCCATTATCCCATCTGCCCTTCTGGTTCGAAGACCTTCTTTCTGTCATCAATAACAAAGCCATCTGTGTACCTGGTGTTAGCTTGGACGCTAAAGCGGAGAGATGTAATCAAAGTTATCTGACAAATAAATGCGAGGACCCTTTTTTTGGATCAAAGCCCACAGTCGTTACAAGGCCACTGCAACACAGCTCGGCCAACGCGGATAAATCCAGGGTTTCGGGGCGCCCCACAGTGGCAAAAACCCGGTTAATCCAAGTGAATGACTGAGGTGCAGTAAAGTGGAAAATGAGTGAAGTGTAATCTAATTGGAAATGAGCATGTTATTGGACTTTTTTACATGATTTGTTTCATTTTGATGGATGCTGTATTTAAGGGAGGGGTAGATCAACAGTACAGAAAACACCAACTTCTCCAATGGTAAGAAGAAACATTGAGGAATGAGAAAGTGGAAATGGTTAACTTTGCTCAAAATAAAGCAAAAAAGAGGATAATTAAATCTTCTATACCATGATGCAATTGTTAGATAGTAAAATGAGTAGCACCACAATCAATTTAAGGGTTAAATGATAAAATAAGCCTCTTTTTCCCATCTCGACATAACTTACACAGTTTTCCTCTTTCTGTCTCCTCATCCGTGTAGAAACAAACTACACCAAGTAAAAATTGCCAATGAGATGACAACTCTCTATTTGAAGAGTAAAAATGACAGCACGAAGACCTCTTTTATTTGTTGGTGTCATTCATTCTAACAGTGAAAATCTAGAGAGCAGCCTGATGTGTCAGATGAAGCTGTTACGAGAGATTGTCAGCATCAGTTCGTGGAGATTTTAAGCAAGTGTGGCTTTTAAATCGCTGACAAGTAGTATAACTGACTAAGTCCACAGTTAAACATCATTTTAACAATGCTTATAACATTCCTACCTCGACAAGGATCGTTCTTCACCAGGAATTCCGTCAGAGGCGTCCATCCACCACCTACCCGAACCATCACGTTGCTTCGCAAAATTCGTACCAATCTCAGCTTTTGGGAGTCACCAAACTAGCAACAAAAAAAAGGAACACAAATAACGCATTCACAATCTCATCAACCAAAATAAGGTGGATGTGACAGTGAAACTCACTTTGTACATGTTACCGTTGATTTTGCTGATACGGTAGGTGTTATGACAGGTGCACAGGCTGGTTTGATGTTTAGCCTCGTGCTCAATGGCACTTCCCTCGATTTTCGATAAGTCCAAATGATGCGATTTCGGCACTGTGGTAGAACGCAGAGCTGTGTTGAACTTCTTCATGTCAATATATCCATCGCCATTCGAATCTACTATACTCGCCACAACCTCCATTTCGAGTCTGGACGTTGGGAATTCTGGAAATCGGGAACACCAAGAGGTTAGGACATGAAAAATCATAAAACAATAAGAAAAAGGATGTTTACTGGATTCCAGTATGGCATTCACAAATTCATCCCTTGAAAGACGTCCGTCTCGATCCAGGTCATATCGATGGAACATATCGATAAGACGTGCCTTCTTACTATTCAGCCAATCTAAATATCGCCGTCTCCAGTTATCGAAATCAAAGGTCTTCAGTTTTTCCACCTCGTTTGCATGCGCCAGCCGCTCTTCCAGTGCTATTTGACGTGCTTTCACGATCCTCACCACCCTGTCCCACTTTTCACACATCTCATTCACACGTACACTTGCGTAAGCGTGTGTGTGATCTCCTGGTGGATGCTCCGAAGCCTTGCCCTTGCTGCTAGCTTGCCGTTTCTTGTCGACATCAGACTTGCGTGCATGTTTGAGGATTTCGTCTCTTTGAGAGCGTCTTTTTTCTAGCTCTGATTCAATTTGACCAACTTCTGCTAGCAGTCGCTCCACTTGGGATGTATCGATCTCAAACCCAATTGAACCACTCTCAAAACGACTGGAGGAGCTGGAGGAGATCTCTGAAGTGACTTCGATTGAAAGTGGTCCCATGGAAATTGTCGGTTGAACATACATACGATCGGAGCATAAGATTACCTCCGTCGTGTTGAGCCAGCTTATTAGTGCGTCTAAGGTTAGTCGACGCTCGCGTTGATCTTTCGATAGCTGTGCCAATTTCGCTTCCCGTTTCTGCGACCAGTCCAGCATCTATGAAACACAAATATTCAGGTCATAAATAAGAAGATGCAGTAGGTGAGAATTTACTTGAGATCAGACACTCACTTCCTCCCATCGAGTGTTCACAGCGTTCATCCACTGGCGAATTCTCGAAGCTCCATTGGGATTGTTCTTGCACTCTGCAAGAATTCGATTTCCCCGAGCCAGACAGTCACATACACGGGACTCTTGGGCAGCCATACCCGAGGTTATGGCAGCCACCTCGGCGTTCACCGATTTCTCTTCAGCTAGCAGATCTGTGCAGTCCATCACACGAGGGTCGTCACCCTCAGGAAGAGCGCTCAGTTTACGTAGTGTGTACTCGGCTCCTGCACAGTAATCGAAGACGTCTTGGCAGGACTTTTGGAATTCCTCAGCCTAGAGGAAGTTGATAAAAGAAGAGAAACACGTTTAACAATCCAATGTTAAAAGACGTGAGTTTTGATTCAACACGTTGTCTACCAGATTAACAGGGTAAATTCGACCATCACTGCAGTTGTCATTAGGCTTTTCTCGGTTTATCCGCAGATCAACGAGTAAAAAATGTGATTTTCTTTAGAAAAACAAAATTTCATGTATGCCTTACAATTGCAGCCGCAATTATTCTGTGTAATACACAATTTATTGTGGCTACATATCATGAAGGGATGGAAAACACATTTCACACACTAGTGACTTCGAGTTCAGTTAAGGTAACCGTGGTGTCACGCATGTTTGACGCTAATAATCAGTATGTTAACTAGCCACTATTGTGAAATTCAGTGGCCAGCACACCAATCTACAGCATCTCAAAGTTTCACTGTTCCGATCAAACCACAGAAAGCAAATATCAACAACGGTTAGTTAGTTTTCGGAAACATTTACAAATATATTTGACCTGGAAAAGTGTACTGGAGGACAACTTTTTGGAATAGCTTCAAGTTACAAGCTTACAACTTTGCGAGCCGCTTTGAGATTATCAGAGCGTGTTTTGGCTTTCAACTGAACCTTTGTCCATTGGGCATTGAGTCCTGCCAGTTGCTCCTGCATCACGAGGGAGTCGGTCAACTCAGCAGCGTCACCACTTCCCCTCGGTCTGCATTTGGATAACAGTTGGGATGCTGCAGTCTGCAATTTCGTCACTGAGGCCTCCCTTTCTTGCAGTTGGGCTAGCAAGTTCCGGTGAGCCTCTTCCATTTGCTGAGTAGGCAGTAGACAAGGTTTTAAAAGTACTCCAAAGGTAGGGAGTACCGAATAAATTGCCATCATAATGAGAAAATGCCAATTTGAATTCAACAGAATCGAACAGCCTATATTGAATGCTCATACAAACCAAGCCCTTGACTATTGCCTCACCTTTACAGTTTCAACATCTCCAGCACAACCCTTCTTCTCGTTATCGTCTAGAAGACTGTCAATTTTGTTGATCCATTCAAAGAGTGAAAAAAAAGCATCTTTGTACTGACCCGAACGCAACAGAGCCTCTTCGAGGACCTTTTGCCTGAAGAACGCCAAAGGGAAGCTATTTAAGGCCAATCTTTCTATACAAGCTCAGGAGAAATTAACTCATTTCAACCCACTTTTCAAGAGACTTGTTACAGACTGCATTCCAGAAGTACTTTAATTCACTCAACATGCGGTTCAATTCAACAAGGTCATCTCGGGGCGCCTTATCCTTCACTTTGATGAGGTGTCGCCTTACCGCATCGTAAGAGGCACTATGAGCACCTAGTTCACGCTGGAACTCGCGATGTTGAGCCAGTTCACGCAGAAGAACGTCCGGTTGGGTACTTACCGAGCACCATGTGCTTTCCTGCAGTCGTGTATTCAGTTTCTCTTTCAGCCAGTCTGTCAGTTCCTTCCATGCTGACACCAGTTTTTGCGATTCCTGTAAAAGGAGATACGGAGAAATCTAAACTATACTTGGATTTAAACTGTAGGAACACGAATTAATTACTTCAATGAGTCCATTATGCAAAAGGATATCCAAGGGTATAAAGCTTGGTGGAACCATCAGTAAAAAGGGAAATACTACTTCCTTGGGTCAGTCTTCTGCATTTAAAAAACGACTTTTGCAAACGAAATCGTAAAATAAACAGCCACAGATTCGGAAGTAGCGTCTGAACTCTAAAGTCTACTCAGTGACACCAGTAGCGGTGGATTCCTTGTAAACCAAAATTCCCGACTAAGTGGAGACAAGTTGGGCGAGACAGCTTGGTAAAAGTTCACCTCTAAAGCAGAACCGAAGTGTAGCATCCCATGAAGGCCGGAGGCTTTGCTAGAAACGGAATTTAACTTGTGCCAAACAGATGAGACCATAGCCGTACACTCCAGAATCAAAGAAACCAAAACCTTAGGAAAGTTGCCGCAAGTGTAGCCATCCAGCAAAAGCGCAAACAGTGAAGGAAGGTACACAAATTAGGCGAAAAAACACCTTGAAGGCAGCAGCGAATTGCCGGTTCCTGTCGGCACTTTTCTGGAACAGCTTCTCCCACCTCGAATGGGCACTGGCTAGGAGGTTTTTCACAAGCACTACATCCTGTTCCAACGCATTTGATCCAATAAATACAACCGTTCGATCAAGTGGTGTTAGAGCGGCCTCACGCTTTGAAGCAATTTCGCGTCGCAGCGCTATTTGTGCAGGAAGTTGAAGTTGCAGTGTAGAGGGAACAAACGAGATGCTGGGTGCTTGGTTTATTCGTCGCTCAGCCTGTGTGAGCCATTGAATGAAGTCCCCGAGATCGTTGTGGAAAGCCACAACTCGTGCAACACCCGACTGCACTTGTTTAAGGCGCTCCTGTGTCTGTTTGGCCAGTTGTGCTTGCTGCTGACTCAAGCTGTCAAGATGGCCCACTAGATGATCGCGTGTGCTACCGGCGGATGCTAGCAGACCCGCTGAGGATGAACGCAGATCGCCGACCTGGTGAAAAAGTGGAATCAGTTAGAAAATAACCTGCAACTCTCCGTTAAGTGGAAAGACTCGACTCTCATCCTCTTTTATGATAAGTGAATTCTATTATAACCATAGGACCAAGGCAGGAAATCTGTCGAACTCCATGTAGTGTAGTTCCAAAGAATTGGGCTAAATTGTCAAATAAGCGTGCCACTTATGCTGTTAACGTTATGCCAGAAGAATTGGTCCGCCTTCAACGTATTTGTGTTAGTTTCTGTATCCCTTCAATTACCTGTTTGCCAAGTTTTTCTACAGAATTGTGTAATTGGAGGAGTCTGTTTAAACTCTGCTTTGCACTGTCGGGCAAGCCGCCAATGAGTCGAGCTCCAGGAGCCGAAATTTTTCCTTCCAGTCGCCGGCATTCGCGGCGAAGCTCATCCAACCGGCTGTAGAAGTTTTGAGCCTACAGAAGACAATCAACAACAATTTTAGATAGATACCACAAGATTGCATCCATATCATGCATTTAATTTCTATTTCATTTCAAGGAACAAAAGATGTACTCACTTCTCGAAGTGCCTCTTCTAGCCTCGCCTGTTTTCGCACTACGGATTGTTTCAGTTTCTCCCAGGCTCGATTCATCTGTGCCAATTTTGTTGAGACTTGTGTCTGCTGCATGGCCTTTGCCTCCTGATTTATCCTAACTACATCTGGCTGTCGTCTTGCTGCATTCGTTTGAATTATCTAGACAAAGTAACGAGAATTTGAGGCAAACTAGAGAATCTTGAATCGGGTACTTAACCACCATATCGAAAGGAAATTCATCTAGAACCAGGTGGATTCCCAGAATTGATGCTAAGACAAGTCTGGAACATAACTTCTATCATGGTTTGATTACAATAAACATAAATATGCGGCTCGTGTAAGGAGTCGTGAGAGTAGCTGCAAAAAACACTCTGAGTCACTTACCTTCGCTCTAGATAGTTCAAATTCCAGAGACTTTTTGTCTCCCCGTGTCACTGAGATACCGTCAATGCTAGCTTGCATCATTTTAATCCACTGGATGAGAGCATCTAAAGCGGAGTCGAAATCGCCAAGTGCCATCAGCTGTGTCTGCAGTTCATGACGACGGTGGTTAATGGCATCGTTGAGATCACTCCACCGCGTAGTTGCTAAAGTGAGCATCTGTTGAACTTGTGGCGCATTTTCTCCCTCTCCGATGTCACCATCGACCCTTGAGAGCGGCTGCTCCGAAACTGAAAAGCATTGACGAGAATTAGAAGTCCCTGTGAACGTAGCTTATACATAATGCTAGGCTGGTAACCAATGTGAAAGGATCGGTTTTTTCCCAGTTCACTTTGTGAGCAACTCCCATTGTAGAGTAACCTAAGTCAGTCATAAATGCCATTTTGCTCATCGAATAGGTAAGGAAATTAGTATAAATAGTTTCCTTTTTGAAGTTAGACAATAGCCCCTTCTTGAGCCCAGATGGCCAAACAGCACCTTAACTACTATGCGTGATTCAGGACTGACCTTCAGGAATTCCTGCCACTGAAATCAACTGACCAGCGACCCAGTTCAAATTTTCCAGTTGTTCGTGTTTTGGTGGAACCAAGGCACTCCATTCTTCAAGCTGCTTCATTAATTCCAAAACCGAATCAGTGTTATTCGCAACTGGTTCAAAGGCCTCAAACTCATTTTCCGCCTTTTCAAGTTGTTCCACAAAGACATTCAGATCAGTCTAAAGTGATTAATACTTTAAAATGCATCAAAAACTTTGAAAAAGAGCAAAAAAATCAGTTTTGTTAACCTTACCCGAAGCTTTTGAGCAGTAGCTAAGTGGTCCTTTGCCGCCACGAGTTGTTGTTCACAAGTAGTCGTAATATTCTGTGCGATGGCAGAAACTTCTCGAATGGCGTTGTTGATCTCCTTCTTGAGAATACTTTTCTCTCCCTCACTTCTTGCCGCCTCATCGATCAGCAAGTTGATTATCTTATTCCCAACACCCCGCAAAGCATTCAGCCTTTCCCCAGACTCTTCATGCTGTTTTTGGATATTCTGGAGAGCTTCCATTTGAGAGGTGTAGGTTGACGGTTCCAGAGGCAGTCTGGATGCACGCTCAGATATCACAGTATCCATGGAACGTCGTAGTGCGATCAGATCTCCTTGGAAGTTAGATAATGGTAGCCAAAACTCTTCAGAAGCGAGACGATGTGCCTCAACCAGACTGGTGAGGCGTTGAGACACCTTGGTATGCAATTGAAGCCAATCTTTCTGTAGAGATTGGGCTCTATTCAACACTAAAAGGCAATTTTTAAGAAAATAAGGTTCCGTTCCAGGAGAAATCACTGATTTGAGAGACATTCCAGCAAAGCATGCAAATAGAGACCGAGCAATACCATAATTTGATGATGGTTTCATGCACGATGAATAACACAAAAAATGATCTTGTCGTTTCAGGCAAAACTTACTCCTGCCTCGAAACATGGCTGAAAAGTGAGGATATTGGGTCTGATTAATCAAAAGTTCTCAATGAATGGCAGCGCATAATAAGCGTTGCAATTTGTACTGTTTGATCACAATGGGTAATTACTATTACTTTAGAACTGTTTGAACGCAGTTTTACTACTAAAATTACACACTGGTTAAATGGAATTTATGACAGTGCATATCTTGGAGACTCAGAGGTAGTACTAAGAATTAATAGTTAGAGCATAAAAATAAAGGGCAGTCTGTTGAATTGTCAGTAACGATTAAAATGTCTCACCATTTGCATCAATTACGGGCTCCTCTTCGAGCCCAAGTGCAAGTGACGGTCGTTCAACCGTGCTGAACATTTCTGAGGCAGGAGCTGACAAAAAATCCTCAATGGAACTTGTTAATTCCATCAAAGCGGGCAGCCGGCGCTCCAGGGTGTCAAGAATGGCTTTGCCTTCAGCAATCTGACTACCAAGGTACTCTGATCGCATACTAACAGGTTGCTGAACCCGAGCAGAGGGAGCGAGGGTGGTTAGATCTAATTCCGGGGGCATGTGTGGAGGCGACAGATCGTGGCTCGGTGGTTCCAAACGCACACCGATTGTAGCAGCCAGATCACGCGTTTCATTCAGCACCTCATTTAGCACATTCAGTCGATCGTTCACCTGAAACAGAAATTTCAGACCAATGGATAGATAAAGACTGATTTCCTTGGTAACAAATGCAGCAATTAGTAACAGTGAGGGTTCATGTTCAGCCACCCTCATGACCAACAAATGAATTATTTTTAATGGGGACCTGCACTTTTAAACCCAGGGGTGGAATTTGAGTTTCACTGTCATATGCCTCCCAACGGCGACATATGCAACTGCCACTAAGGTCATGCGTTTATTAGTTGCGAACCATAACATGCATTTATAATGGATGACAACGTTCTAAATTAACGTACAACTGATATTTTCGGTGATAACTATGCCAAAGTAATGTCAATTTCTTAAAAAGGGGGGAATAAAACGGAGTCTTACGTCGATGGAGTTGGTGACTGCGTCTTCAAGATCAATTGACCGATTTCTAATTCGTTTGGCGAGTTTTCGGAAACGCACACCGCCCTGTTGGATTTTTGTGTTAATACCAACCACCTCCGATTGTGCTATCAATGCTGAAAGCGCAGCAGCCGTGCTAGAAGCCTGTTTCAGAGTCACTTTGTAGCCGTCAAGTTCATGCTCCAACGTCTACGTTGAAAGGAAAGTAAGAAATTTGCAACATTAATAATGAGACGAGGTTAAATTGAAATCAGCAAACAAACAAACAAACCTCAACGTGTTTATGTGAGGTTTTGTGAATCTGGCATTCATCGTTAAATCCAAAAAAAGGCATTGAAAAGGAACGTAATTTGCGCAGATCAACACGTTAGGTTGATCCACCTCTCATAGAGGCTTTAAATGAAAAAGTGGTTGTGAATTCTCCGAAAAAAGACACTTTGAAATGGTACAAAAGCCCAATCGCAAACGCCAAACATTTAGAGAAACCACGAGAAATCTGAGACTTTCTCGGTTACCAGGATTAAAAGGTACCAAGGAGATCTGAGTATCAAATTTCTAGTGCTCAGGTGCTTTAAGTAACCATTTAGTGAAGTTGCCATCCTGGGAGGGCTACTTTTTTTCTCTTGCTATTGCATTATTGCCAATTTAGCCGAGCATAAATAAGTGTTTTAATTTTCCTCACCAGAGTGAGTTGACATGCTTAAATAAGGCTTCCGATACGTTTCATTACACTAGTGCATAATAACTCTTCGCTGGGGAGGATACGAGCTCACATGTGCGTAAGTTACATTCAATACTTGCTTTCAAGTCCTCCTTACACCCCTGGATGATGTACTTTACGCTCGGTATTTAATGCAACTTTACTATTTTGCAATCTAATAACCATACCTTCGCAGAAATATGCAGCTTCCTAAGTGTATCCGATTCTTCCTCAACAGCCAATGGGGCTACAGGAAGTTGGTCAAGCACGTTCTCTGCTGACGTCATCCAATTTTCCAGTCGTGCAAGACTGTCGAAAAGGGATTTCGAAAGCGCTAATGCCTGGTGGGATCGAGCATCCGCGGCGTCCAGTAGACCGTCGATCTCCTTATTCTGCTGTATAATCCGCTTAACCAATCCTTCTAGTATTGGAGCCAAGTCCTCTTCTGTGTTACGATAAGGCACTTTGTCTAATAGACGTTTCGCTTCCACAAGATGGGCCTCAATGTCTGGTTGACGCCTTGCGAGTTCAGATCGGAAAGCATTTAGCCCACTGATCAGATGATCTATTTGCTCTACACGAGCTGGCAACACCGCAAGGCTATAAGAAGCGCTCTCTGGGCTGGTATCCTCTTTGAGCGTGAGGATCTCTCTGGATGGTTGACTTTGGGCCTTGGAATCAAGACGACGCATCGCTTGTTCCAGCCATTTCTCATCTCCCCTTAATTTTGAGTAAGCATTCTTGACCTGCATATCTATCACTTGATCCTTCTGTGATGCATTCATCGTCTACAGAAGACGAAATAAATTTGCGTGTGGATATTTACCGAGAGTTTAATTAATGAAGTAAGAAAGTAAGTTACCTCGCTATATAGGTTATTAAAACGGGAGACATTTTCAACTGCAAGATCACCTATGGTCATTGGGTGACGCTGAGACGGTAGGTCCAAGAAGAGAGCATTTGGTAGATTCTTTCGAATTTCTTCCAGAGCACTTGTCAACGAATCGACATGTGGCTTCACCTGGTTATTCAACTCATCCCCAACAACCTTTGCGCTTTCACCGTCTCTTAGTCTGGACTCCAGTTTTGGAAGTGTTTCGGTTAGAAAAGCACTTGATTCAAGAAGACGACTAATATCCGATCGAGCAGATTCAAGACCCTGGGAGGCGTTATTTACCTTATCAAAGAACTCAGTGAATGACGATCCAACGTGTTCCATCCTGTCCTTTATCACTGATGCACTAGAATCTTTACACAAGAAAAAGACAGCCTAATTCTCCAAGAAGTAAACCAAGGGAAAGGGATGACTTTTACAGCATACCTGGACACAATCCCAAAAGCTCGGTTCCACGGGTTTGTAGTTGAATAACGCTGTCAGTTTTATTTGTGCATTCTTGAGACAATTTCTAAATAGACAATAACCTTAATAATGAGCAGATAAGGGACACTTAAATCACCAAAAAAGGAGTACCACGTACCCCTAACTCAGCAACTCTGTTGGCGTGAGTAACAGCTGGATCCCTAAAGATCGGCAGTTTGTTGAACCTGAGTTCAGCATCCTCTAACCATCCAAGATAGGATTCGTAGAGTGAGTTAAATTCCTTCAGGCGAAGCAAAACGTCAGACACCTTGTTGATTCGAGAATTAACTTCAGCAAAGACATTTTGATAATCATCGATCAACTTGGCCACGCTATCTGGATGTCCTTCGGTCTTTGCAGCCTCAGCCAGAAGCTCCAAGCTTCCACGTCGGGATTGAAGGAGATTTCGAAGACATTTGAGTTTATTCAGCATCGCATCCAACTGTGCAACATTTGTCGATGGAGACGGGGTTCCCTGTCCTTCCAGTTCATCACGAACCTAAAATGAAGCGGTATTTAGGCATTTATGCAACCAAAAAGGTTGTTCAACATAACTCTGGCTAATGATAGTATTGAAGCGATGGCAAGACGCCGAAACTGGTTATTTTCATCTTCCTTTTTCAAAAGTCCATAAGTTAGCGCATTGCAAAGCCAACTAAATCACACAAAAATGTATTTCATGGATGTAAACCTCCAATAACCAAATTGGAGTTATTGTAAACTCAAAATTAACATCCATTCACCTTAGCATCTCGATCTAGTTACAATCCGTAAAAAACTATTTCAACGCCTCAAGCACTATACCAGAATCTAGTTGCCAAAGGCACGAATCACAGTTAAACACATTGGACAAATCAGTGTCACCTACGTTTTGTATGAGATTTTCTAATCGCCGAGTGCTGTTGACTTGTGCTGTGGTGAAGGTGAACGTATCACCAAGGCGTTCCTTCACACTGCTAACCACATCAAAGAGACTATCAACTGCCGCCTTGGTCGCAGTTAGATCCTGTTCAAGTCCGCGCTTTCCGAGGCCTGGTTGAGTCATCGCACTTAAAACTGCACCGGTCTTTTGGAGCTGTTGCAACTGACTTCTCAACGGTATCAAGTACTGACGTTCGTATTCCTCCACTTCGTCTGGTGTTGGTAGAGGTCTGTGAGTTAAATAAGTTACAAAATACTCTATTAACAAGGGAAAAGCATTATAAAGGCATTTATAACGTTTCCAATCTACTTTTCGCCTCAAAGCGGTAAAGAGCATTCCTATTGTCCTCTACTCACTTTGTTAATGCCATTCAATGCAAAAAAGAATAATATTAGGTTAATTTAAAGCTTTTTGGGAAGGTATACAGTGCGCGAAATTGCACAATAATTCCCTCCACTAATCAGCGGGGTGGATACAGTAAAACTCAATTGAATAAAGCGAGATTGTTGGTCAAAGTATACATGATCCCACTCCTCCAATTCTTCAGTATGTACTACACAAGGCTCCTACTTCAGCAACCACTAGGTAGCATTTAGTAGTCAGTTAATGAGCAATAATGCAAAGCGGCGAGTTCGCCTTTCACAAACGATGAAGGTACTGATAACTCACTTGTGAGGCTGAATAGGTGATGAGGTGCGAGCATCAGCAAGACTGCTTGAAAGGAGCTTTTGCTGATCAGCAAGCTGCCGTGCCACCGCGATCTGCTGTTTAAGCCTTTCGGTAGCCTCGTCTGCGGCCTGAGAAATACGACCAGACTGCTTCTTTAGATCCTTCAGGAGACTTTCCAATAACGGAACTGGTGGCAGATCCTTCTTATCGTTCTTGAGAGACTTCAACGCAGCATTACATTGTTCCAACTTTAAATGGGACGGAAAAAATATTTTGGGAAATACTTGATCGATTAATTACGCAACAATATTATTTACTTTGTAATAACCCATCAAAATAAATAAAAGTTCCACTTACTCTATCGGTGATCTTATTTACTTCGTCCAATCTGCTTGAAAGAGTGTCCGGATCCAAAACTATGTTTTCAGAGCCCGCAACTCCGAGCTGGGCCTCCAACTCATCTATACGACGTTTGATAAGATCTGCACGCGTCAGAAGATTAGAGGTCGCCTTTTGACCATCATGTCCACCTTCAATCGACCGTTTCAATGAAGACTCGAGGCGTTTCAGATGCTGACGCAATTCAACTTCCTGCTGTTGCAGAGGTTGAGTGGATTGACTAGAGCTTTCGTCGCCCAGTTTTGACAGAGTTTGTTCCAGATCACGAAACTGAGAGTCTAGAGGTGGGAATCCATGGTTCATGACATCCTGCTGAAGGGATTCTAATCTGCTCGTAGAATCTAGGTCTTTGAGGAACTGCGATTCTAGACCATCGATTGTAAGTTGTTGAGCCTGCAATTCCGTTTCGATCGGTTTACTCTTTGCAAGAATTTCTTGAAGAGCCTCCTGCAACAAAATAAAATAATTAAATAAGCCTAATTACCATTCCAAAACACGACGCAAAATATAATGACGGTTTCATTACGCATTTGTTGGCATATCGACGCTTGACATGACCCAACGAGACCTGACACTTTTCAAGATCGCTTAAAAGATCCGGACACAACATCTCTGCTTCCGCGCGAAGACTTGCCAAGTGTTTGTCACGCGATTCAATCAACGTCATAAACGTTTCCACTCGCTGCATCGCCTTTGTTAGGCCGGATCGAGTTACTGGGTATGAACCACTCTCGAAGAATGGGCACTCAAAGGCTCGCGACTCCAAATCTAGCCAAGCCTGCAGTGAAAATAAGAGATCATACGACCATGTTTCAGTACAAAAGAAGTTTCATAATCATCTTGTTAATTTATTATTTGTATCGCGAGTGAAGCATGTGACAGGTACCTGAAACGCAGCCATTCTTTCTTTCAGGTCATCAACTTTACTTGTCTTTGAATCCATTTCGGTTGGAGCCCCCTTAGTTGGCTCCGATTCACCTCTTCCATCCGTTTTCGCTGCTGAGGAAGGCTCATCTTTTGAGCCTTTTACCTAAAAGGTAAGAAAATAGACAATGAGAAATATTGATGGGCGGATTCAAAAGAGCGGGGTCAAAGATACGGAAAGTACTTTTTCATTGAACTTGGATCCCTCCAGAATAGTTTCTTTCGATTCAGCGGTTTCTTCGTCATCAGTAGAGATTTCTCGTTTACTCAATCTAAAATCACGAAGATCTCGTTTTATGAGCACAGTTGTAATTTCACAGTAAAAGTAATCTTAGTAGTATGGCTAGCAAAGTAGCAAAAGGAGATCCAGTTCTGAGGCTAAAGGTTAGCATATGTACCAAAAAAATGAGTTTTTGACAACCATGTGAGTGAATATTTAAAAAAAGCCACTCACGCTTCCAGATTCTGTCTCTCTGAAGCGGCGTCTTTTGGTTTGGCACATAGGGCGCTCTGAAGCGTCTCCAATCGAGACTCAATAGCGCCAATCAGACCATCAAAACGTGAACGACAGCCACTAACACGAGCTGACAACTCTGATGCATCGGTAGTAGCAGGAAGAGAGTTAATAAACTGCCCTGCTGCCTCTTCGAAGGCATGAATCGTCGGTTTGGTTTGAATTAAACCAAATTGAAGGGAAAGTAACTAAAACGAAAATTAAGATAGTTAATGAAAGGTAAGGAGGAAACTTGTCCAAACCCCTGAGCTACACCTACCCTTTGCAGTTGGTCTTTAGAGACGGGAACCGTGGAGAGGGTCTCGAATGTTCGTGAGTGTCGACTGAGTTGGGTGTCCAAGTCATTGTAGCATTGGTCAAGTGCAAGAGCCTGCGAATATATGTCAGAAAGCTCTGCAACTCGATGTTTGCAGAGGGCATCCAGTGTCTGCCACTTCTTTTCAATGTCAGTCATATGTTCACGGATGCGACTGGAACCCTTTTCAGCTCCCTTTTGGCTAAGAAGCTCGTTTCCAAGTCGTCTCAAACCGTCAATTTTTGGAGCCATGGTCTCGAGCTCATTTTTGAACCTGGAAGAATTCAAAAAAGCTAGTGAATTAAGTTTTCGAATCCGCCTCTGATTTTAACAAAAGCTGCACTTCTTTCCACTCAATGTCAGATTGTAGTATAAATAAAATGGAATTTTGATTCCATCTAGCATTTGGACAAACAACTTATAAGAAAATGTAGGATTTTCAGCCTTATGCAGATCCCTACGCTATTTGGAGCAAAACGAGTTTTAAAATAAATTACTCTACCTGTCCAACTTCTTGGTCAAGGCAAGAATTTCCTGAGAGTCCACGGAGCTTAGTTGAAGATGAGAGATCTCATTGAGCCGCTGAGTCAGCCATGCGTCAGCCTCCATGAAGGTATTTGAAAAGGTATCTAAACGTCTCAGAGAGCTTGCAGCAGCCGACTTCATGGAGGAAGTTCGACTTTTGAGTCTCTCACAACCATTTCTCAAACTCTCCGCATCTAGAAAACACCCAAAATGAGAGATTGGGTCAAAGGGGAAAACACTGATTTAGTAAATTAGATCAATTACCAGAGTTCACTTTACCTTGGACCAACTTGTCATCAGTTGAGCTTTCAGTTGGCTTCAAGAGACCACAAGCCGATTCCACCTCGCTTTCCAAGGCATTACACTCAGCAGCGATTTTTTCGAGCTCACTTAATTGTTCACGAAGAGAGACTTCCTCGACAGTCGAGCGATTAGCAAAGATACCGGCATCCAGGCGTTTCTCAAGGCTCTGCAACCAGTCGAGCAGTTTTCCACGTTTGGCCTCAAACTGGCTGGCGCGTAGAAGACGTTCCTTGCAAGTCTGACGACCCTGGCGGATTGACTGAGTTAGATCGGAGAGTTCAGCTCGGGCTGCAGCAACTTTCTTTTTAGCCGCGGTTATGTCCGATTCTCGACCCAAATCAGTGGCTTCCAACTCCAAATTATCTATCACCTCTTCAAGCAGGTTCAATTCAGCCATCTTGGAGTTTCTTATTTCCTGAGAAAAAAAGTCCACATTAATAAACACAAAAACAATGAAAGGGGAGAGTAAAAATTAATATCTCCAAATGTCAGCATATTACCTCCATTTCCCTCAACCGCCTATCGCTTTCCTCTTCGGCTATTCGGCCACCTCCAATGGCAGACAAGTCAGATCGAGCAGAATCCACAAATGCCTTGACACTTTTTGATGCTTTGTCAATAAGTGAACTCTTTTGCTCTAATTCATCTAATAGGACCTTGTCGTGGGATAAGCTGTTCCGTAGTTCCGCGCACCTTTAAAAAAACATTGGAGGCAAAACAATGACTGGTGAACTCGGTTAGTAATTAAAATGAAAATGCATGATGCATCCACAACATTGTAATGCCGAGTGGCCTCAGAATTTCTTTTGATGGACATCAAGTATCGCAGTGGTTTGGTCGGTATAACTAAGTGATTGACTGTATCGTCTGGTTTACTGGTTTTAGCATAAGGAATTATACCTGTGCTACGCAAATTCATATTTACATCTTGCGAATGACTTCTGATCACTTAACTAGCTTTTCGATGGATAACAATGCTGTCGTAATAAGGTCACTTGTAGTCCAAAGATTGTACATAATTTCAGAATGAGCCAAATTAGCTTCTTAAGCAAAACCCACTTGTCTACCAGATCCTGTGCTGCCATAACCTTCTCCTTCGCCTTTTCAATCGCCTCCCACCGTTCTCCTGATGTCTCCAGCCTTTCTAACCCCTCCTGTGCCGACCCAAGCAAGGAATGGAGTCCAAGTTCACGAGCAGACAGTTCGGCCTGCAGCTTGTTATTAGTCTTACTGGCTTCCAGGAGTGTTGACTCATTTCTCCCTCCTGCTGCAGTAACCGCACCCTCTAACCACGCAGACGTGTCCGCCAGAGACCCATCATTAGCATTAATGACACCAAGAAGAGATTTCATTTCCGCTTCCATAGAGACCAATTCTTTAGACAAGGAAGAAAGTCGAGCTTCTTCAGCTTCCAATGGTTCGTTCAGACAAGTTCTGATTGTTGAAGGTGGTGCCGAGACAGCAGGCAGTTTCCTTTTCGAAAGATCATCTGCTAGCGCGTTTAAGGTCTAGAGTTCATTAAAATACTTGGGTTGAACTCCTTATTTATGCAGCATTTATCAAATCACATTTCACTACATTATTTTTAATGTGTCACCTATTCTGCATCTTGAGGCGCTATAAGATGAATGTTTACTGCCTTTAGACAGAATTAGGGATAGTAAGTCACCTCGGTAAATTTATCAGTTGGGAAGATGCAACTAAATGACTTGCCTCAAGAGCTGACTTGATATGCGAAATGTCACCTTCCAGAGCAAAAATGGAAGAGGCTTGGTCCCGCACAAGTACAGGATTGATGATCATTTGTGGGTTTACTGGTGTACGGGCACTGGCCTCACATCGAGGATTAACATCCACACCAGCGGCAAGAAGTTTCCGAGTGGCCTGCCAAAAGACCTTCTCCGCCGCATCCAGAGATTCGCGACATTTGGTAAGCCCCGTAGTAAACTCATTGAAGTCCATCGCAGCATCAGAGTAGAGAGAGGAGTACTCCCTTGCCGAAGCCTCTAGCCTATTGAACTTGTTTTGTGTCCATTCGACCGCTGTTTCGACAGAGGATACAACGCTTTCGGTGGAATCTTGTGTGGTTGGAAGCTTGACACCAACAAGACGAGTGTATTCCAACTGAAACAAGACAACATGAGGTCTATTAAAACAATTGAGGCATATTATTGCAATAAATTAGTAAAATAAGCATTAACACTAATCGATATTAAGGGAAACAATATCACTCAGTTGAGGAATAAATTACCTTAGCCGAGTTGTAATTTTCCAAACAGGAGAGGAACTTTTGAGCACTTGACGCGACACTTGCTAGATCCACCTGCCGTGAGAGTAACTCATGCCCTACGCGACTAATTTGAGTCTGCACAGCAGGAAGCCTTTCGAGGTGAGGTACGTGGGTCTCCACTGTTTTATTCAGTGACTTTTCAACGGATGTGAGCCAGGCCTTCATGTCCTGCAACTGGAACGTCAGCTGCTCCAGATTGTCTAGACTGGCAGCCAGAAGGTGTATCCTCAAATCTGTCTCCTGGGTTAGCTATAAAAAAGGAATTTTTCAGGCCAAGGTCAGTCTGGCGAGTGGATTGCAATTTTAAGGCGTGGTATTACCTGTCCGAGGGCTGAGCGGACTTCCCTTGCTTTAGTTTCCAAAAGACTTCGCTTATCTGAAGGAAGTGAAGCGATAGCCTCCTGAGCTAGCGACTCAGCTCTTTCACAGACAGCTAGGGTGACTTGTTTGTGGGTTAGAAGATCATTGTTGATTTCCTTCATATAAAAAAACAGTAAGTGTGTCATTCGGTGCACTCGTTTAAAGGCCATCAAAAAATGCCTTGAAGTGCAACAAAAAACCACACTAGCACAGCATCAAACAGAAAAGGGCGACCTACATAGTAATGGTCCAACAGTTTTTGATTATCATTGTCATTAAGTGAAATCGAACTTTCGTTAAAAATGCGTTCTTGCAATGTCGAAATCCAAGCCCATTCTGCATCCAAATCCTTAAGTACGCCGCTGAACAGTCGTGCATAATTTACCTAAAAGAGTACAAAAAATTCTAGAAAGAAACATATAACATGTGAATTTAGGGACAAGCTGGCTTGCAAGCAAACAGGCAGACATTAACATGCCGTAGTGATTCAAAGGAAACGAAGAGTCATAGGATTTTTAAAAAGCTGAATTCACGGAAAGCGATGAAGGCATGCTAAACAAAATAAAAGTCGTTATATTAAAGCAACGCGCTTATCAATAATCAGGCTCAGTAAAAAATGCAGCAGAAAAATTGATGGTTTTCAAAGACAAAATATAAAGAAAAGACTTTCGAGAAAATTGTAATGGAATAAAAAAGAATTAGAGAAGCATGCGGAAAAATAAGAAAAAGTAAGAAAAAAATCAAAACGAAAAGATAAAAATGTACCGACACACAAACATTAAGCAGGCAGCAAAGCAAAAACAAGGCGAAAAAGCCTAAAAACAAACATCAATAAAAGAAAAAAAATACTACCTCGGATTGCAGAGAGCTCGCAAGCTCAACAAGAGGAGAGCTAACAGCAATATTATGATCTCTAGCCAGACGTGAGAAAGCAGGAGAGGATTCCTCCAAAATTGGAGACAAATCGCCAGACATATGACCGGAGGAGGAAAAAGGGAACGATGGAGGACAAGGATTACCAGAGTGCCCAAAAGGACGAACCAACAAGGCAAGGGGAATAAAACGGCTATCAAAATCGGAACGACAGAAAAAGGGAGAGGAAAGAGATTCGTAGAAAAATTCCTCCAAACAAGAGCGGCCCACGATACCACGCAGCTTGGCGCTCTGACCCTCAGCACCAGATGCACCAACTAAACCGACCTCATCACTCACGCCGTCAGCATCACCTCCTGCACCAGCTCCAGCACCAGCACCTCCTACTGATGCATCACCTGCCTCAGTGCCAACTCTGCTCACACTTTCGGCGTCCAAATACGCGCCCTCCATGCCAGACGCGTCGGTGGGTACAACGGATTCCAGCGCATCAGAGCGCAACCACTTGTCGCCCTCACCTGCCCTCTCGCCTCCTCTTTCAACTCCCCTTACTAACGACTCGCCTTCCTCCACATCCGCCACTGCCACTGCGACTCCACCTTCCACCAATTCGCCATCGCCTATGCCTGCGCCTCCGGCTCTCGCTTTGGCTTTGGCTTTGGCTTCGGCTTCAGCTTCGGCTTCGGCTTCAGCTTCGGCTTCGGCTTCGGCTTCAACTCCGGCTCCACTCATCACTCCAGCTGCGCCTTCACTCTCACCAACATCCACTCTCGCTTCTGCCTTTGCCTCCGCATCCCTTTCTCCTGCTACTCCTGCCACTGCCACTGCCGCCGCCTCCAACACTGCCTCCGCTCCCACCTTACTCTCACCTTCCATTCCCGCTTCCACTACAGCTCCAGCTACAGCTCCAGCTCCAGCTCCAACTCCAACTCCAACTCCAACTCCAGCCTTGGCTCCGGATTCCACTTCGGCTTCGGCTTCGACCTCGGCTGCCACTGCGGCTGCGCCTTCAGCTCCAGCTTCTACCAACACATATGCTTCTGCATGCCCTTCTGCTTCTTCCTCACTCACTCCACCTTCTGCCGACTCCGAAGACTCCTTTCTTTGTAGGCCACTGTTTTTGTTCCTTTTATGTTTTGTTGCTCTAATTGTCCGAATTTCATCGTTTTTTTCCACATCAACTGGGGCACTCTGGATTAAGTCACCTTGTCCTTTTGTCCCCATTTCCCTTGTTTGATCATATGTGCGCTTTTGGTTTTCCTTTTACATGTGCAAGTAGGGTAAATTGCATTTGAAAGGCGATATCATATTAATCATACATTTGGACGAAGCAAGCACATCGCATGGTATAAGCAAGCAAATATGCATGACGGAAGGAAAATACCAGGGTGGAGGATTATTTGGGTAAGATGGAAAAAAAGAGATAAAGAGTAATATTAGTTTCAAAACTTTTGCGCTATACAAGAAAAGCATGGATTATTGAATTGCACTTAAAAATGTATGCTGTTACTTACCGAGTGCCCTGAGAAATCGCATTCATTCTTTTCCGTTTTCGCTGATTGTATTGGTTCTTCCTCTTGAATTAGGTCAACTTTTTCTTGAGTTTTTAGGTCATTAATCTGTTGGTCGTTTCCGTCTCCAATTCCAGGCTCCTTTCGTTTATCTGCGAGACCATCTTTCTCCTGGTTTGGATCATGCGACACACATTCCTTGTTATAAGGCCCTTTTTGTTGCAACTCTTCACCTTTTTGAAGGGATTTTAATCCAAGATTTTTGAAATAGGCGGATTCAGTGATTACTGAATTGCCTAGAGTTACAGAAGGTTGGAAATGCTGTTGCTGTTTATCAGGGTCAGATTGCTTTTCTTTCGCTAAATCGTCTATTTCACCTCTAGGCAGCTCAGTTTTTTGAAGAGAAGCTCTATGGTTTTTCTTGACTTGTTCATTTTTGCTCCCATTTTTGACATTTTCATCAGCTGTAAGACCTTTATCTGATTCAAGGTCTATTTGATCACTTTGGCTGAGCTCTAGTGGTTCGTTCTGTGCCCCTGAGAGCTGTTGACGCAATTCTAATTTGTCCTTAGCCGCGTTGTAAGCCATTACGCTAGCAACTACGGGAGCTCCAATTGCAGCTGCTAGCACGCCGCCAACATTTGTTAGCAACTTCTTAATACCAGAGCCCCTTTTGGGTTCCTTTGAAGTGTCTGTGAAACTATCTACAGGAGTTGGTGCACGCCTAGAAGGTGACTCGTGATTTTGGGAAACATATCTTTGGGTAGAAGTGAGATCATTAGGTTCTCCTTGCAAGGTTCCATCAAGATCGTTTTCAGCACTTGAAGAAACCAATTCAGGATGTTCTTCAGGTGCATTTTGATCGATCCCGGGTATCGCTGAAGACTCAACATTCTTAGTGTTTTTTGTCAAGTCAACTTCATACCCCATTTCATTGCCTTGAGAAGTAGCAGAATCGTTTCTTTCATGTGGCTTTTGTTCTGAATCTTCGGATGTTTCCATAATAGAATCTGTTACTTGCTTGTGTGCATTTGCCTCATTGAGAGAAATAAGAGAATCGAAGGTCTGCTTCTTATCCTGGTCCACTAACCCTGTCTTTTTATCCTTTGATTCCTGGCTAGGCTTTAGTTCATATTCGGCTGCCTCAAGATGTAGATCACCTTCAGCAAAGGATGGAGTTTTGTCAACCGAATGCCTTTGTAAACCTTCAACATTGGAAGGAACAAGATTTTCTTGGCTCGGATATACAGTCCCACCCCTCGACAGCATTTCGCATTTTAATTTATCCTCCAAATCCACTGAATGCGAATCATTCTGAGTTATAGGTGGAGTCTCTTCAACGGAATACTCTTCTGAATCTTTGGATTCAGCTTCATCTTCCCTATTCGCTTCCCAGCCCTCTGCTGATAAAGACGTTTGCTTAGGCTCCACCTCGTATCCTCTGGATGAGAGGTTCGAATAGCCCTGTTCTTCGAAAGGAGATTGCTCCTCATCGCTCATCCCAGGAACCTCCATACTGGCCAGGAGAATGGGCCGTGATGAATCTTTATCGTACTCCATAAACTCCATCTCTTCAATATCGGTTTTCTGATTCACTTTTTCATCAATTTCTCGTATTTTTTTGGTTTCTAATTCGGGTACTTCCCTATCCTCCGTGTTCGTTGAGTGCAAGCTATCTTGCGCTCCCAAAATGGAGCTTTCAGTGGGAACCGGAGCTTTTGGTAAATTTTTGTCATTTTGGCCCTGAAATATTTTCCCTTCACTTGCTGACTTCAAGTTTTCCAGTGGCTTTACACCACTCTCTGACCTCATGGCATCATCAGCAGTCTTTTCGTCATAATGATGGAGAAATTCTTTGTCAGCGACTGAAGTAGATGATCCGTATATTTTCGTACGCTTCCGTTTCGTGTCCTCAACATCATCATTCACATGCTCGGCCTCTTCATCTCTTTTCGCCACATCATTAGTGCTGATTTGATCGCTCTTAGGAACAAAAAGTCCTTTGAAATCCTCAGAATGTTTAGTTGCAATATCTTCAGAAGTAGGACCAGAAGTAATCCGTTGGTTGTCCTTGTCTGCAGGAGAATGAATTTGGCTGTTAGAAGTATGATTGCTTCTAATCTTTTCCTTGATCGACTGGTAAGCCAGAGTACCACCAACAGCTGCAGCACCGAGCGCAACACCAAGGCCTGCTCCCACTTTGGTCACGGCATCGGCCAAATCGGAACGCAATTTTTTGATATCAGGGCCAATTTGTTCCTGTACTTTAGCATTTTCCATAGCTCCATCCAACGTCTTTTTCCCAGCTTTGTCTTTTATTCCAAGAGGATACTCCACATCGGTGATGAACTTCTCACTGTTTGCTTCCTGACCTTTAGGCGTATTCGTGACCTGTAGTTCGCTTGTTATAGGAGTTGTAGCCATACTGCCATCCGTCAAGGGCAACGGAAGAGTGGATTGATTTTGTTCGGAGGAAGTCTGTGTTGATGGTTCTTGACTGTCTTCCAAACAAGCCAACTGTATTATATAAGGCACATTGATGGGTTCCTCGCTCTTCAAGATGACATTAAGTGTGGAAGTCTGGCGGGTGACGGGGTCTTTGATAACTGTACGACTGGCATCAATCAATCCTGCTCTGACGGCTTCCTTTAGAAGGAGACAGTGTCCAGTGTAAGGATCATTAACAAACCCAGTTTCTCTGTCAATCCAACCAAGATTAACAGCGGTTTTGAGATCCACAGAGGTGGAGACAGTAGGTGATGGTGTTGAATCGACGGAAGTCTTAACAGTTACATAAGGTGACGGACGAGTCCTACCACCAGTGTCACAAATATCCTCCTGTAGTTCAATGCACAAAGAGCGATTGAAAAGCAGCTCATTCACAACATTTTCTGGGTTTGTTGAGATTAATATATCCACGGGAAGATATTCCTGTGATGTTTTAAAGTAGATAACCGTTCTTTGACCGCACAGAGGTCCTTCAAGAAAGGCATTCAGAATTGAGACATATTTTAGGGTCTGTGGATTTAGGACTGTTCTACTCTGAGGATTAATCAAATGAAGGACTTGAGCCGCGGCGTAGGGAATTCTCTGACCACGACTCACCCTTTTGCGACCGAAGGGTTCTACTTCTTCGGGAAGCAAGAGGGTAGCCATCGGCCAATGCAACCAAATTTCGATGGGCGTAGCCCCGTCATGCAAATAGTGGGCTACACTTCTGTAGTACCCTGTTCGTTCGTCCTGAACCAAAGAGATCTCTTCGTCAATAATCTCCAGTTCAACAGCCTCCTTCAGAGTGACTCGTTGCATCGTTTTAGTCGTTATGATCCCCGTCGATGGGTCGAAACGTCCTGCTCGGATGGCTCTTGCAAGACTCATTCTTTCTCCTGACAGCTTCTCACTTGGTTGTTCACTCTTCTTTTGTTTTGGTTTTAGGGTAATTTTTGCTAAGCTCATCTTCTTATCCCCCTTCGCGTGTTTTATTCCATGATGTACTATGATAGACTGAAGGCGAGAATAGTCTTCCGGTGAGATATCCTCAGACACCTCACCATCAGCTGCGTTTACGTTATTTGTCATGAGAGTCTTCAGCAGCTCGTTTTTCCAACTTGCTTCTGATATAAATCTTTCCGCTCTCGCTATAGTGTTTGCCGCCTCCAGAACACTTGCAAGAGAGTAATAACGGGTTCTTGATGTTTTCGATCTGCTAGCATCCAAGTCACCACCACTGATTCGAACAATGATGGAGTTAGGGTCTACAAATCTCTGTTCCACAGCTTCAAAGAGGTTCACTTGAGAGACGGCACCACAAGCACTTCTGAGACGACCGCTGTGAGAATCGATCCAACCGCGCCGAAGGGCTGTGGCCAGACTCAGTTGGTGGGCCGGTTGGGGTTCACGACGAGTTACCTCAATGGTAGGAATGTTTTGTGATGCAAGACGCCGAACCAGGGGCAGTTTGATTGCCGAAATTGCTGTTCCGTCGGTCATTGTGACAGGCACAAGGTTACCCAGAAGATGCAAGTCGAGGGGCAGTTTGGAGATTTTGGCCACGACCTGTGCAACACAGAAAACAAACAAGAAATGAATTCATTGGTCTACCTTGCTCAGGTAAACTTGAGTAATACTTTGCTTGGAAAATGAGAGATATAAGAAATGTTCCCAAGACGCAAGAAAATCTTCTCAATTAATGTGAAGCGGTTTCTTTTTATTTCACTAGCCAAATACCTACATTTGTGTAGTCAGATTTGGCGGCCTCTTCCTGTTGAACAAACAGGTCTTCTTTTTGTTTGAAGGTAACAGTCAACGACCGAACAGCGAAGTCGCCTTCTACCGTGCGATAATGAATGGAATCGAAAGGTCGAGTAGCAAGATCTTCGCAGGGCGGACGGAGTTGTGGAACGACTCGGATCAAGCCCTGCTGATGCGCGTCCTCAAGGGTGATGGTCTCTCCCGTTCCCGTGTGGAGGTAAATTCCGTAGACGGGGTCAACGAGATTTGAAGCCAGTGCTTCTTCCACTGGAATCAATACCCTCGCATTGACATCGTAGATTCCCTCCACGATGTAGACGTCATGCCTCTTGTGAAAGATCTCAAGCCAGTAAGTTGTCTCACCATTCTGCTTAACAGTCGATTTTGTAAAGATAAGCCCAACTATGACACTCTTTTCCAACGCTTCTCCAACTGTGATCATCGCTCCGGAATCTGAGTCATAGACAAGGTTACGTTGGATATCAACACGACCCTCGCGGATCATCGCTCGTGTAATGGCTGTCTCCACACGAAGAGATTGTTTCGGTGAAGTGAGGTAGAAACCCGAAACCACACAGTATCGCGTGAGCTTGCGTTTCAGAGGTCTGCGCTTCATTTGGCTCCCCTCCGGGGGCACTGAAGGAGAGACCTTTCTTCTTCTGCGACGACGAGATCCACCGGTTACAAAGTAGTCTCCCACGTCGTTACCTTCTAGACCGTTGACAGAACAAGGTAAGAGGAGAGAACGCGTGCTCTCCATCGATTGGAGGGAGGAGGTTGTATTGCAGACACTTCGAACCTCCTCTGCCCCATCATTCTGGAAGGTTGGAAGATAAGTATCCTTAACAAGATGCGTGAATAATTTTTTGATGAATAATACCATCGACTTTGCGAGGAATGCAAGAGTGTGAAACATTTCTGTACACTAACTTACCGCATTTTCGATCACCATCAGGTCGTCACCGATTTTACTCTTCAGCGCTTGGAATTGTGTGTTTAGATTAGCCACGGAAGCCTCCAATGAAACGAGGTCCATTATTCCAATGCCAGGTGGTCCAACAAATCGTGCGTTGGCGGTTTCCATTGAGGCAAAGGGAAGAGAACTGACCGCACGTTTGTAGGCATCGCCTCTACTTGATGAGTCCTGTAATAAAAAATAATATTAACTAGCATATGCCATGTTTGCAGTTGCTTTGGAGAAACAGTTGACCTTTGAATTGTTCCATTGTTTGGGTCGTAAAGTAATGGCCTAGTGCCTGTGTTGCGCACATTATTTGGTAGAGAGTGAGGCTATTAAATAAACGGATATTAGATTTACAAATTTTGATGCCTAATACGCCTCGTATTTGGGTAAAATGAAAAATATTGACGTCGCTCCTTTTGACTCCATACTTGTAGATAACTACAAAAGATTAGGCAAGCTTTCAGGGTTAAAAGATACAAACCATGGAAATGCGCGAATGGAACCGCCTCAATATTTAACAGCCATAAATGTTTGAATTCAAGGTTTTTGAATCACTATTTTGTTACTTATATGAATATAAGTAAAGTACGTTTGTCTTACCTCCAGTATGCGGGTTAAAAATTCGCAGGTTTGATTGAGCTCCTTCAACCTGGCCTCGCAATGTACAGCTTCAGCTGAAGCGCGCTCCAAATTCCTTGCAGCAGTACTGGAGGCAAGATTCCCATGAGGTCTGTTCTTGATTCTCTTTCCCACGGCTTCAACAAGGTCCGACGTCTCCCTCAGCCATAGAGCCAGGCCTCGTCGCAAAGTGATCGCTGTCTTGTAGTTTTGGGATATCTTTGCTAGCTCCTGATTCCTGAAGGGTTGGCAAATGAATCGCTTTTACTGTGCCCACGACGGTCCAGATCCCGTGATTATATTAAAGTAAAAGGTGCTCTTTGACTATAATTTTTGTTCTGTGCAGATTAGGAGGATAAGTTCATGCAGTCATCACTGTTATTATCAAATTACAGCTTTCAAGCTCAGAAACCGTGTACCATTTCATTGACAGCGACTCATTTAAAAGTAAACGTTACCAAGAAACTTCAATGCCAATCTCGAGGAGAGCTTACATTGAGTCGATCTGGTTGACCAGGTTGCTCAATCTTGTACTGACAGAAAGGATGGACTTCTCCAAAAGTGACGTATTCGGAGGTGGTAGGTGGTAATTGCCTGCACTGGTGCCTTTGGTGATGCCTTGCGTCGACAGAGCAGTGAGGTGATGGGGCAACTGCTCCAGCACTTTTCTCAATCCACCCAGTGCCACTGTCACATCCTAGGCGACCACAAATAAATGACATTTAAGTTCATCCTCCTTTTTAGGTGGTATTTTAACTTTGTCAACGGCTTATTCTTGAATACACAGCAAATGCTTTAGCTTTTTGGATGTCCCATGACTTACTGTTTCAGCTATTGAAAGGAAGGTCGATTGAAGAAATGTTGTGCGATATTATTACATTTACTCATGGTTAATCACTCGGTTACAGTGAAAAACAACTAATGCAACCAAGTGGGGATCTTCGGACATGTCTTGCATTCCCTAGACCTTAAATAAACAGAATAACACACCTTCAAAGTGTCGCAGCCAGAAGAAAACATTCAGTTCTCATTCATGCTGTCTAGACGTATCTTCTGCTAAAAGTGTTAATGCTATTTTAAGATGAAGTCCAATTCGTTAAATATATACATTCAGTGCCACACTTCCTCTTCTTGATATAGAGTAGCACGAAATCGAAGTCAAGAATTTCATGCATAAATTTCCGGTAGTTTCAAGCACTTCGAATACCACTTTAGCTGTTGAACTGGCAACAATCGATCAGGCAGAAATGAATGTCTGGTTTTGATTGTCACCCAGGTGTCTAGAGGTCACTCAGATGCCCGATTTCAATCATTCATGTCACTATAGTGGAGGCCTAAAGTGAAGGGTTTTGACTTGTCACCAGGCGAAACCATAACAACCCGCATTAGAATAACTCATTAAAGAACGCAGTGACTCGTGATAACTATCTGGCTCACTTTTGGACATCACTCTAATCAAGCGATCCAAAGCATTTGCATCAAGGATCAACGCATGCGTCACATCATAGGAATCAATGCAAGAAACTGGACGACAGAACCGCTTGGGATTTCTACGCTCTGGACTGTCAACCAGAAGTATAAAATCCCTATTCACGTGCCTTTAACTGATCATGAATATTCTGAACGCTGTTGGCTTCCATTTCAGAGGCATCACTGCGCAATGAGGACTTGGAACTCGAGAGATTATGTCGCGGTGAATGGATCCGAGCAGCGATTTCAACCACTTTCTGCTCAGCCCCAGCTAACTCGCGTTGAAGACTGTCAAGTCGTGTAAGGATCGCGTCCACTTCGGCTAATCGGCGCGCAGTCGCCTTCCCTGCATTAATCAGTTCATTCGCCGCAGCCAGCAGTGCGGCGCAATTCGACTTGTCCTCGGTTGGCCTCCTGCACGCTGAATCCTGCCCATTTGTCTTGCGTCCCAAGTGGTCTCTAATTTGATTCACAGATCGGGACCACTCCTTGATAAAAAATTAATGCAAAATCAACCGATATGAGTTGCAAGCAAAATATAGATGAAACGTAGAATCAAGGCCAAAATTGACTTACTTTGTGTTCCTTTAGTACAACTTCCAAAGTGGCTAACTGGTTGGGGAGAACCTGTCCAGTTCTCTTTCTCAAATGATCCGCTAATGCATTGAGTGTGGTCTCAATGCGTTTGAGATCCATGGATGCATTCTTTTCAATGGAGTCAACTGTACTACCATTTCCATTTGGCAGACACTTGAAACACCGCTCGCTCTCCTGTTGGAAAACCTCCACTTCCTGGACTGGCTTATTCGCCAGCCGCATTCCAACCAGATGCCGTTGAGTGTCCTCATGGAGTTGCTAAATCAACAGAGATGGAAGCAAGTTCCCATGATTAATGAAAACTGACATGATTGCTTTATCGACGTATCCAGGGCAACAAATCCTGTTGAAAGGGGATGAAACGGCCAGTTGGACGTTTTCAATGATTTTTCAAGCCTTTTGCATGAAACACACATAAAAATGAAACAAGCTTTATCGTACTGCTGTGAATTCGAGTTAGGAATGGCTCAGTATTAGTCATCCGGACATAAGAAGACAAAATCACTGCTCTTTTTTCTTCAAATCCTCATAAAATTTTCCTACAATAACACCAATTTTTCACAGGTAAAGCAGACCATACGCTCAAGTTCGTTGCCATTCATCACAATGCCAAGTCAGTTCATAATAAAATGGTTTACTGATTTAGCGCTCCCACATTCAGCCATGTGGAAAACAAAATATGCCAACATTTTTCCCATAACCTCTCGAGTAAATACTATTTACGCTTTGACGACACAAGCCAGATCTTATATTGTAGTTACTTAACATTTCCTCACAGGGAATTTAAAGGGCAACATTGGAATGAAATCAGATGTTGCAATTCAATAGGCATTTACCCGCATGAGTTGTTGCCCTTCGGCAGCTGAGAGTTTGAGTAGCGTTCCAGGAAGTGCTTGCATAGTGGCCTTCAGCAAACGACCATGGAGATCCAGCTCCGTGTCAGCCCATAAAACTTGAAGACGTTGAAATTGCGCGACCAATTCCTGAGCCCTCGTTTTGGCTTCTAGACACGGGCGCGCCGGTAAGAAACAAACTGCTGGAGCTTCTATCTCCTCTCCATTTGAGTGTCTTAACTGTGGACATCAAGAAAATGCATGAGATGAAATCTTACTCAGCTCGACAGCGGTGTCGTCCATTTATCTGAGTGGGATAATTATTATACCTTCAAAGTGAATTCGCTTGGCTTCGCAGAGACTGTCATTCGCTCGCCCTTCTTAAAGTTTCCAGATGGCCAAGTGACGATGGCTGGATCACTTTGTTCTGGAGCCAATTCCATATAGTGAGGTTCACTGTTGGGTGCGAAGAGACAGATCGAAATTACCGGCTCGTGAGGATCGCTTGGGGGCACCAAATCAACAATTTCATCACTTGATTCGACCAATTTGTCCACAAGAAAGCCTTGTCCTCGAATCGCCTCGCCCATGTCCTTCAAGGATTTGGAATAAGAGAATAAAATCGACACAACAATATTCAGTTGAATGAGTGTGAAACGAACTTTTAATACTCACAGCTATCTTCTTCCTAAATTCACTGGCGATTTCAACGGTGATATTTCCTGAGGTTGCAGTCATATTTACGTCATTGATCTCTTTCATCTTTGTGGTAAGGAAGGTCTCTATTTCTTGGGCTTCGGTAAAGAACTGCTGGAATCGGACAGTTCGATCCAAACGGGTTTCAAGACAGTGGGTCAATTGAAGAAGCCATGCCCAGTGACTGTCCAATGAGGTTAAGTAAGTCTGTAGGCGGAAATTAAACTTAATTTATGCCATGGGATACAGAGTATGGATACCAGGATGGATAATTTCCTTTTCCAGAGCTTTTCACCATGGACGCTGATGACAATAGGCGTCCAAAACAGAGTGAATATGCGCCCCCAAGTACTGATCTCGTTTTTTTTCCAGTCCTTGAGAAGTGGAGGTTCTGGAACTTGAACCTACTTTGAGAAAAGTGAAAATCTAGTCTTCACTTCTCTCCCATCTCAGCTTATACCTTGCAGTTGATGTGGACAGACATTAATGCGATTGAAGGAATGGGATTTCTTACAAAAGAAAAGTTCTTACCTGAATTAAATCAAAGGACGGATGACCCTCAAGATGCAAAGAAGAGCCAAGGGTGCTGATTTCGTTAAACTGCTGTTCCTGAGATTGAATTTCTCTAAGAAGACCCTGAAATTTACAAAGCAAATAAGTTAACTTGGAATTTTGGGTTGAATTTTCCAGCATAGCGATTACTCCAATGTAGCAATAAAGGTTACACCGAGGCAAAGAGGCATTGTTACTGGTCCGTAACCAAAGTTAAGCCAAAGATAGTTAAGCCGAAGGAAGTGTCGCCTCATGTCATCACATGCCACTGAAGGTGTTTAAATCACAGAAGGGAAAATTGGATTGTGCCTATCTTCAGTTCCAAGTTATTCCGGTCGTAAATGCCCTACTGATAGCCATTCATTCCGTTATCATTTAGGTCCAATCAACATGATGAGGACGCAAAAAGTGACTTCTTCTCCGGCTTAACTTCTTCTGCCATTCTGAAGGGACACAATGCATAAACACAACATCAGATACTCACTTGAACGAGGTTAAAATTGGACTAGAAATGGAGAGTAAAGTAATTGTTCAAATAATTAGTAATTAATCGTGAAGTGAGTAAAAATGTACGTTTATTCCCCTGTTTTTTGAAGATTAAGGATTACCCTAGTGCCTTGCTTTGCCAAAATCGAGTAAAAGTAAGCTGCAGAAAAGACAGGGGAAAAGTTTTAAAACACTGCTTAACGTTGAATAACTATTCGTTTTTTAAGTGATCCGGGGTTGAGGTAGAAATTTTTACGACCATTTCATGGACACAATGGACGAAACTACGAGCCAGTACATGAATGGGCAGTCGGTCAACAAAGGTAAGTCCCCCCTTACCACCTGGCAAGACACTCTACCATGTGTCAGTTGTACAAGTGAAAATTCCTCCAAGCTGGAAAAAGTAATTACTTGTTGCGATATTAAATATTGATGGGAATTCTTTTTTCTTTCCATTTAGATTTAAATAAGAAAACGCATACTCAGTACTACAATCGTATAAATCGAGGTGGTAGATTACCCGAAAGAATTCGTAAATTTCGGCCGACTTCAAATCATGCGGGGAAGACCAGATTCGTGTGACTTCAATGGTCTCCTTTTCTCGTAACCACCGCATGGAATTGCTGGCACGTTCAACGAAGACAAGGAGGGAACGACCGAACTCCAAGCGCCTTTTGGACTTTTTCTAAAACCCAAGAAGAAGGAGTGTAGGTTTAATTCCGTAACCAATGAACAGAGGCAGGACACAATAACTCACCATCAGTTCATCGTACTGGTTTTCAATCTGATTCATGAGAACTTCGAAAAACTTCACATCATCGCCGGATACTTGAGTCCTCAAGGCTCGACAGCCTTCAACTTCGGTGTGAAACTTTTCAATCTCCTTGTGAATGAGCTCGAAGCGCTTAGTTGCATCGGCAATGGCTGATGGTGGCAGGAAAAAGTAATGCGTGAAAAGTCATGAAAGAACCGCAGAATTCACTACGTGGATTAACACGTTTCAAATCAAGATTTTGGTACATCACATTTCTAAGATGGTCTATTTTGAAAGCTTCCAACCATGTATCTTTCTCAAAAAGAAAAGCTGAATGCATTGAGGAAGAAGTTACAATTCATTTTTGTTCCATTGTAAGGTACTGCCTTTTATTTTTAGCCTGCTTTTGTAGGACAGAATGCCTTATTGACCATAAAGGAAAAAAAGGGATGAGGCATCTGAGAGACGTTTCCAGCGCTAATAAATGTAGAGGAAGGATACGTTCTTAATGTAATTCAGACCATTCGCAGAATACTGACACAAGCCCACCACAATTACTATGGTAACACCAAGTGGATGGCCAGCACGAAATCTCCACAAAAATGTCCGCTCTGGCCTTGGGATAATGTGGTGGTGGTTCTTATGCGTAACTGCATGACACTTTGTGGGAAGTGATTTATTTGAAATGTAGAAACTTCTAAATAGGATAAAACTAATTTCCATCCCATTGAATGGAGGTGGTGGGAGCAATTATTTAAGAAACAATGAAATAGAGTGAATAGTACTCCAAGCAAAAATGATCTCCTTTAGATTCTAGTAACAATTACGAAATTGATGTTTCAGATAAACTTTCCGGCATGAAAGATAACCACCTAAAGTGTAGAGATGGATTCGTTTTGTTCCTGAAACTTTCCCTACAAAGGCAGTGGATTGTTGTCTGCGACGTGTGATCAAGGCATTCGAGAATGGTTAATTTGAACCCTCATTGCTGCTGCTTTTGTTGAAAAAATAAGCCAGTATAATTTCGTTTCGAATCTTATTGTTCTAATATCTTCTAAAAAAGTAAAGAAACCTAGCCCGTTTCGTCCAAAAAATTCTTTAGCTCATCGCTTCGCCTACGTCATAGGTTACGGTACTCTACGAGGAAGGGCTAATTAGTTATTTCCACTCCTTTTCCCAACCAACACCTTTTTCACCCCCAATTATGATCTTGGTTTAAAGTTTAAAAACGATGCGTAACTTTACGTTAGAACACTAGCCAACATACGAAACTGCCCCAAATGAATTCCATCCCATGTGTCTTGACATAATATGATCTAACACCTTTTTTGCTTAACTTTACTCACTTTTCGACCATTGTATTGCTCACTTATTTCTCAAACACCCGATAGGCAAATTATGGAAAAAATATTTTTAGTTTCCATTATTTAGAACAGCTTCTGCATCTCTATGATGCCTGGCGCCTCTGGAATAAAGTACGTGAAGATAACGATCTCGGATATCAATTGCACACTTTTAACATTACTACCCAACTCAATGTATTTACAAATCAAAATGTGATGCTGATATGGCCTAACAACGCAATGAATTAGTGTAGAAAGCTGCTTAGACCCAAAAACCACCAGAGACATGTGCTTACACTTTCGATTATCACCAAAAGGTGCGTTTGCAATGGTTTCTTTTCGCTCTTTTATCCAATCCAGAGCAGCTTGTAAGGCGCCGAATTGTTTGCTTTGTTTCACCAGCCACCTCAAACTATTGCTGCTGCGACCACCAGGAACGGCCGTCCGAGCATCACCGTTGGCTCGCGAGGCCAGAATCCGGTCCCCTGATTGGCTCAATGAGGTGACCTTGAGGAAGTTTCGGTAGCGTCGTTGCAATTCGAGGAGGCATTGATGCAGTGTACACACTCTGAAAAAAAAACACGTCATTAGCATAGGTGAGAAATACACATGATTAACGTCAAGCGAATCGCCAGGTTGATACGTAAAAGCTAGTTCTTAAGGGTAACATCTCTTATTCCAACAATACCTGTATATTTCCCCCATAAATCTAATCGTCATTCTGTAGTTTTGTTTTTTTTTAATGCGTGCTGGTTGAAATAAACATTTGTTGCTTATTCGCTACCTAATTGTTACTCAGAGGTCGCAAAAATTAGCCAAAAAGTGATAAGTTATTGACATTTTGAAACATAAAAAATAGGACTAAATCAGGATTCCTTCTATACCTGGAAGACTATATATACATAGAGAAGCAAAGCTAAGGCCTGAGCAAAGCGAACGTACTTCCGGTAAACTTGCTCCGTTCTGATGTAGCGTCCGTTGCGAAGAATTTGAACTTGACCAAATAGATTATTTACACCGGTTTCGACAACTTCCAGTTGTGTCATCCACCGTTTTAATTCACCTTCGATGTCAATCGACTGTGCCGATGCAAATTGAGATTCCATCTAATAAATAAGACATGAATATGTATATGTATGTGTAAATTACATGTGTAAGTGGCTCAGCTTTACTTAGCCTTCGGTCCACGTAGGAGTTCCATTGCACACTAGTTCACTTACCACTCTAGACGTAATTGAGCAGTAGAATATTTTCGTTGGTCTAAATCTGCTTGCAAAACGGCTTTGATAGATTCATGTGATGGCACCTCGCTTTCAAGTAACTCAACCGCCTTGTGTGGTGTAACTTTCCTGCATTAAAGGGATCACTCTGCAGAATGTACTAAATTTTACTTTTAAGCTCGTCGCTGTAGGTGAAATAGATAAAAGATGACCTTTTCTCGCAATATTCATTGTGAGCGCATTTTGGTTAGCCTCAAATTTTTTTCGCAAGCTTGAATGGATTCATGCGTGATACTATCCTCCTGGATCATAGTAAAACGGAAGTCGAAGCGGAGCGCCTTAAGTTTGTTTCAGGCGCCATTCATCCCATCTCACGCAAGCCAGCGGAAAGATTAGTCATGAGCTCTCATAAATTCCCTTTAAAGTCCGTTTCCCCTGACTGGGATTTTACACAGACTTGATGACATATACAATGGTTAGCTGGCCCATACCTGTTGGCATTTTCTGTAAGGGCGCCAGCAATTACGGTCAGTCTCCTCCACGTCTCCTTCGCTTTGCTCAGTTCAGCGCAGAATGCTGCTTCGAATGTTACTTAAATCCGCACGAATTTATGGCAATGATGTTTTATCCTTTGGAATTTCCAGTTTGCGATTTTTGGGCAGAGATTTTAAACGTGATAATTTATGTCCCAACGATAAATGTGGAAGGAGTGGGTTTTAAGGGGGCCATAGGCAGCTCATTTGCACATTGAAAAATGCAAAGTTGAGTGAATCAGAGTGTGGAACGAATCTGAAAAGCTAGTGTTGTTCACATTCCAATGGTGCCGTCTGAAACAATCGCGTTTCTGCATTAAATTACCCATCAGCCATGAACGAAAATGAAAAATAAATGGAAGTGACACACAGAAAACAAAAATCAATGATTAGAAATTACTAAAAAGTTTGTAAGATCATAATCTTTGACGTGTCAAGTCTTGAAACTCCAGACGATGCTATGAATACCTACTTTGAAGTTCTAAGACAAACAGAAGGAAGAGAAGGGAGTACCACCTCCGGAACAAAAATGTATAACGCCTTCCTATTAAGCATTTCATTTAAACTGTTCACCATTCTTTACCTCTCAGTCCGTATGGCTTCTCAACACCCTTCACTTAACCGGAGACATGGTATGCGGACTCATATCACAATCTGAGATATACTTCCTTCCGCCATGAATAAAATCCAGTCTATTACCATTGTTCCTCTTATCCGGGTCGTGCAATACTCCCAGCTACTGTCATAATCACCCATTCAGAATGTGGGATGTAGAAATGCAGAACTACAACAACTGAGGGCCCGTTAAACGAGCTGCTAAGTGACATTCAAGTAACGTGACATGACATGTCAAACATCATGACGAGGCAACCTCACGCGTTTCGCCGTATGCGTGTCCGTCTCAGTTTTTCTTAGTTATCCACCACCTCGTGTAAAATTTACCGTATTTTCGAGTCATCGTAATCGGGACACAACAGTTAGTCCGTATGATCTTCTTATGTTTGCCAATGACAAACTGAAGGGTGGAATAAAGTGGCAAGTGAGAGGATAGTGAATTGCAAATGTACGTAAAAGAGGATGTGGATGGGCATGAGTGAGTTCGCATTGAGATGAGGGGAAGTTTAACTTCCGAATGGATGAGTCGAGTTATGTCAAATTGCTTCTCACCGATGCGATAGGTCAGTTAACAGGAAAAGGGTTCAACACTACTTTCCAACAATATTGACCAGTTGAAGTGAAACAATAATTCAAAGCGATTGGATAGCAAAAGGGATTTCATTGCAGAATAAAACGACTATTATCTTACGAAGAATTATAATATTGGCTGCCTCAACCCTTGGTGGTATTGCTACGTATTCAATCTAATGTAAAACCCATCCTGACAAACTGGTCTGCAACTTTTATCCACCAAATCCGTCAATTTGGCAGACACTGAAACAGTGTAAGGGAGAAATACCTCATTCATGCGTTTTTCCAAAGCGACTTCCTGTGTTTGAAGGGCTCCACATTCACGTTCCATTTTTTCACTGGCCAATTGAAGGCGTTCCAACCGTGAAGTCTCCGCTGCCACAGCCATTTCGCGTTTCTGTAATGCCAGTTCGTACTCCTTCCACAGTCGGAAAATATGTTCTATCTTCATGAAAGGATCAATTGTCAACAAATTCGCGTCTGCAGCACTCTGGAATGCAGAATAGACAAGATTTCCTCACGTCAGTTAGTTAAAAAAGCCTATTTTTCATGTGAAACAGCTGTTCAAGCCTCTAAACGACTCTTTTGCATGTCTTTTATTACTGATTGGTTAATTGCCTAGTCGAGAAAGGAAGCTGCTACCATTGCGAAAGAAAAAACATTTAGAATTACCCAAATTAACTGAGGGAATCAATCGGACTTCTTAATGAATTAGCGCTCATAAGTTTTTCAACCTTCAGACTGGGGACACACTTTTCCTCCAACGTAGTAATACTTTATCAGAATGAAGTTGGAGTTCGGTGTCTTTTGAATGGTCGAGTGGGCGCAAATCGTTTCACACTTTGGATGTAAACTTTTTAGGACGGATCACCACCACTTGTCTAAACCGACCGCAATTCGAATAACAAACGTTTAAACCCGACCCTACTGTCATCCTAACCGTGGGGAGCTTGAAATTCATTTCACTTTGGTCAGTGCAAGCATGTGAACATTGGCGTCAGGTGCGTTTGTGATGAAAGATAACTACATGTCGAGAGGACAGCCAACTGTGCAGGGAGGGGATTAGTCACGGTTGCTTGTTCAAGGTCGTCGTGAATGCCAATGCAAGGGCTGACGTCCGTACATCGTAGTGAATCAGTGCTAAATGATGTATATACGAGCTAGGCTTGGGATGGGGTGGCTTATCTTTCCAGCCAGTGCCGCTAACAGACCGCTCATCAAAGGCGTCTGCAGTCTACGGGTGGATTGACGTCTTGTGGTGGGTCAGTTACAAACGCCAAGTACTACTAAATTGATAATAGCCTAAATTAAGGAGCTTAGAGCTCTTGATGCTCGACCGGTCACGCATTAACACAAGCCAAATGCGCACAATCAGAGATTCGTCCACACAGAGGAATAACTGAAATGAACCATTTGCCTGATTACAAACCTGAAACTTAAGACACCCCTTTTTTCTCCCTTAATTTAACTATGGATGCTACCGTCAATGATTCACGGGGGTAATATTCTCATCCCAACTAGTTGGAGCATTTTGTGGTTTGTATGGGAAAGAGGGCACGAGAAATTTTAACGGTTCGGAGGTGGGATTGGCATCTTAAATTCGTGTCAAATTCGTCCACTCTTCCCAAGATAGCAGGACTCTTATCAGAGTTCAGCTGCAGGACTAGTGAAGTGGAAAATGATAGCATTATCCAACTCGAACCGAATAATTTGATTTCCCTCACTTGTCGTAATCCTGGTTTCAAGAAAGTCGAGCGAAAGTGGGGCATAGGCGTAATCTGAACACATTTTTAAACAAAATAAAATCCCAATTTTGAAGGGTGAAGAGGGGGTTTTCTTAGAAAAAAGCATTCACCCTTGACAAATTGCTGTCAGTGGTAAAAGGTTATAACTGTTATCGATGACGGTCGTGAACACTGGAAAGTGGATTTGATGATGATGCTATCCGGTCCAAATTAACTTGTTGTAGGGCTATGAGAGACCACGGAGCTAGGTCATAATCAACAAGCAAATAAGAGTACGAATAAAACCTTTCCATTTTCCTGAGCGGTTTATTTTACTGCATCGGTACGGTATGGACGCTATTTACAGCGACTTTTTCCACGCCGAAGTTCACTCAATGGTAAACTTGCTTAAAAATTTTCCGTTTACTTTTCTAAACCAGTACGGATAGGTTCCAGGAGCTAAAAAATGGTTCAATATTCAATGTCACATTTTGCGAGGGATGTTTAGAAGACTTCCGCGTCATTTTTGTCCAGAGAGAAGCATTAGGAGGTGTACAGGGTTTAGTACTTCCTGCCTGAGAGCCAAGTGGGTGGTTTCATCGGGCAGGTGAGATATACGAGAATTGGAACTCTCTGATGAAGGTGGTTGCAAAAGTTATAAATAGGGAATGTGGAAGAAGGAGGTATGATTTATCATGCCCCAGACGGAAGCTCAAATCGCCTCATTCCATTATGGAGATTTCTGGTTTAGCCAGCCAAGACAATGGCCGCATTGAATAGCTATGTGGAAAAAAGGCTCCTAGAGGAGGATAAAAGTACAAGAACAGATGCTATTTACCATAAGGCAAATCCTTATCGAATCTTGTATAGTAGTCGAAGGGAGCGAATAAACATGACACTTTTAGCTAAGCAAGTAGCAAATATGCCCCTTTTAGAACCTCAATCATAAAAGGGGAAAATCTGTAACACTAAAATGCCTCTCTCAAATAAAATTCACAGTCCTTATTCTAACTTAGCAAGTTAAAAAGTGGTATGAGAAAATGCATTTGGCGTAGCGCGACTCTAAGAAGGCAATGTGAATATTTTAGTAGGACACAAAGCGCAAAATTAAAGTTTTTCCCTTCAATCTGAACGAAGGTAGAATAAACGACCATCAAGTACTTCCCAATTGTTAGAGCATACAGCCAGTTCTCTGTAGTTAGTTTAATCAGTAAATGAAATCGCGAGAGCGGAACCCTTAAAAACCGTCCTCCTTAATGTTTCCTCCCATTCGATAGAAACACTGCAAATACAAATTTTCCTACCCTTTTGGATAATTGTAGCATTATATTTAAGAGTATTTTTAGTAGACTTTGCTCCAAGCGATAAGATTGGATCAAATAACTTCAAATCATGTGGGTCGAAAAACTAACGATAGTAAAATACCGACGGGAGATTTGGAATGGGCCTACATTGTTCAACTTGTACTCAACTGACAAATTAATTGGCTCCCAACAGATAAATTGTTTTTGAAATATCCTTAAAGAGGGCTAACCTGCAAATCGGCATAGAGTCTAACCAACTGTTGACGTTGTCGTTCCCTTAGTGGCAACTCTTCACGTCTGTGCCGCTTCAGATCATTAACGACCTGCTGTTGCATGGATTCTAGGTCGGCAGGGAAGTGCCGAACAGCCAGACGGTCGCACGTCGCTCGCAACCACTGGATCAACTCGGCAGCAAGGAGTCGGTACTCAGACCATAGGGTGCGTATTTCCTCAGAGACATCTGCTATTGTCACTAGTTGGGAGCCAAGCGGTGGTGGTGCCAGTGCCACGTCCACATCTACCGGAAGAGGCGGGATTGGAAGAATTTGGCGACAGCCAGTAATGAGATCACGCGGAGAAAGAGCAAGAGCGTCGTAGAGGGAGGAGACGTAGACTATCACCGACCGGCTATCAACTGTGTTCTCTGTGCCTACCATGTCTGAAAAAATGCAAACTTATTATTGCTAATGCTGATAATATGTAGCATTTAATGATATATCGTTGCGATGGTTGTACTTGCATTCACAGTGCTAACACAGTGAGCCATCCACTCGTCCGTCATAGCATCAGGAATGCTTGGAAGGCTAGATTGGTCACCGTAAGATAGGATGTGCACGACATCCATCGTTTCCTTTCTATTGACATGGACATAATTTCAAAGCATTTTTGATCGCACCGCACTAGCACTTCAGAGTAGTCAAGCCATTCAAAAGGCCACAAAGAAGGCTTTCCCTTAGTATGAGTGGTCATCCATCAAAGCTATAAGGGCTGATACTTTCATACATTGTAAGACTAATGATAGCATCGCTAGACTGATTGACAACTTCAAAAAAGGAAGAAAATAAAAAGGTTACCACTACTGGTGCTTTCCCATTGGTAATTTTGTTTCAATCAATCGTTAGTTTTTACTTTCAAGTCCCTATAGTCCTGCACCTCCTTCTACCCAAACAGGAACATGGTACGCGGACTCATATCCCAATTTCGGACATGCTTCCTTCCGGCATGAATAAAATCCAGCGTATTTCCTTTGTTTCACTTGCCTAGATCACGTAATACTCCCAACTACTGTCATAATCACTGATGCAGAATGTGAAATGTAGAAGTACAACAACTGAGGGGCCGTTGAACGAACTGCAAAGTAATACATAACATGCCAAACATCATAATGAGGCGACCTCACGCATTTCGTCGTGTTTCCTCCCCGCTAGTTCAAAGTTATCTACCGTCGTCTGTGATCTTTGCCATATTTCTGAGCCACGTAATCAAGACACCACAGCAAGTCCGCATGCTCTTCTTATCTTTGTCTATGACAAACTGAAGGGTGGAAAAGTGGCAAGTGAGAGGCATGTGAATTGCAAATGCATGTAACAGAGGATGTGAGTGAGCATGAGTGAATTTGCATTGAAATGAGGAGAGGTATACCTTCGGGATAGATGAGACGAGTTATGCCAAGTCGCTCCTCAGCAATGCGAAAAGCGAAGTCGAGGGCATCTTTTGGCGGCCGACTGGCAGCCTTAGAGTAGTCAAAGAAGTGAGGTCTATGGAGGAGGAAAAAAATAGCATTTCCTTGTTATTCAGTGCTGCTATTAGCGCTGCTTGTCAACGTTGGAAGCACATGAGACATACCACATGAGTCACTGTGCGATCGTTTGCTTACAAATTTATGTGTTCTGGCTTTCCAAATTCGTTATGCAAAAACGAAAAAAAATAGAAAATCTCTTCTAGACTTCTTGAAAGAATCCCCTCGGCAGATTGTAGCAAAATTCCATGAAGCCCCAATTAACTATAATATAGGTCTTGATTCGTGTTTGTACAGAGCGGAAGATAAACCAACTTGTCTATACTTCTTCTCTAAGCAAAGGATGGTCGTTAGAATTGAAATTTCCCTTCCTTTTACCGAAATAGGCACAAGTGCAGCATCTCCTGAAATACTACGTGCCTGTGAGAATGCCACGGGTGCCCCGACGAACGCAACCAAGGTAATTCATGAAAGTTTTATTGTTATGTGAGAGCAGAATGATGGCTTAAATTTAACATTGATTGCGCAATCACAATCAGGGGTTATGTCTTAATAGCGATTTTATTTGACAGAGATAATTAAAAACAGTACAGAGTTACGAGTTTTTTTTCTTATACTGTTTCAGTCTTCTACAACTTCCACCTCCACGAATGACCAATGCTTTTCGAGCCTTTTCTAGCATCATGAACTTTATGCTCAACTTACTTCTTCAGGAGTAAGTCAAACAGCATAATGGAAGGACATGCTCATTATCTCTACAAAAACTATAAAATGGGTTGCTGTGTTCAATGGTCAGAATTTTGTAAATCAGTGAAATTTGGTGCTTCAAAGGAGACCTAAATGGGAAGGAGTGACCGAATGACCGATCGGGTCCCTCCTATGTTGCACTGTAACTTGGACTTTTGAGAGACCCGGCCTACCACTAGTTTTACATTTTAACCGAACCTTGAAAATGTAATTTTCCAACCGACTGCGGTGAGAGGAAAGTGCTGACAAAATTTATGGGATGTCCAAGCATCAGCGAGGGCATCTAGCATCAGCCACAAGCAGCAAAACTGAATTTCACAGTAGGACGTAAACCGGTCAACTAATCATAAGTTCGTTAGATGGTTTTTGACGTGTCAAAGCAAATAACTTCTCTTATTTCGGCCATCATGCTAGTCGTGCGCAGCTACAATCTCATCTTTTGAGCTTTCAGGCTACCACCTGAAATAATACTACTTATGGACTCCGGCACTTAAAGGTCATCATAGGCAACTCAGTTGCGATATTTACCTTCAGTATGTATTTCTTGGTAGATACCCCAGTTACCATGTGGAAATGATTCAGAAAAAGTTGGTGCGAAGGGATGAAACCATAATACTCGGATGACACCCTTTGAAACCTAATTCAAGCTCTGTGAATTGGGAGGATCAGTCCACTATACCCAAAAGAACATATTCACGACTAGTAGTCATTGTCAACGAGAAAACAACGTTCTCAACCGATATTTAGTATGTCACATTTTGTTTGTCTTCAAATAGGAAGTTAGGCAGTCCTGAAATAAAACCTCCTGATACACGTTGAAATACTAGTGCATTCGATGGTTTTTCTCACAAGCAAAACGAAAATTTTGGTGCACTTTCGAACAAGAAACTGACAGTGAAACGTGACTTGCACAAGAAACTTCGAATTAGTTAGGTATGAATTGTTAGACGACCTATTTGGGGATATTTTCCTTGACAATAGAAGAGCATTTCTTCCTAGGACTTTCACTAACTTGTAGCAATGGATAATGGCAAGAAAGGCGCGTCCATCACTCCAAGAAGAGGAGAAGTCATTGATATCCACACCACGGTAGCCTGCAGTCGCGGCTCTACACCAGGCAAGGAGATTCCGACCCGCGGTTTCATCCAACAGAGCCAGGCTCTGTAGAGAGCCGCTGCCGTTATTGAGGAGCAGTCGACTCTCTGGAAGCGTCAGGTCTGGCGGTAGGGCATTCTCTGTGCCAAGCACTACTCCAGAGGGCAGATGGAGGAGATCTGACAGCTAAAAAGGAAATAAAGGTGCCCTCAAGTACGAAATCCCAGTTCAATTCAGTAATATAAAAATCTCTAATGCCATTAGAAAGGTTTAAAAAATGGGCATATTTTGGCTGATGAACACTAAATCCAATTTCGTCGACCTGATATCGATGTCCCAGCAACATGACCCGAGGCCTGGCAACAGGTGATGTTCGGAAATTTTGTGATCACTTTTTGGTTGACCTTTGTTATCTTCAGAGCCCGATTGCTTGTTTCAGAACATCCACACTTCAGGTGCTAATTATTGACTGCAAGGACATGACAGGAATGAAGCGAACCGAACATAGATCTGCTGTAAGGATAGTACTAATGGAGCTGGCCTCGAAAAATTAAAAGTTAAGGCAAATAATATCCAACTTAAGCCTTTTCAAATGTTGGTTTATCAAACACACCAAGGTAGTGTTTAGTTGGTTGAAAACGAATGCACCGATCCGGCCTCAGGCTTCCATGGAAGTCGCCTAATTCAAAGCCTGACTGCAAAAGCAAAGGGGTAATTGTAGAATGTTGACGCGTAAACTAAGCTATTTTTTGGTCCTCTTCGTAACAGCGATGGCAGGAAACAGTTTGACACCTTAAAAGTTCAACACGAAAGCTAATCTGTGCATTTTACCAATCCAAAATAAGGCATTTCGGGGCTTTTGCCTTCAAGTCCATCAAAGATGCGTTATAGTATGCAGTCATCTGCATTAAAACGGGAAAGAGGATGACCTACGTGGAAATGAAGGATAATTATCCATATAAGACCGAGAGTCAATTTTGGATTGCCATCAACGATCTCATCTGGACGGATGTTCACGATCCGAACCTGAAGAAACCAAAGCGGTGTCAGTGGATGTCATTTGAATTAAACATGTGAAAAGTTCGAATGGGTAGAATGAATGTGACTTCAAAACTGCTTCATTAAGCAGCCCAATTGGCCTTCCAATTGCGCAGTAAAGATCACATAGGGTTTTTTTTTGGCATGGAATAAGGTTTAAATAGTCAAATCTTATCCTGCTACAGTAAACAAAGAGTGAATTGCATATCTGCAGGCTGTCAAAATCCATGGTAGTTTTGCAGTGGAGAAACGTTTGTGGTGTGCATACAATTTCCCCATCGACAGGGCAATTTTCACACGGTGTTATAACCAATTTACTGTAGCAAGCCATTAAATTATTCGAAGCTTTACTACTCAAGCCTAATTGTGGTTGATTTGATTCCAGGCGGAGCTATAACCGCCTTCCTCATATAAGTGGCTTGAGGTGTAAATCATTAAGTGATTAGAGGTTAGGCGTGATTCCTTGCTGCTCATCCTGAGCATTTGGTTCACATGTAGTCTAGACAACGTACCTTTCGAAATTGAAGGAATTCCAGCACACGTTGGACATTCTGAATGCAGTGAACCCGGGTGAGGCCATATTCGACGCTCTAAATGGTAGGAATTGACACAGGTGAAGGTATGTCAAGAACGACATTTCACATTCCTACTTCTCGTTCTCAAATCACGGACTATTTTAACAGCCATGCGTTTTTTTCCCAGTAAGTGAGAGCGGAAAATCGGGAAATAGTGGTAAGTCAGTTGTACCCACACACAATGTTCGACGAACCCTCAGTCCAAGATGTTACAACCTCCACACAGAGTCTGTTTATACTACCAGTGTTTTTAGACTTTCAGCTCTCCTTTGTAACTATCCCATGACTATGTATAGGCGCTTGTGATTTATAACACTGGCGTTATATCAACCACTTTTGCGGTAGAAACCTTCTAAGGTTTCCACAGACGGGCTGTATCGCCCATATCCTAGTATTCGTGTCAAGAAATAACAAATGCGTAACAAATGCTCCGCCTTCCGAATGTTCATGGGTAATCCTCTGTGCCGTAAAAACTTCACCAGAAAACCTGTGAGAGGGCAAGTGCAGAACTGTATGTTTATTATAAAAACAAGAAACCACACAGATCCACCGTACAAAGCTCAAGTTGCTTTGCTTTTTTGGCGCAAGTAAGACACACTTTGAACAAACAACGTTCCAAAGTGTCACGTTTTACAGGAGCAAAACGATGGCAATGAAATCGACAAAAAATTATCCTGGATAAAAGCAAGGGAGCTCAACATTCCGTTGCATGTTTGGCTCTTCGCACAAAGTGCACAGAGGTGTCTTGACTTGACCTGTCGCCTCGCAAATCACCATACCACCTTAGAAGCTGCATGTCGTCAGCAAGTTAAAACTTTCAACACTTAGCTAGAACGGGTCATGGGGTAATGTGCAAGATCTCGGCGTCTCGAAGAGCTAATGGTAAAGAGTTGGGCCAATGAGCGTTGCCCTTTTGGATGGTGATCCCAGTCTAAGATGAACAGGAAATGGATTCACTGGTAAGAATGGCTGGATGCGGATGTCGAGCTCGGTGGACCAAGAAGTACTGATTACATATTTCTCTTACCAAGGTTTGACCGGAAAGAATTTCGATGAGTTTGATCAGTAAGTGGCCGCTCTGAAAGTCCTTGAATAAGTCGTTTACAAAAAGTCCGTGCTAAAATAGGAAGTAAAAAGGAGGTTAAAGGCAGTCCTTCATCGGTAACCAAGGCCTTAGCATTTTAAACTGACCAAAATGGGGAGCTAGCATAAGTAGGTGCAAATAATAAGTAAAACAGACGTTAAATGATGAAAGCAGCTCAAAAACGAGGAGAATTGCCCTCGATAATGTTCGACGGTTGTGAAAGCAATTGAAAAAGTTCGTTACTTTTCCACATAAATCCTTCATCTAAAAGTGATACGAGTTCCAGAAGCTGCTTTGCCATTTTTAGGGTTTTATTTGAAGTTCTCTCCTTAAATTTATAAAGCTACAAGAGAATACAGTCTTTTCAACCAAAAAGGAGACTGATCAGTGTCTCCGAACACGGATTGATGTTTACTATTGCCCGAACAAAGAATAATTCAGCCGCTAAATGCTGTATAGTAGCCAAACACTAATAGTATACTGTTTAAGGCATCGCAATAATCCATCATTGTCAGTTTTTGCCCAAGGAAGGCGAATCGAATTTACACTCTGTTCCGACTACAGCTGAATTGTATCTTCCGCCTTCTATTGATTCTTTTTTTAACAGGTACGTTGATGGAGTCGAATTTGGCAATCATTAGTGCGTTCTCTTAACTTCTCCTGCATTCTGATGCCACGGAGAGAAGACTAGAGAGTGCCCGAAAGCACACCAACTCAACACGAAGTACACGTAGCTAATGATGTCAGTTATCCCATTTGCTTATAATGATTGCATGCCTTTAACCCCTTCAAAGATTGTGGCACTAACATGCTCAGTGGTTAAAGTTCAATATTAACTTGTGAATACGATACTAAAACCGTCTTTGCACACACCTTGTCACGCCCTCACAATCGCAAAGCACGATAGTGCTTGTATATACCACACGCTAATAGAGGAGAGTGGGACACAGGCCCAATCAATCTTAACTACACTTCACTTACACACTCTATCCGACAGAGTAACATCGAATAATGCGAAAATACTTTGCTTTTGCTTCCTCTGGGCTGGACATTTAAAAGACCAAATTGTGTACAGTCGATGGTGGACGTCCATTGGCCAATTGGGCGTGCGCACGTGCCGCCTCAACACGTCCAGTTTCTGATCCAAACCAAACCGTGCGCGCATGCACATGCCTGTGATAATTGGCAATGCCGACCACCATCATTGCTGTACAGAAGGGAAACCCTTTGTATGAACAGGAATAAGTGAACCGGAGGGTCGTTTACGTTGGGTAAACGGAACATCTCAATTCCGTCTTGTTGAGACAGGTAGATGAGACCCTCCGGGTCCAAGGAAATGAACTGAATGGCCTCTGCTTACTGAGTGCACGAGTGGATGGTGTGAGCTGCTTTGCTAACCCAACGCCATAGCAGACACTTAAGGTAGGGGATTACCACAAATCTCAAAATCTTTACATGTTCATTTCACATGCGTATGCTTATGCACAATCAGTTAGTCACAAAGAATAACAATAAATTTATTTACTTAATGCTGGCTTCGGGCCAAATTACACAAAATAGCGTCATGAGAGTAGGTTTCGGAAGTGATTGCAGCAGTGAAAATTGGGTGCCATGATATAACAAATAAGGAGGATTCAACCGAGGCACGCCGATGGCTGTGAATTTGAGGTGTTGTGAGCAATAGCAGCCCATGAAAACTACCAAAAGTCCTCAATGCATTGAAAAAAAACAGTGTGCATTTACACCTACGCTTGGAGCAGGAATCTGGTCTGAGAATAGGCTTAGTCACTCTCTCCTCTCGCCTAGTCATGCCCGATACGGGCAGAAATAAAGTCGGTGTTTTATAGACAATTCACAATCAACACCTGTTACTGGATTAATGTCGGTCTTACAGTCATTTGCATTTCAGAGGCACAAAAAATTGACAGTGTTAATTTGCTTTCAGAAAAATTCGACATGACGGCATAATTGAGTCGCAAAAATAATCTGAGGGAGTCTTCTAGAAAGCAATGGATGTGCATACTTCTATCCAGGTTTAGCAGCTATTTTAGGTGTATAAGGCAATGGACAGCCCCATTCCAGTTTTACCCTACCGGGTCAATAAATGACAAAATATTAGCTAAGAATGTTGAGAAGTGGTCCAAACAAAGAAATAGTAGAACCGCGAAATGAAATGAAATGAACAGCATTGGATTGGAAAAACTCGCCAATGCTTTTCTTCTACCAACTGTGCACAAGGAGACCGAAGCTTCGTAAGCCATCCGTAAATGCAGATTTTTTTTGCATTATTTACTGTTTTGCAACCCTAAGGTGTGATCTCACGTCGGCAGGAAAAAAGGTGTGAGGATGCTAACTGCATTAGAGCCTACGTTCCATCCATCACTTTGTTTACCATAATGCACTGAAGTGGACCGGAGTATTTACAAAGATTTAGTTATAAAACAAATCGGTGCGCTATCACCAGGTCTGACTAACCATGGAGACTGAATGCCACCACCATATGCTCTAGCTATGAAAATGGGGCAGAGTTCAGCTATTCTACTCAATTATTTATTCGTTGTTTGGCAGCAAATCGTAATTTAATTTTAACCCACTAAATCTGACGTTCAAGCGCGCTTTCTTGGCTGTAACGATTCGCTGAAAGGGCTCTGAACAACCACTCACAGCATGCTAGACCCATAATCCTTCAACGAATCAAAACAGTTTTATGAAACAACAAAATCTGAAGTTATTCGTAGCTGCTGTTGGCACTTAGCCACTTTGTAACGTTAATAAGCCTGCCCTAAGCAACATCGAAGCCTAAAATAGTGATCAAAGCAATTGGATGATGTGAACATGCTCCAATTAATTAGCGGTATTTTCTAGCGGGATATTTAGCAGTTTACTATTAGTTGTTTAGAAAACTCACTTCACCTGGGTAAAAGAAATCAAAAAAGAAAATACAAAGGTGTACAAAAAACAGTGTTAGCTCTTTCAATTTGAAGGAAAATAACAAAAAATGCTTGAAAAATACAGGCCCCCAGACATTTCTTCAACATTTATTCACAGCTATTTGGTCCTTCTTGTTAACATTCATTAAATCAGGCATAGAATTAGTAGACAAAACATTTTTACCTGAACCGCACAAACAAATAGCGTTAACAAGCGTTTAGATGAGCCAAACAAAGTTGTAAGAACAAATCAGTACAAAATCTAGTAGAATTACACTTAACAATATCGAACAGCGTACCATGATAGTTGTACATATGGGCAATACAGCCGACAGCATGAAAAGTGATAAATAGGCAAAGATACATGCAACGCACCTCTGATAGATGCTTATTGACCCAGATTGTAAAAGCACGTTTTTGCATCGCATCTCTTTGGTCTGCAATGTTCATAATGGTTTACTAGCCCACTTTTGTAATAAACTGAAAGGTTCTGACCAAATGCCCAGAATATTACATCAAAAAAGGAGGCAATTAACTCGCTAAGGTCAAGTTATTAAATAGCACTAAATAAATGCATAGAATAGGCAACGAGAGCAGTCACAACAATAAAGACGTTATAATGATAACGATAGGAAAATTTCCCAGAAAATATTTGAGCGATAACTTATAAGAGAAGAAGTGGGCATTCACGTTACTGCTAATAAATAGGTTAAAGAAGTCACAAATATGTGCAAATGTACGGCGCTACAGCAGCCAACCACACTCATATAATCGCAACAATGACTACGTAAAAAGAAAGTAAAATAAACGGACACAACATTAACTTCGAATGGTCATGGCTTCTGCTTACCAGCGACACGAATCACTGCCCTATCGGCGGGATCAAGCTGCATAACGGCAAGCGTTAGCTTAATTTGCTCCAAATCCATTGGCTCGTTTCCGAATATGTCCATGGAATCTCCCACGTGCTCAAGACCATCATTCATCTTAACACCGTGTGAAGATCAGCGGGGAGAACAACTGAGCGGTCCAAAGTTGTAAGACGCCCAAGGCTGTTTATGTTTATAGTTGATACAGTAAAACAAGACAGACAAGGCTTATGCACTGAACAACAGGGATGAAAAATGACAAAAGCATACAAAAGTTTAACACAAACTTTAAACTAGCTACTATGCACAATAATTCGATATTGGAAGTTGTAACCCCCTGAAACAAAAAGGGTTTTGTGGTACTTGCCTGAGGGTTAAGCATACTTTTTTAGGCTGTATGTAATACTTTGTTTGTTCAAATCGCCATTTTTGGTTACTTGGATGGCTACATTGGACTAGCCGATTGGTCTGTTTCTGGGCTGTGCAAAGAGCCCCAATCCCTCTGTTTCCAGAATGTATATTCTGTCCAAGTACTATGCCTGTAGCGTCCCAAGACTTCCTTTAAGGTAAAAGAGGGCATAGTATTTGGACAGAACATATATTCTGGAACCAGGGGGCTGGCAAACCGGCTAGTAAAATATGGCCACTCAAGTCACCGAAACCGGCAGTTCGAACAAACAAAGCACTACAATGCCTTCTTTTACCTTGAAGGAAGTCTTGGGACGCTGCACTGTATAAGGAAATTGTCTGCGAAGATTTGCAGCACAACTAAATGACTTGATGGAACTTTGCACTGCATAGCACTAATGGTTACTAATTCCTTTTAAATGTTAACTTATAATGCAAATGCAAATTATTCTTCCCTTACATCCTCTTCCCTTCTACCACCCTAGCTAATGAGAAGGTTGGATGTTTCTGGACATCTTCATTACAAGCGATAGAGGAGCCGAAGTATTTACGACGAGGATATCTTGGGCTCAGGAGAGCGACTGCGTTGCTCCACGGCCAGATTTATACAGTCTTCCCGCCTCTCGCCTACAAAGCATATTTAAAAAACATAAGTGTTACACAGGCCCCTCACCTTTTGAGCACCGTCCCCGTTTCTACTCTTGTGGCTACCTATAACCATGCCTTTGGGTGGTTTTTTTTCTACAATTGCGTAGGCTTCATCCTTGTAACCGCCCGGTGGGGAGCCTTCGTCAGGTCGAATCTTGTTGTGATGGACAGTTATTGGCTGAGTAAGGAGTTGTGCATTCCAGACGGGGGAGTTCATGGAGGAAAGAACTTTCATTACGCGGAAAAGGTATTTACTCCTGTATATTTGGACGGGATCCCATTCGTGGTAGATGTTGAGTCGACTGTGCTTGCGGTAGTACCTCTTTTGCCTTCTGTAAGACAGTTTTATGTGCCGCCAGGCCACACTAAACGTCCTCCTTATTCCTTCTTTTAGACGTGGTACGTACTCCGGGGCATTGTCAGTTGCCACTTCCTTACTAGGTGGGAAGATAATGGAGGGGACTCTCACTTCGTGGCCTGTGAGCATCTGGAATGGGCAAATGCAATTTGATGCGTCTTAGGCTTAAATCCCAATCGTCTGGCTGTCCCTCTTTGCTAAAGGCCTTTAACAGCCCTATTACGATGTGAGTCGTTCTTTTTACTTGTCCATTCCCCTGCGGGTGCCCGGGTGTCGTGTGTGTCTTTGCAATTCCAAGGATAATTCAGTAAAGAGTTGGTTTTCGAAATTAAGATTTTGATCGCCATGGACTGTTCAGACACTCCCTAAACTATACCAGAAACCCGGATTCCTTTCTGTTCGCCGAATACACATAATTCTGCTATTTTTAACAAAACAACACATCTTTAAAACAAAGAGAGCATGATAGTTAGACCAAGTGTGTTTTTTTTGGCATAGAGAAAGGGCTGATGCTGCTAGCATTGGCTTGATGCCAGCCCTCCTGGTGAAGGCTCGATGGCCTAGAAATAAAGCAAACTTTATACCAGGGCGGCTAATTGAGCTAACATGCAGTGCACATGCATAACAATTAAGCCTTTTGCTGCGACTGTCAAAATAATTGTTAATTACAACATATATGTAGTCTCCTGAGACTTCCACATAGATGAAAGACACAATGCTCGATCAAGGCACGCAACGCCGACGCAACCAAGAATCAGAGGCTGCTGGCATTGCCTGATATCCAGGATGCTTAAAAAGGGTACAGTGGCGAAGCCTCTGAGCGGTGCGTTACGGAACATATAAAGTATTTAGCACATTTTGTTAAAATCATTAAGCTTTACTAAATGTAGCTATTTTGACACGTTATACTTTTACCTCTACTACGCGAATCCTGCTTACACCTGACTTCCATGTTTTTGCTCCTTCACTAACAGACTAAGAGAAGTCGAATGCGACCTCCTCCATTGAGGCACTAAGCTCCTTATTCCACATTCCGTAGCATTTTTGCTTTAATATCTCTCTGTTTCAAACTAGACTACCACCTCTTTTGAATTACGCACTAAGCAGTCATTAAAAACTTGTGCTTGATAAAAACGAAGGCCTTTTGTAAAAATGTAGAAACTGTTCATGTAATACTTTGTTTGTTCGAACTGCCGGTTTCGGTCACTTAGGTGGCCATCTTGTACCAGCCGATTGGCCGGCCTCTGGGCCGTGCCAACAGCCCCCAAGCCCTCTGTTTCCAGAATATATATTCTGCCCCAATACTATGCCTTCTTTTACCTTAAAGGGAGTCTCGGGACGCTACACTGGTGGCAGCGGAAAGCGGACCCGACTTTGATGGATTTTATCCTGCTCCATGCCGCTTCTGGCAAACTTTGGCGGTGTGAAAGAAGTGCATGTGCTATGGATGGGAGAACCTCAGGTATCTCGTAACAGAAGGGCTGAAATCGACGTCCAGCTTCGGCATCTCCCTCTTTCCCGTGTTCTGCAAGGAAGCTATTAACAACTGAAGCGACACTAATCGTGAATTTCAAGTCCGGTGCAACTGCCAAGAAGGATCAGTGACGTTGTGGTCAAGCATCCTCTGTGAGCTCTCTCTCCTATTCTCAGGCAACTTGCCTCCCTTCGCCAAAATGTGCATCAACAGATGTAGAACGAGCAGGACGCCATTCGATAGCATCGTTTTATGCTTTGTACACTTGGATCATGTGCATCCCGTTCCTATGTGGCCCGA
>MIEF01006035.1:0-209383 GCA_001870725.1 Taenia solium | reverse complement strand
ATGTGCACTTCTTCTTTCGCATCACTACACTTCGTCAAGAGAGGTATGGAAAAGTTCACAAGACAGCGCTTAACGACTAAAGCGACACTGGTCGGAAACACCTGGAAGCCTTTCGCTACAGAAATTTCCTTATCATATCCGCTTAAGGAGACCGGTGTTCTAGCGTCTCCCTGTGGACACGCTGATGTTCGGCAGAACTTCTTCCTCTGAATTTACTTTCCAAACCGGAAGAAAGTCCAAGTTGAGCCGAAATGCCAAGAGGGATCAGCGACATGGTGGTGGTCAAGCATCTCCTCAGAGGGGCTCGAGTTTCGATGACTGGCACGGCTAGCTCGTGGGTGTTTGTGGTAGCACTAATTACGTTGTGGTGGCACGGTCGGCTACGAAGGGGAGCGTCGGGAGCGACGCTGGCTATAAGAGATGTGCTACGTAATACTTTGTCTGTTCTGACTGTCGGTTTCGATTTCGGTCACTTGGGTGGCCGTGTGGGCTGGCCTTCGAGCCTTGCCAACAGCCTCCATCCCTCTGCCTTCTGATTATATATGCATTCCAATTTATCATTATACCTTCTCTTGCCTTCAAGAAAGTCTCAGCAATCTACAATAAACCTAAAACTGTTGCTCTTTAAGTTTTGCTGTTCAAAATGCCTACAATGGAATTTTTACCTGCCTGAGAATATCCGACATCTAATGTGTTGTGTGTCTGCCTTTCTTGAATTCGGGTACTTTTCACTCTTCATGATTCTGTTCGGTAAAGGGGAAGGAAACACACTGCACACATACGTGATGCTGGTAGCAACCGTGTTAATTAACCTCATCTTTATCTACCGGATTGGAAAAAAAGCAATGTCTGCAACAAAAGCTTAGGCGTTTTAACTCATTGTAGGATTTAAATACAAATCTAACAAGTTGAGGCATTTCCGTCCATTCACAAATTTGAAAGCATAGAGGAATTGCAAGGCCTATGCATTTGAAAAGAAGGAGCCTGTCTAGGGAGTGAGGACTAGCTGCAATAGAGTTACAAATAAATAGTTCAATTTTAATTGTGAGGGATGGCATGAGGAGTTAAATGTTATTGGGAGAAGGTTCTTAAAGTCAATTGTGACAATGCAAGACGTGGATGAGGGCAAGATCTCCCACCTTGGATAGGCGCTTGAAGTAGATTGTGGTCCTCGCCCAAACGGCACTGAATATGCGATGTGAAATCAACGAAATCAACAACCACGACTCGTTGATATTTATTAAAGCTGAGCAATTCTGACTGAAGTCTGCCTGCTTGATAATAATCTGAACATGTGTAAGGGAAGTGGCTAGCATTTATCAATCACACAGAGGGGAGCTCCATTCTCAGACGATGACACAAAACCTACAACTCCCTCCCACATAAACTTACTCTTGAGATAATTTGCACCTTAAGGTCGAAGGTCAAGAGAATCCGGCTACTACTTGCTTAAGTGACGGTCAGCACTATTGGCATTACCAAATTGCAAGCAGGTCGAGTTTGCCTCACAGACGCAATGATTTTGGAAGGGTGAAATCAGCGAGCTTGTCTTTATGGGAAAGGACGGCATTTTGTAGCGATGTTTGGCCGAATAACTTACTGGGGAGCTTTGTAGAGTTAACCTGTTGCGAGATGGGACTTCCTTGAAAGCATACCTTTAGAGAAGAGATTGAACAGGGCTTCTGGTATGGCCCAGAGGCCAGCTCTACCCATCTAGGGCAATATGGCCACCTAAGCGACCAAAACCGCAACCGATAGTCAGGGCGGACAAAGTAATACTTTGCCCCTCCCTTCTTTATAGCATCGTTCCCGACGCTCTCCTTGGTGGTACACCTCCCACAGCACCCATTACATCGTAATCAGTGCTCGAGAGACACACACAAGCTAACCGTGCCAGTCATCGAAATTTGAGCCCAACAGAGGAGGTGCTTGACCACCACATAGTCGATCGTCCCTCTTGGCACCTCGATTCGACATGGCGTTTCGTCTGGTTTCTAAACTAAATGCACATTAAGAGGTTCTTCTGGACACCAGCATGTCCATAGGGAGACGTTGGAACACCAGTTCACTCAAACAGGTATGTTGGCAAAATCTCCGCAACGAAACGTTTCCACGTAGCTCACGGTCAGTGTCGCTTCAGTTGTTAACAGCTTTCTTGGAGAACACGCAGACAAGTGAAGATGCCGAAGGCAGACGTCGTTGTCAGCCATTCTGTTATGGGAGTTCAGAGATTACCCATCCGTGGCGCATGCACTCCCTTCGCAGCACTACAGTTTGTCAAGAGAGGCATAGATGGGTTCACTTTCCGCTGCAACCAATGCAGCCTCCCGCGGCCTCCTTGATGCCAATAGAAGGCATAACACTAGGGCAAAATGCACATCAATTCAGCGAGTACAGGGAACGCGACTTCTGGCATGGTCCGGAGGCCAGACCACCCAACCAGGCCAATATGGCCACCTAAGTGACCGACACCGAAGCCAACACTCAAACCAACAAAGCTTTACATTCTCTGCATAGTTGGAGTCATACCGAGTGAAAAACACATGCTCATGGTGTTTATGGTACGGCTGACGAAGGGAGTGCGATTGCTTACATCTGTGACTTTTAAAGCATAGACAGATATCAGTCACTCTCTTATCGTGGTGCTCCTCACTCGACTCCGCATGATGTTCCTTCCATCCTTCGGCATGGAAGGCAATATGAGCACCTTAGCACCGTAGCCCACCAAGTTTGCCTTACATGTGCAAACAAATCAAACGTCGACAGATCCAATCGTGTCCTGACTTGTTTTAAAATAAAGTGGCATAAAATTACAAAAATTGCCTTATCGACATTAGAAATCAAAATCATCACATCTGGTGGAATACTGCGGCATTTATGGAGGAATCTCTTAGGCCACAAGGAAACATTTTGCCTTTCCGTCGAGATCATAATGCCACCATCTCTTTTCCCCTGTCTGAATACGAGATTCCCATGTCCATAATTGCCTCTTGACTGACAACACATTTTGCCACACCACGAAGGCGCTTGAAACATTTTCACAATTTCTGGAAGGATTTGCGTTAAGGCAGATTTCCCCCACAAAATATGGCAAAGTTGGGCGACTGTTGGCAATCTGAGGAGAAATTGCCTCCAACCCAAGCAAAGCACAGATTTGGGTGGAGGAGATCACACTAGTCGCGCACTGCTCTGTGAATCAAAACCCACCAAGGAATTGAGGAAAATGCTACACTCTCAGAGTTGCTCCTGTCCCCTAGTGATGACCCTGTCGTCGCCACTTTGTCGAACAGCATTCTTGGGGTTGAGCCATGAGGTGGCTCGAAATCACAACGGCTCGTCTAAGCGAAGAGACACCTGTTTACAAAGCTCATCCAGGGCTACGCATCAAGAATGTCAAGTCAATTTTGCAGCAGCTCCTAGCGTTCGCATCTTATTCAACCAGCGCACATAAAGTTAAAGCCGCTCTCGTGTCACGTTTTTCGCATTTGGCGTTTACTGAAAAACAAAGCACACTCCACCTGTCGAAACACGCTTGCTTACATTACTTTTCATGCTTGAATAGCTCTGACGTTAGCTAAGCATGCGCTCTCACCTTACTACCACTCTATTGGCCATCAAAACATCAAACTGCGTATTCCTGACCGGTGACTTCGCCTCGATTAAAAATGTTCTGTGATGGATGGATTACCTGGAAGGAGTGATACAGAATGAGGAGCAGTTTATAGTGGGTGTGAGTGGAGTGGTATGCAGACCTCCTCCGTGAAAGTGGGGAAGATAGTGTAGCCTCTTCAAACAAGTTCAGTCAAAGATGTCTCAACCACCTCATTGCCTCATTGCACGTTGAATGATGAAGAGCTCTTCCACCTCCGGTCAATCACTACAATACAGGGCTTTCCAAGTAAACTCGCCCAATTGTACGGCAATTAAATGCCTTGCTTTGCTACTGACAGCTACGTCGCCTTCAGTTATCAAACTCTGCTCACAACTGCCACCGTGTTTCGTGCCACCCTTTTGCTCTGAAGCGACTCGTTCACCACACTTGCTGTGCTGCATCGTGTGCAGTGTGTCGTCTTCTCCTTCAAGCTGCAACGCTCCTCGTGCAACGCCCCTCGTGCAACGCTCCTTGTGCAGGCTGTGCACTCACAGTCGAAAGCGCGAGGTCTCCTCTACATCTGACAACTCACAGACGCACGAAATGTCTTCACATTCCTTCGCAAGACGACATCTCCCAAATGTCACCAACAGGATGCACATAACTCCGAATTAGCTGTCAACCGGATTCGGTGCTTTGCTTCATCAATCCTGCCTCCTCTCGTTGTCGGCGTCCTCTCTCTCTCTCTCTCTCTCTCTCTCTCTCTCTGTTTCGATCCACTGCTTCAAAGTGGGTGAATTGGCCTACTTCATGCCACTGCTACTACCACCACCACCATCACCACCACCATCACCACCACCACCACTACTACTACTACTCATTTCTCCCCCTCGCACGACAGCAGTGCGAACCCCTCAGTGGGTTTTGAGCTATGCAGAGAAACGTTGAGCAATTACAGCTTGAAGGTGGGCACCACACAAACTTGTCAACTAGTATAGCTCCGAGGCTGCTATGCTTCTGCTGCAAGCACCAAGCACCTGGTGAGCTGCTTCAGCCACTTCCATTCAACGTGTGACTTTCTTGCACCACCTAGCCAGCGATTAAGCACTGAAGCCTCAGTCACTTTTGCTGATCAACCTGTTTCTGTATGTATCATAGTGCTCGGTGGGAACTGTAGAAGCACCTTTGGTGAAACTGCCGATCACCCATCAAGACGGTCTACCTTGACAAGGACTAGTAAACTACCAACAGCTCGCCACTTCGTGAAGAAAATTCACCATATACGGAAATCACTGATTTTACCTAATAATAACCATAAAATACCCGATTTCCCTTCAATCGCTGCGTGCCGTAGTTCAAATGCTCTCCCTTCACTTAAGAGATGCTTCACACCTCATTCAAACGTTCCCGAATTCCAGTCTGTAAAAGTGAGGGACATCAAATTTCGCGATTCCCAGTGCTGCCACGCATATCCACAACCCGCAATCTTGATAGCGCACATAGAGAGGGAGTCACCCAACTTTCTTTCTTTGGACACAATCCTCAAACGGACCTCCAGGCAAACTAATAATAGACCCAGTCGGTCTGTTTACGGGTCGCAACGACGCCAGCGAAGAATTAATGCGATAACAAATTCATTACTCGTCTAGTTGCATAATTCAGAGGAGAAGAATTGGTGCCGAGTCTTGAGTTAATATTACATAAGCTCCCTCCTCCGTGGCACTATAATGGCACAACATTATTTATTCTAACCGCAAATCCCATCATTAAAGGATCCTTATACTTCCAAGAGCTCACTTCGTGCTTTTGAGCAGGAACGACTAATATGGCCATAAATCCTAGACAAAGGGGTTCGATGCATGGCAATAAAATCACATTTTGCAGGAGCCAAATTAACTATTTAAATAAAATCTACTTAAGGATGTGCGGCAAAAATGTTCCGTGTTCCGACAAAGATCATCATAAAATTAAATCGAGGTGACGAATTTGTTGACCAAGCTCCAAGCCTCAACTCATAAGCAGATTTCAAAAATTGCATTTCCTTAATTTATACGAACGTTGAGAAATCATGCCTCGTAGTCTTTTAAGCATTTTAATGTCTGAATTATAAGAACAGGAAATTCAATATTGCACACCGCATTGGTGGTGGGCTCTTCACATTAGATTTTTTGTGACCAGAATTTGAAGAAAGCTAACAGTTGAAAGCGTGAAATATCAAGTCTTTAAGCTTTCAATTCTCGTCCATTTATTTTATTCCAAGCAGTAAATATTGCACTTAAGCTTGTTGCAGATTTCCACGCAACTCAAGAAATGATGAAGCCCTTTGCTGCTACTGCTTTAGGGCACGCAGCGAGCTTCTTGTGCAAGAAATGATGAAAAGCCTCCACCCCATCATCAAATTGCGCACTGTTCTGCGGGGCTAGCTCATTAACTAGAGACATCTCTAAGCACTTTGATCGGCTCGTCTGTTGATCTGGTTTGAGTTAATGTCTGCAAAATATCACGATGTGGTACCCAGAGCTGCCAGCCTCCCTAGATACGGAGAGTGTGTTGACTACTTGAAACCGCAAATGCTCATTTCTGTCACACAACTGGAATCAGACATTTTACGAGTAACTAAATAGTTATGAGATTGACCTCTATCAACCCATCGTAGCACTAAAGTTGAGTGTCCCATCCGTGGACTGTACCTACTGCTTTCTGTAGATGCAGGTGTCCACGAGTTTTACGACAATTGCTCCTTTTTAACAGTCCTATCATATCTAGACAAATTTATTAATTGTCTTAACTGGCTTACATTCGATGTGTGCTCCGGCTATTAAAACTAGCAAAAGGACACACAAGTTATCTAGTAAAACGCGTAATGCCACCAAATAGCACATTTTTCCGTGACCATGGAATTAAGCAAAGAAATCATTTAAACACTCTATGTACAAACGAACTCCTGAGTTTAAATTGCTTCATTTCAATGCTATTTTTGACAGAATTCTGCCAAACAACCAGCCTATTACTTTGATTTAATTTCGTGATGGTCTGCGGCAGAACGGGCTCGATTTCGCGGCGCATCATTAGGTAGACTCATTTAAATGATTAATTTGATTGCAGAAAAAGATGATTTAGTCTGCATTCTTAAAAATTACGGATAAATTTAAGTTGTTCTCAGCCAACACTCGAATTTTACACTGACAAATACTTGACATCATCACTAGACCATTCGATTGTTGTAATCAAGTGGACTGGAATGTAGGAAAAGGCAGTGGGGTAGAGCCTCCCTGCATGCTGCCATTGCAGTCCACCCTCTTTCCTGAGTAGAGAGGCACAGGCTTACAAACACTCGAAAGTAATTCCGGTCACCGCCTATCCTGCCTCACTTTTATTTTCCATCACTGTATTAAGCGTGTGTGTAGGGGTGAGGCAGATTGGTAATCGTTCAAGGAGTAACGTGAGGGACGGGGATGGGAAGCGCAGCAATGCAATATCTCCCTTCGCTTCTGCCCCTCTCCCTACCATTCTAAAGGTAATAATAAAAGATGTTTTTATGGAATAAATTTTCACAAATGAATCGGCTAAAACCAGAAAGTTAAAAGTTGAGAAGGGAAGGAAGAGGCGGGGTTAGGCGTGGGAAATACCAGAATGGAAGAATAGAGAGTCGAAGTTGCTGCCTCGTGTATGTAATACATGGTTTGTGGTGGGAAAGGAAGATGCTAATTTAGAATTTATACATACTTGAAAAAAATTCTTCTCTGGTCAAATTTTATGCGAAATTTACTTTTGTCCTAGAAAGGTAACAGGCAGCGTATGCTTAAATGTTATGTCAAACAATGGGAAAGAGGAATCAGTGTAGCTAAGTAAAAAAGTCTCCGATTAATCAAATCCCTTGTTGTTTGACTTAAAATCTAACAACTTTATGGACCTCAAGGTTAGTGAAGATATTGTGAAAAATTCTCCTTTTAGAAGCAAGCAATCACACCTGAAAAGTCAACCCCATATAGGTAGGGTCACGAAAAGAGGAGACAGTTCACGGAATGGATCTGGTGCAAATTGTCATAAATTAAACAGATTCCAAAGTAGATGAATACAGGTAGTTGCCTTTGAAAGAAAACTTTAGTTGAGATTATTTAGGTTAAAAAGGGAAAAGCTTTGAGACTTTAAAACTAAATCAGATATTAGGTTGCCTTGATTTATCCACACGACAATACTGCACTACTGTTACTGTGAGTGACAAAATTAGAAAGGAAAACAATACTTGGATTTGAGAGCACAGAGAGCTCCGCGAGTACAGTTTAATCGACTGGCTTCGACTCGCCTCAGTATGATGTCGGTATTCACTGCAAGTCTCCCAGCAGATATTGGTGAGACTTGAAAGTGGCGGCGTTCCATTGACTATATCCACAGAGAGATTGGTCTCTTCTGTGATTGTGTTAGGCACTGAGCCACACACTGTCCAAAGAGGAGTGTCACGGAGTGAAAAAATGAGTAAAGTAGGGACTGGTGTGGTGTGATTTTCGACGACGCTGACTACTAGTGCTTCACTTGATAACCACTTGTCACTTGCAGATGGGAAAATAAGTCTCATTTTTGCTTGGGTATACGTAGCACATCCCACACAGTGACATTGTGAATGCACAAATTCTCTATGTATGTTTTAAATCAGTCAGGAATGAGAACATGATATTGTAACTGGTATAGCCACGATTACATCCCCACTTGCATAATTGTGTGGGTGTGGTTTGAGTGCCCTTTGTCCCATTGGTCTCGGGCGTTTAAAAGATCTTAGAGCACTGTTGGAAATCTTCTTCCTTGATAAAATAAATACTTGGGGTTTACTAAAATTGCTCATTATAAGAAGAAGAAAGCGTACATGATGGAATCCACTGTTCATCTCAACGAATCAGAACGCTTCCCATTTCCTCCCGACAATGACACCTTCAGATGCATAGACCATGAGTGTGCACTCTTGACACAGCACCAACATTCTGTTCTTGTAGAGCCCAAATCTGATTGCTTCAGTTCCGTTGATAGGGACAGGAAAGCCTCGTACATGTCATTAGCACCACCACCTGACCATCGTCCATGTCTTGAATGCACACCATTGATGCTAATCACCAGTGGCCCAACATAATCAGAAGAAAGGTTCCAGGAGGAAAAGCAGAATACACTTAAGATAGCTAGGCTTTTTCAATGCAGCTAAAACCGACCTTTGATTGAGATCAGAAGAGTTCATAATGTTAGTCAGTTGGGAGAGGTTCAGACCTTTTTACATGATAGATACTCATCCGTGATAATGAGATGACCCTCGCCTTCACTGAGAAGCGACAATTGTTTTTTAGCATTAAATTGCATTTTTATAATTTCCGGTCAAATGGTAAGCCATAAGTTTAAAGTCGAGCCATCTACAGCAATTTCGAATCCTCTGGAAATGCCTACGATGAGTCATTCTTTTGTTGGACCATTTGCAGAAGTCATGAGGTCGTTCGGTGAATGATAAATAATGTCACATGGAGGGGCTTTGCAGGAATGTGAATGAAAATGTTTGTATCCACCCTAGAGGTTAATGAACATGGTAGTAGAAGCGGAGGAGAATAAGCATGCGAATGGGTAAGTTAAGAAGCAAGAGTTAGCCTCGCTGATTGACTAAGGAGGTGTAAGGAGGGAGTTGGGTGTTAGGGAAAGCAAAAAATCGCGCATCTGTGTATTGCATGAGAGTTGATTAAGACTATCTTCTTGAGAAGATAAACAAAATGAATATTAGACTTATAAATGCAATGGCTAGAATAGACTAAATCTCGAAGTGAGGCGCCAAAGAAGCTATCGTCAATCACTTGAAGGGTCTCAAAAAGTGTTCCACGGGCAGTAGTGAGACTGGTAACGCCTCAGGTAAGTAGACTCTTCTAAGCCCAACGTACAACATCCTTACCACACCCAAACACCCTGTGTCACTGCTTCAGTAGGCGTTTTAGCACCTACCCACCTAGGTATCACTAGAAAGCACGCAATGCAGCCCTGAATGGCCTGATTTAGTTTTCGTTCTCCAACCAACCACCCGCATGTCTGAGTCATTGACCATTGGGTCAGTGACAGCTTGGCCCCCACCACTGGTTCACTGACCTCGTCATAATGTTGATCACACATCAGGTTCTAGCAGGCACCTCACGACGGCGGCCTCGTAGGGCTAATTCATGCTTCGTGTTAGCATGTACCTACCCACCAAATTGTGCTACGGCCAAGTTGGTTGAACATACGAAGAAGTCACAAACTCACCGCGGGGCATTCACATCAACCAAGTGCTCCAGTACGTTCCTTCAAAGTGCCCCATTTTCAATTCTCTTTTCACTTTGAGCATTCGAGGGTGTAGGCTGTGCCGACGACCATAAGAGACAAATGTGGTGCCTTTCAAAGGAGGTGGTGTGGAGAAGAACTAGTGCTGCCAATTGGCCGACCCTAGTGGAGCCAGCTTCACTTACCTCGCGTTGTCCACGTTCTCATAAATAGTAACCACCATTGCACAAACACCACTTGTTGTTCAATCACCGCCTTAGCCATAAACTACTTCCACTTCCCGAACATTGAAAACTTCACTTGTATTTGGAAGCATGTGGCATTTCGACTGAAGACCTGAAGCTGCTTTTGCAATTTGTTTAGAAGTGGTTCGGGTTTTGCCTTGCTTCAACTAGAAGGCGCCTTGTTTTCTGAATCCCACCAAACATACTTGTCAAGTGCCGATCCTTGAGGTGATGACTGTGTGTGAGCCTCTGCACATCGCACAATGAGGGAGAGTGGTTTGTTTGTCCTCGACTATAAGGCAACTTCCACGACTACCTGTTCCATCTACTGCCATTCGTACACTTTTGGCAGTCACTGAACGGACATTTCCGAGGTAGTCGCATTCACATTTAATGTTATTGGCGTGATAGGTTTAAATGCGTCACACGCCTTCAGTTGCATTTTTCAGCACTAAAACTGTGTAAGAACTCTCATCTTGTTTGCTTTGCTTAATTGTTGATTTCCTTTAAAAATTCTAGCAGAAAGTGTGCTGATTAACATTTGTTAAAACTAGCTCTAGCATTCTGAGACTTTTTTGAAGACAAAAGAAGGTTAAACACTAGGGCAGATTGCATATAATCAGCAGGTAGCGGAAACTGGGCTGCTGACATGGCTCGGAGGCCCGCCAAACCGGATAAGGCAATGTGACCACTCAAGTGACCGGAATCGAAATCAACAGTCAGGGCAAACAAAATATTGCACTAACAGTGCCTATTTCACGTCCCTAACGCTTGCCTCATCCTGAATGACTATTAAAATTACCACTTACCCATTTTTCCTGAAATAACATCGAATTATTTGTAGAAGCATCTCTGCTGTTTCAATTTTCTCGTAGTCACGCAATTTCGTGCTGTGCGGTTGTGCAGTTCAAAGAACCACATGTGCAGATGCGAACCGCAGATGTTGACAACGTGCATCCTTCCGTACAGCTCAACATCTGCTGGACAATTTTTCTCTCTTGCATAAGTTGGGATGATTGTTGAAGTCTGAGATATAATTACATCTGTAGGGTTATATCCATATCAGAGAAGCTAAAGCCTCTAGTAAAAGTTTACTAACCGAACTTCTTCATTTTGTGAAATGAATGGTGGGAACAGAGCGCTGTGTGTATGCCAATTCGAATAACTGTTTGCCAGCCCATCTGTAATTGTAGATTATTTTGAATTATGCATCCTGTAATGCCTTAGGTCCTATTCCGACTTTAAGTGCTGATATCTTTATCAAAGCGTTGCTGAGGCAAGTTTTGTGCTGTGGAGAGATGGAATTTCTAAACTCGCAACGAAATGAATGCTGAAGTTATGTAACCTGCTAAATATTAGCTGTTCTCTTCTATTCGACATTATTGGAATTAGCATTTGGACTGACACTGTGCTTGAGTAATTTATTTTCCAGGTGTTTTTAAGTCCTGTGACGATGTTGGAACAAGAGAAAATTGGCAAGGAGGTGAGACTGTCTTGCGCATCTTATTCGGTTAGTTTATTTCCAGAGGAAATCTTTTTCAACAGCGGGTTTTGCGCACAAGCAATTGGGACACTCTACATATTCTTCTTAACGTTACATGAACTTGTTCCAGACACATGACACTACTCTTCACTATCAACTTAGGTTTGATTGCACTCCTTCACTGAGGAATTAGCAAAGCAACGAACGAGCCTGATTTGTGCCAGGAAAAGGTGTTTAATTTGCGACATAACCTCACCATCTCACGACCAGAAGTTGATGTAAATGATGTTGGCCTTGACTTGCGATGAGAACCGTTTGTGAACCTACAAAATCATGTATGACGGGGTGAGCGGTGTGTGTTATCCATCCGACGTGCAATTGCCCATAGGCATTGATGGTATTTCATCTCTGTGCTTCATACCTTCCATTAATAAAAACGTTCTCATGGTTGGTACCATAGGTGGTCGAGTAAGGATGTAAGTCTTTGGTTTTAATGGCTAATTTTTTCTTCATTCTAGTCTTGATTGTTCAAATAATAAATGTGAAACTCTGTATCAAAAGCGATGGCACAAATCTATAAGATGCTTGGTCGTCAACCCGTTCTCCCACACATCTTGCATTACAGCCTCCAGCCAAGGTTGCCTCAAGGTTCACGATATCGAGACAAGGAAACGGATTGGTTATTACACAAGAATGGAGGATTCATCGCCATTCTCTGCATTGTTAGCTACCACTGATCATCGTTGGGTAACAGGAGATGACAATGGTCTGATAAAAGTGAGCTCAAGGAACACGGCTCACTCTTGATTCAGATGTGGGACAATCGGTTGAAAGAAGGCCATTGCTTCACAATAAAACCTGATTTAGATGAAATAGATGCAGACCTCTGCGGAATTAACGATCTAGCAGTTGGGGCTGATTCTCAAGGCACTCTGCTTGCCGCTATGGAATCGGGCTGTCTTGTCACCTACAATATTAGGCGCAGACGGCTCGAGACTGTTTCTGAACCCCTGGGCTACAGTGCTCGCTCTGTATGCTCTGTTAAGGATAGTAAAAAGGTCCTTCTGGGTACTGATGAGGGAGTGATACTGATATACAATTGGAATGAATTTGGCAGCGTCTGCGACCGATTCTCTGTTCGGACGAGTCGCACGTGGGTCGACCACCACTCGGGAGCGAAGTTCTTCGCTGAGGCTGGTTGTCCGGCGGTGGAGAAGATTGTCAAAGTCACGGAGGATGTTGTTGTTGTAGCAACAGACGATGGGGCGATTAGGTAAGTCTAAATAGTTTTAACATCTATCATTATTTGATAGATGGCTGAACTTTCTTCACTGTAGAGATTTTTTTCGTAACTTTTAGACCAAGTTTAAACACGGTTTCTTGTGATTAGTGACATGCATTCATGCACATTTAGCCTTCCTCTTAAAAATAGGGTAGTTTTATTGTAAATAGCTTAATAAGTTATTGCTATGTTAACTGATAACTGAAGGATGCATTAATACTGCCTTATTTCTACGATTTTTCCTTTGACGCTTCTAACCTTTGGAACAAAGCATGCTTTGCTAATTTCCGGAACAGGTACTTAACCTGACATTACGATTTCTCTTGACTCTGTCACATTCCCGAATCTTCGTTTAAGAGAGTTCCAATTGACAAGTTGTCACAGTGTTTTAGTTGAAAGTCCCTCTTTAGCGAAGTAAGCTGGTATGCCGATTTTCGCAGGCTTCATCTTTTAAGATCCGTTGTCCCTTTACCAATCGTATGATTTTTCACTTTTCAATGCAACTTTCACTTACATGCTTGAAGGTATTGCCATTTTAATTAAGCAAGGCGGCAATAGCGTCCAAAGTTTTAGCTAAATGGGGATTTGGGAGTCTCATTTTTGGAAGAAAGGAATTTTTCTAGGAGTCTAAACTGGACTCACCTTTCCATATTATTCTCTTCAAACCTCATACACCAGTCTTCCAGTGTTTAACTCATAAATAGAGGAAATTTCTGGCATTAACTCTGTGCCCACCGTGCCACTTCCTCAGAATAGTGCTTCTTGTAATTTCAAGCGGTGAATTTCCGCAGGACTGCAGGTCAGGATCGTCATTTGCACACATACGGCCTTCACCATTAAAATGCCGTACTCACCACTTGGGTATAGGAGCCCTCTGCAATTACCCCCATAGTCTAGGTCTTTTTCGCGGAATTTCGCTCGCCATTGGACGCTGTCGCATACGACTACTCACTACCATTGTTGCCTGACCTTGATTAATGGATGCATGGACTGGAGTGGACTCCGACATGTCCACCGAGCGCTTTAATTTGTAGTAAGGCATTTAAAATTAAATCTCAGTTTGATATTAACACCTCCGGTAAAGTGCTGATTCTCTTCATAACTATCTAGGAGATTAAATGAGATCATTTCACTCTTAACAATCCACCAATTGCTCGTACTTCTCGCCTTTTAGCCCAATGAGCATCCTCCCCAATCGCATGCTTACTTGTCTCGGTTGGCACACGGCAGACGACACCGCTGGAGGTGGTGGTGATTGCATGACTTTGGCAGTGTCTCCTGCTTCTGCAGTCGTTCCTCTGGTAGCCAGTGGACTTCCTTCGGCACCGAATCTCAAATTCTGGTCGGTAGCACACCTCTCAACCGAAGCAGAGACTGAGTCAGCAAGAATGGTGGCGAGGGAGAAGGTGACGATAAGGAGATGGGGCCGTGATGCGAAGGCTAGAGTCACTTCGAGGGGTGCGGATCGTGATAGAGAAGATTTCCTATCGGGACTGACGGAGAGAAGTGGGGCGGAGGAGGAGGAAGAGGCGGAGGAAATGAGCAGTGACAGTGAGAGTGATTAGGAGAGGTCAATTTTTGTAAATATGTATGGTGAAAGTGTATAAGGGAAGTTTTCTGATTGTGAATTATCAGAACCGGTTTGGGGATGTTCCTATGATTCTCTAATCTAGTCTTAGCTGAGGCCTTCCATCAGAACCACTGGTTAGTGGCTGCCTTTGGACTAGAACCATTAGTCATTTTGAGGGCTCTTCTAGTCTGAGAGCCGGGTGATGGTGCACTGTTTGCCTGGGTATTCGTGATTTTGAACTATGAGGCACAATTTCTCTATTGGCCGGTCGTATGCATTGCACCACCTCGAGATACTGCCACTAACTACCTGAGTCTGACCCGGCTAGGTTCCCGGGCGATTTGGTACCATATTTGTGGATAGGGTGATACTGCTCCTGGGGTTTGGGTTCCAGCTCGCCCCACTGATCGTTTGTTTTACTGCTCCCATCGCGTTTACTGTCTCAATCTGGGCTCCCCCCCGCCTTGTGTAAAGATTGTTTTTGTATTGGCTCGGTTGCTTGTTTACGGTGTCATTCCCGTCTGTAAAAACAAATTAAGCGGCAATTTCAAGAAGGCATTTGTTATCGCTTAGGATTTGATGAAAAGAACAGCCAGAAAATGGGCTTATTGATCATTTGATGCCTGGTTTATAGCACATGCGTCTAGGGCTAGGTATTTTCGAGAATGTTTGCCACTTTTCAGCATTGTTGGGGTGACGCACAGTCAGTCAGTGCATTCAGCTATCGACTGCTAACCCATGATTCAAGAACTGCCTTATTTCATATGGAAGAACCGTGGCGGTCTGTTTGTCTGCCTTGCCATTTTGATTACGCGGGCACCCAGGACTCCGTCACTGCATTTTCGCTTGTCAGTATGGTCTCTGGGCCATACCAGTAGTCTCTCAGTTCTCCTGCGCGTTGGTATTGCATTTTCTGTCGTACTATTAAGACTTACGCTTTTAAGGAAGACAGCACTATACAATGACAGTAGTGTCGACGAACATCGTGTCTGTAATACGCCTATCGTTTGTTTAACTTCGCTGGTAGGCATGGTCTTCGGGACACTGCGGTAGCCCTAACCATTTTCTCATGTCGACGGTACGTGCCCCATACAAGTATTGTCTTTTTCCGCCTTAAGAGGAATCTTGGAGCGCTGCACTGTTGGTGTAGGAAAGCGGATCCGGTCTTAAAGGATGAATATTCTGGTTTCTACTGCTGAGCGATAGACTTCGTAGGGACGGAAGAATTGTGTGTTCCGCTGGCGGGATAGTGACAACAAGTAGCAGAATGTTTGAGAACGATGTCTACATTCTGTGATTATCTCATACTTTTAGTCTGCAGAAAAGTCTTTAATAAATGAATCATTTATAAGTTTGTTATAAATATATCTATCTTATCCGTGCAAAGATGGTAGTGGAGTTATTATGTAATATCTCCTCCACTTCTCTACCAGCGGGATAGAATCCAGGTGGATGTAGGATATGGCAGTGCTGAAGTTGCAAGTGGGGATAGCTTGAAATTTTAGTCTCGAGGAGCTAGACCAGACCCCTTTGTTGTCATATGACCCTGCTTCGAGGCCAGAACTAAGGACGGCCGTGGACATGCCCGAAGGTCAGCACATTCGTCCCCATGATGCAGTTCTCGTACTGGACAAGAGTTCAGATTGAGTGTACTTGCCAACAGGGATTAGTGTCTTTGAGGTCGAGCATCAGCTCAGTTGCATAAAAATCTAAGCAGCCGGCTTGGCTGGTTCGTGCATGATTTTCTTACGGCAGTGACCACGACGTAATGGTTGGCTCTGGGGGTTGCACGAGGATAGCACTAAGTCGACGCTCAAAATCTGGCACTAGCCGTTTTGGGCATCAGATATTCAGTTCTCATTTTCGGTAGCCAGACAATTAGGGCCTCCCTTATTGTGCTTCTAGCAGGTAGCCAGGCTCCTGAGTCACCCCAGTATGTCAACAATGCGTATACTACTTGTTTATCGGCTTAGTGAACTCTTTTGATGCATTGTTATCATTAGGTGAATAAATTCACTAATTTATTTCGGGTTCCTGGCTTCCCGGGACACATTTTTTATTTGTGTTATCACGTGCCACAAATGTGAAACATTTAAGCAGTGGTTAGGTATTTGGTTTGGTGCTGATGGGTTCCGTGGGCATCTGACGATCCACGACTATTCCAAGTGTCCGTGTACTAATTTTGCAATACTTTATTCGACTACCGGTTTCGGCCACTCGGGCGACCATATTGCCTGGCCAGGTGGGCTGATTTCCGGACCATGCCAGCAGCTTTGTTCCCTCCCCTTTGGTGAATGTATATATTCTGACCTAGCTTTATGCCGTCAAGGAAGTCTCGGGCCGCTACAACATTGTCTTATTAAGATTTCAGAAAAGACCTTATTCTTGATAGCGTATCATGTCTATCAAAATTTTGAAAAGCACAAAACCTAATCCACTACATAACATACAAAATTCCTGACGGCAATTTTTTTTTGTAAAATAACTGCCATTTAAAAAATCTCACGTTTTTAGTTACAATAGTTAAGCAATTCCATTATTTAGCTAAGCATTAAATTTGCTTTACGATGGGTGGTACGATTCACAATTAGGACCTATCTATACTCCATTATGTATTTAATAGTCAATGAGTTCAGAGTTTTAGCTACTCGTGGCTTTCCCGCACGTCTTAAATCTGAGTATGTCTTTTAGTAGGTGTCTCCGAAGCTTAACTTCGTCAAGCGTTTATTTATCGAGATGCAGGTTTTGCTCAGGCGCTCGGACCGTCGCTCTTATTCCTGGTGATGGAATCGGTCCTGAAATATCAGCCGCTGTTCAGAAAGTTTTCGCTGCTGCTAATGCAAGTGTTGCTTTATTTAAAAGTGCTTTTCAACCCGAGAGAACCATGTTGTCGGTGGTTTCCATTTTCAGGTCCCAATCAAATTTGCTCTTGTTGACGTGACCCCCGTGAAAGGGCCTGATGGTGTCTTCGAAATCCCCCCTGCATCCCTTGATATCATTCGTAAACTTGGTATCGGTCTGAAAGGGCCTCTTGCTACCCCAATCGGGAAGGGTCATAAATCTCTAAATCTGGCTTTGAGAAAGTAAGCTCACTTCAAGGAATATTGCTGGCTCGGTATTATATGCCCAAAATTTGTCCATCTTACACAGGGAGTTCAATCTCTACGCAAACGTTCGTCCTTGTAAATCCGTGGAAGGCTACGAAACCCCTTACAAGGGTGTTGACCTAGTCACAATTCGTGAGAATACGGAGGGTGAATATTCAGGCATTGAACATGTGGTTCGTTTCAGTTCTATAACAATTCTGGTACCTTGTTCTCATAAACTGTTCGTATGCGAGTATATGCAGCACCTTCTTGCGTATTCACATAAATAATGTTGGTCAAAATCAACCACTAACTTTGAACTGGTCGATCAATTGAATTTTAATTGCTGTGCTACCAAGAGATCAACTATTTTGCGCCCTTCATGGTATGGCTCCCTTTACTTACCCGTTTGCCATGTAGGGTCTCTTAAAGTGTGCTCAACTAACTATCGGCTTTTAAAGGCTTAGATATGTGGTCTTTTGTATGTTCTTCGTGCGAACCCCCAGACATCTGGCATTGGTTAAATTGGCAAAAGTGCTATAAACAATCTGACTTGTGGTGAATCCCCGAAGGGAAGTTGTTGAATTACGTAAAATAAGGTGCTCAATTATTCATGATGCAGAAATGCGCGTTACTGCCGACTAAAATAAAAGATTTGAGTGTTTTAGTTATATTTTATGCAAGTTGTGAAAAATTGTTCACACCTGCATCCGCCGGCGAAATCGTAGTGCAGGTTACTAAGCCGATGGCTCCCCTTCTCATGCGCGTCGACAGGTGACCAACTTTTGAGAAATACTAGTTTATTATTTTTTACCTTACGAAGAGGCCCAGTTTATTGCTTTCTGACCGATGGCTTGTGAGAAATGGCTTTTGCATTTTATTCCGACTTCCAACACCACCTTCGATTATCTCCAAATAATCCACTAACCACTTATCACGAGCGTCCAAGGTATGCACTACCTCATCCTCAGAAAATCGTGTTTGGTTTGTCTGTGTTGCACTGTAGCGTAAATATTCACCAGAAATTATTCGTTTGCATTGTTGCCAAAGTCACTTCAACCATCCCAAGCCGTTGGACAATTGAACTTATTGCGGAGAAGTTTTATTTGAGATTATCGAGTACAATTAACTACTAGTATGATTTAAATCCATGTTAAGCTGAATTCTGTTTCACTCTAATTGAACCTCTTGTTTTTGTAACTTATTCTAAATTTTACAACGCTATTCGAGCGTGATGGTGTCCGCAGCACCGTTTGTATTGCCCTAAACATCGCCCATCATTTCATGTATTCGAGCACAATTTCACAGTTTTGCAAGTCTTGTTATTCACTAGCGGAAAGGCTCATGTTTGATCTCAAGTGTGAACCAAAAATCAGCGTATGCCTCTAATTGTACAACCTCTCATGGCCGTCGGTGTAAAAGCAACTGGCTCTCGCGGTCAAAATCCAATGCCTTTTTCACTTCAGTCAAAAATGTATTTTTTGTGAACAAAAAGTGATCGCCCCAATAGTCATCCTCTGAAGCGTAGTAGTTTGACAATTTGCTAATTTACGGAAGGGCTGAAGGGTCAGAAGCATGGCCGAGACGCACTGACGCCAAGTTGGTAACCCAACTCTAGGGGGCTGAGGAGCTCCTTCAGTTAGATGTACATTTAAATGGATATCATTATGCTACTAAATTAGATAATCAAGTCCTTTCTGAGGGCATTTTTGGTGTGTTTGGATCTGAGTGGTCAGAGACATTGGTAACCTATCAGCGGAAATGACGGGAAGACTTGTACAGTTAAGTGCGCAATTAGGACAAATATTTTTTACTCATGGAAAATCAGTTGTTGCTCTTTTTAAAAATCATATCCTGCAAATTGATCACATAATGCCGCAATGGATAGAGCGTGTCTTGTGTTTAAGAATGGCTTTAGCTTAATTTCAAAGTCGGACCAAAGTTTTAGTCTCCGCATAACTAAGCTTCTGTTAGCTTTATAATAGTATGGCCAAAAATGGTGAAAGGTGGTCACTGGAATTTCGCAGAAACAGGCAAGTATCTTTCTTTTTCTCTCAAAAAACCTGCATAGGTTGTTGATGGAGTGGTGCAGAGTATCAAGCTGATCACTTACGAGGCCAGTTCGCGGGTGGCTGAGTTTGCTTTCAAATTCGCCGAGGAGAATGGACGCTCCACCGTGACTGCCGTCCACAAGGCCAACATCATGTGAGCTCCGAGTGTTTCTTTTTGTCGTTGATGCTTGGGCCTCAGAACCTGAGGTGTTCTAAATAATTCCTGACTTCCAGCGTCTCGTTTCTTTCCCAACAAAAACGTGTTTTTCGAGAAATCAGTGTGAACCTCTGCTGCATAAGATCACATGATTTAATGGAAGCAGCCATTAATCGTTGGATTGTTGGGCGATTTATTTATTGCTTGGCTTTTGTTGGTCTCATTCGCTTTATAAACCGTTCTTATTCTTGGTACATTTTACTGAGGCGTTTGTCTAGTGAGAGGAGGTTAATAGCTGTCAAACATGTCGAAAGGGTGATGAACGAACGGAGTTTTTAGCTACCGGCTATCCATGTTGGAAATTTCCTTTTGACTGGAGGTTTAATCAAATTTTGGTCACAAGTAGACCAGGTGGCGAAGTAGCGTGTGAGGGACTAGGATGGTGGATGATGCAGAGTAGCATTAGTAATTATGCTGAGTTTTTCTAGTCATCTTTGTTATGGTTTACGCTATTCTGCTGTAGGGCTTGGATCACCCCTTACAGGGGTCGAGGACTGTAAGCGCAGAGATATCTTAGGTGTACAAAGGTTGGTTGTCTATTGTAAGTTATTACGGTTTCACCAATTTTCGTTAATCAATCGTAAAGGCAACCATGTGAATTCATGTGGTTTGCATAGCCTAAAGCAAAGGTCCATAGAAATCCACTTAAACTGTTTTATTTGTTGAAATAATCACCGCTTTAATCTACCGTTTTTCCACAAATAGATAAAGCTTATGCCTACTTATTCAAAGTGGTCGAACTCTGGCTATTTCCGTTCCTACCTCACTTTTATTGCTTCTTGGATGCGACTATATAGTGCCAGAAAGTGTGGCAATCACTTGGAGGCTAAAGTGATGTCAATGGAACATTAGGATGGAAATGCCAACACCTCCTCTTCATTTTCTCACGCGATTTTTCTCATGGTTGAGTCTTGCCACATGAGGCCTGATGTCTTGCGCTTTTTTGCGAGAAGAGATCGTGTTTCCCATTACTTGTCTAATTTTAGCTGTTTCCCAGGTAGAAGTTTTGGGTACCTTTGGGTTTTGTCCATTTATATCAAGTTGGTAGATCTTGGGTACAATTGTTTGACCTTTAGCCACTGAAAGATTTTTAGTTAATTATCGCATTTCGCGTGTATGCCCTCGAATGCATGATAAGGTGCCTTTGAAATGCTCGGTAGTGGCCACCACTGGCATGATTGACCAATCACCTCATAGTCTTCTCACCCACTGTAGGCGCATAGGTGATTTGTATGGAAGAAAATAACTCGTGCATTGGAAGCCTATGAAGCTGCTTATTGGAATGTTGATTTTATGGTTAGCCGGTTGGTAGGTTTGTAGTTTTGTCGTCAAGTTCATTGATTGGTTGAGTTGCTTCTGAATCGATCTGTTAGTGTAATGAATGAATAGTTGGTTGATCTGTCAGGGAGATACCTGATTGATTGTGTGGATGGTTAATGGTTTGGCTAGTTCGCTCTTCGATTGGCCGGTAGCTTGATTTTCTGGTTGATTGATAGCGTGGTGTGGCGATTGAGTTTTTGATTGCTAATCGGCTAATTATTTGGTTAATCGCATATGTAGCGTCCGAGACTTCCCTAAAGACAAAAGAAAGCAATGCTTGGTTAGAATGTATATTCTCGGTGAACAGAAAGAAATTCGGACTGCTGACACGGCCCAGAGGCTAGCCCACTCGGTAAAGGCAACCAGGTGGCCGTAAACGAAATCGAGAATCAAACAAACAACAAAACGTATTGCACATCTTTCATGTATTTTTTGTTTGATCAGCTGGTTGTGTGGTTGGTTAGTTTTGTTGGCTGGCCAATTAACCGGTTAACACTTTCTTTCCACAGGCGCATGTCAGACGGCATGTTCCTGCGGGCGTGCAGAGAGCAAGCGGAGCGTCATCCGAGCATCCGCTTCCGTGAGATGTTTCTCGACTCTGTCTGCCTGGGTATGGTACAGGACCCCCTACAGTTCGACGTCCTTGTTATGCCCAACCTCTACGGCGACATCCTCAGCGATCTCGCTGCAGGTCTCGTCGGCGGACTAGGTGTCACACCTAGTGGCAACATAGGTCAGCAGGGAGCTCTCTTTGAGTCGGTGCGTTGGTGAAAGCATTGGGTCAGTTTAATAGGTTGCCAATTGATAAATTTATAGCTTTTTATAAATCGCTTGATATCCTGGCAGATTTATTGATTGAGAAGTTTACTGATCAGCGGGTTGGCAGTTTTAATAGCTGGTAGATTGGTCAATCAGTTGACCGGCCGATTAATATCTTTATTGATTGATTGGTTCATCAGCTGACAGGTTACTCGTTCAATTGATTGGTCGTTTGGTTGGTTGATTGACTGGATTGTGTCTCAACTGGTTAGTTGATCGATTTGTCAGTGTATGGATGGATTGATTGATTGGTTGGTTGACAAAATTGGCGAAGAGAACACCCTCTGAGTCAGTGAATTGCTCCTCCCTTTACCTTTTTGTTCCCCACCGGCTTTCATTGAAGCCTTACAGGAGCTACAAAGCGGTCTGTTAGTTTTTTGATCGACTGTTCCGTTTTCTGATCGGATGCTTAATGGATTAATTGGTTGGTTGGTCGTTTAGCGGACTGATTGGTTAATAAGTTGGTTGGCTGAATGACAACAACTTTGCCTTGAGTTGACTTCACTGATTGCTTGACCGATCGGGTCGTTTGCAGATTGATATACTTCTCGATTGAACTGCTTTTTATTTGCTATGTAGTGGGTTGATGTATTACTTGATTGGCGTTTTTTTACAATCAGTGCTAAGCTAAAGTCATGTTATCAGAAATTGACGAAACCATTGTAATGGAATACTTAGCTGATTTATGCGATAGCCGCCTTGGTGAATACCTAATCATTTGGGTGACTTGTCAGTTGATTGACTATTTGACTATTGTGTTAGTTGATTAGTTGATTGATTAGCTAACTAATTGATTGAGTGAACTTTGCCACTGTGTTGGCAGGTGCACGGCACGGCCCCGGACATTGCGGGTCAGGATCGGGCGAATCCTACTGCACTTCTCTTCTCTGCCACCATGATGCTGCGCCATCTAGAACTCAGTCAACATGCTAAACTCATTGAGGCCTCCGTGTTTTCGGTCCTTCGTGCTAAAAAGGTATTTTATTAAAGTCCGGAGAGGAAGTTTCGGCGTTGCAGTAAATGTATTTAACCGATGGTCGCTCACCTATCCGTTATCTGGTAGACGTGATCTATGATCAAGGTATTCGATCGTTGATTATCAAAAGTCAAGCGGTTCTGTGCAGCATTTCGAGCAATGAAAGATGACTTCGCATCTCACCATTAAGGGATCTAAATATCACATTTTTGTATTCAGTCGATCTGATTCCATAACTATTTTTTGATTCTCTAAGAGCCCCATCCGATTGCGAATGACGATAGTTTTTCTTTCTAGCGAGTCTTAATAGTCTATTTTACTTGCGACTTGCACTTTTACAAATCTCTGCTATATTATTGAACACTCCTGATTATATGGTTATTGTGGGGGAAAGTCACTTTTCTAACTACTCGTTTCTGGGTTTTTGCGTTTAATAACGAGTAACTTAGTGACAAGGCCTAGATTCAATGTGGTGCAAACAACCGGGTCAGCAAGTGACCAGTGTTTGATGGACCTGAGATGTAGCAAACTGGTGGTTTGAATGCAGAGTATAGTATATGACACCAGTTAGCGCTTTAACTGAGAGGTTCTTTTCTGACGGGCGTCTAAGCTGACATCGACGCGGTGGTGACTAAATCCAGTGTCATCTCAAATAGCCAGCAGACGTGATGTTAGTTTGTCTGTCTGTGACTTTGGCTTAGTATTGTCCGTCCACGGGAGGTGATTCTTTGTAAGTTTACCTGAAATTCTTATGCACTAGTTATGTTCTTATTTTTTTACCACGATTAGAAAGCATCGTTTATTCGTCTGTATTGCAGCACCTCACGATGGATCTGGGCGGGACTGCCAAGTGTTCGGAGTATACGGCTGCTATTTGCGATGAAATCGTTCGTAAATCTCATTGACAATCTTGCTCTTGCCTTCGTCTCTCTTCGTCACTGCATCGTTTATTGTGAAGCATTTTTGCTCCTTTCTCCTCGTTACATCTCTCTGTCTTGTAAATGTGTGTGTGGGTGCATTTTTTTCTTTTCCTTTGATTATCTAAGCAGTGAAAATGTTAGCCAGTTCCGATAGGCCTTTTAAATCGGTCAGAATAGTGCGACCATCTCCACGATTTGACTCGACGTTCAATCTGGAGATGGCTTAATTGACCTGCTTAAAACCGTCTACATAGTACTTGAGCAATTTGATCACTGTGGCAGACCTGTTTTTACGTATGGTTTGGAAGGATTGGCATTTTTTTCGATTGGCGTAACATTGCAGTGGCAATTGGGTTTGTGTTGCTTATTTTTCACCTTTTGCTTGGAACACGGTTCTGGGACATAGGTACACGGCTCTGATGCGATCGTTGCTTTCTTGGATATGTTCACATAAACAAACACCAGTTTATGCGAGAAACTCCCATCTTACCTTTAAATAAGATGGCTAAGATGTGATTGAAATGGCTGGAAGAATTGAGAAAAACTGTTGACAGCCAATTAGCAAATCATGTGCACTTAGTCAATTATGTCACGGATGTTGCCGCACTAGTCTTCTTCCGGCATTTCTTTGCCGCCATGTGCCACTTAAGTTATCTCTGAAGGTGGATTTAGGTGCAAAAGCTTAGAATTGATCTTTAAGTAAACCTAATGAAAATCTAGGCGTGTTGCAGGTATGCATGCAACATCTAGGCATGACTCCACACCGAAATTTGGTTGACTCTGAAATTTGGAGCAATTCCACAAATGCAATGGAAATGAGCAAACAGCTTAATCATAATGAAATTTTTAGTCTGTGGAATCCTTTTTTGACCTGGTTTGCTTTGACGTATGAGTTGCGCATTGGCTTAACTTCCTGATGATGTAGATGGCTACATAGTGAAGTGAAGGAATAAAACAGTTAAATTTAGATTTTGCTTTAAGGAGTTGGGAATCATCGTAAATTCCTAGCATCTCTCTGTAAATTACTTATTACCAGAACAAAAGTGCTCAGACAACTTTTGAATGGGACCTTGTCTTATAAAAGCATCCTCTTCGAGTACAACCCAATGAATGCTGCGATAGGGTTCTGCAACCTTGGGGCAAAGTCGAACTCGGCTCGCAAACCTGGCAACATTTGGTTCATTCAACGTTTTAGAATCGAATTCGGTAATGCAGGATTTGTGTACAAAAATGGAAGCGTCAAATTTTGAAAAGCATTGGGTTTAAGACATTGTCTCGATCCTACTATCACGTGCTCTGCTCAAGTGCTTCGCTCCCACACAGTAAAACACTTAATCCTGAATGTTCTACTGATAAAATTTTAAGTAAAACTTTTGAAGTGTAATCAGAATGCTAGGCTTAAAGCCCACATACCTTAAATCTATTTGATCGTCTATAGGATCCGTCTGAGTTCTTATTGTCTAATGATCCAGTATAAATCCCACGCAAAAAGCAGCCGTTTAGTTGTTACTTAATAAGGACAATGAGGTAATCAGGTATGATCGTTTCAAAACCGTGCATTGATGTAGTGCATTGATACCCATTTTAATTGCAAATGCAGTTGTGTGGCTGTATGTGTATGAGAGTACGGCTATCATCGTATTTCAAATCAGAGATTCCAAAAGCTGAGCAGCATAAGTAATCTGGGGTACTGGGTGTCCTCATGTGGATCTTAGAGGCACAAGTCGGTCCAACTCTGATTGGCTTTAGCCTTATAGTGGTCATTAGCACATTTGAACTCTAGCTATACAAGATCTCGGCAAATGGGGAACCTGAAAAAGAAAGCAAGCTACTAGAATTCTTGAAAAGTCCATGAATTAGACCAGAAAAAGAAGACTACTAAACAACCGAAGTGGTAGCGTTTTGAATTTTTGCAGCCGCTCTCAATGCTCTCCCTCGTAAGGACAGTCTGTAGTAAGACCCGTTCCGCGACTTCCCCTGCTAGGCCACAGCCTTAGCGCAGAGGACGAATCGGCCGGGATCTTCTAATCGTTGACAATCAGTGGAGCGGAATTCAAAGGTGATTGTGATATATGGGAGTGTTCATCAGCAGTTCCGTCGCTCAAGTGCTGTTCTGTGTCACTGGTTCCTCGGTGTTAGGCAGATTTTAGTAAATTCTGATGCCTTATCCAGATGTTACCCCTAACTCAGACATCGAATCAGCCAAGACCAAGTAGGTCGAAGTTTGCTTTTGTGATGTAGCATGTTTCTGTGAATGATGCAGCACGGGACGAATCGTTGCACAGAGATGTTGAAAGAGTTTGCCTAAACACCGCACAACCCAGTGGTTATTCGAGAGGTCTGCCGGATCAGTAGTTTGTCAAGTCGACACCACCATAGACGCTTCAAAATGATGCCGACATCCAAGGCGGTGTCGGCTGTAGTTACGTTAGATTGCCACTGATACATCTCTGGAGGTGGCAGGAGTTGGCCTTGTAAACCCTTACCGATCTAAGTGCTTCCTTCGTCTTGCACTCATTTTTCTTGTTTGTTAGTATTTAGATTAGGGCTGGATGGAAAGAATTGATAGTACTTATGTTTGTGAACACTAGTGTTGCACTCTCAGCCCTAGTGCTGCTTGTGGGGCAGAGGGTTATAGCCCCAGGCTCCGCGATCCCAGAAGGACAAATGTTTTCATGGTTGTTACGCAACAGCCTTGATTATTGAAGCGTGGACAAGATTCAAACGTATCAGACTTTCACAGGCCAGATTGGTTAGACTGATGTACGGAACGGACCTGGAAAATAGCTTGGTTTCCAAGCTGAATCAGAATGTCCTCATGCTGCAGCGCAATTAAGCACTCGATTACGTCAAGTAATGTTTCCTCCAGACGGTTCGACAGGCGCATTCTTCTATCCACAATTTTGAGTAGCTCAAGGATGCGGATTAAAAGGGAAATTTGAACTAGTTATCGCTTGAAATTTTCCACTTGAGCCGCCTACACGCACCGTTTGGGTTTCCACTAAGCACCAGAAAATAGTCCAGCCCACTAATAAATAGGTGTAAATGCTTGTAATGCATATCAGAAAGTAAGGGCCGGTCACCGATCGTTGTTAAGAGGACTTTATAGTCTCGTAGATTTTGCGGTAGCATTGGAATATAGCACTAATTAAATCCTACTGGACCCAGTCTGTGAAATTGAAATCGAACCCTCCATGTCTCCCAACTTTGCAAGACTGACGTAGAACAGGCCCCCTTGCTGTCTGAACCACTAATCACCCATCGGCAGTTCGACTATTTGTGGACAACTGAATGGACAGAGTCGAGTGCATCAACTACAGCTATTATTTAGGTAGTGATTTAAGCTTTGACGAATCCGCGATGGTCCCACTTGCGTCTCCACTTGTTGCGGACCGCTGTTTATGAATGAATACGAACCTTGCCTACCTCCGTACCAAAATAACCCAAAAGGCAGTCGGTGACCAGTATAAGTTGGAGGCCTGAAGAGTGCCAACTTGACAAAGAGATGGCTGATGGATTCAGAGATCGGTAGCATCTTTGGGTACCTACAGAGTTTTGATTGACCTTCCCCCACGACGGTTACAAACTTGTCTATCTCATAACAAGGAGACAATGATCACTCGAAGGAAGCAGAACGAGATCCTCTGCAGTGTCCAGGAATTAAATACGAAGAGAGAAACCCCTGAAGACAAAAAGAATCTATCTGAGTCTACAGGTAATTCCCTTTAATCCCCTTGTAACACTATACCACTTCGAGAATAAGCCTTTGGATTTTCAAATGACACTCCCAATCGTAGCTAAAAAACGGCAGTCTGGGGTCGAATGAATTAGAACAGACCTAGTCATTTTAACAGCAGAACCAGGAGCGAACAAAACATAGCCCCAGACTCAAGGCCACATGCATTATTGATAGTTGCTTTACCTTTGCCTGACCTTGAGCATGCGGTCAAACAAAAAATGGGAGGATTTTAAAACTTCCACAATCTTAAGTAATACATTTGGCTGAAAACGATGCTACCTGAACACAGGCTACCATGGACGGAATACGGAGAGAAAACACCCATTTTACATTATTTTTAATAGCATGTAAATGTATTGCATGCTTTTCACTACTATGTAAGCTTTTCAAGCACATTTTGGGTAGATGCTGCTTTATATTCGTATCGGAATCATACTAATTTTGTTAAAAATGCAACATTCCTAGTGTATAGCTTTTCCTTTAATTATTTTTGATAATTTGCATTAAATATTTGTAGAACTCGCCACAAAACCCCATTAAGTATCGCACCATGGCCAATCATGCCACTTTTCTTGCTGATGGCACCTTCAGGAGTGACTCCAGCATACTATAGATAGCGGCACCGTGGTACAGATGTCAGCTGCTACACGCTTCCCACCTATAAAAATTAATGAAGGAGCATAAATAGGCTACATTTTGAGGACAATACCCAATGGTCACCTAGAGTGTCTCACATTTGCACTCACTCTGTAAATTTGACTCTGCCTCACAAATCCCACGCACATGATTGTAAACAATATTCTTGAAGTCATACCTTGGAGATAAAGAAGTACTGAAACTAAGCAATAGCTAATTTACGCAAGTGGTTCGTCAAAAATTTCAACCCCATTTACGACCAGACCGAACTGCACTTGCAAAAAATCAAATGAAGACCCACTCACCCAACGCCCTTGAAACGACCAGCCAGGAGGCTTGCATCAGGACGCGGTGACCTTGAGGAACGACTCACTAGCCAATCAGTAAGCTGCGTACGTGATTCACGACCCCGCCTCCAAACATGATACTATGCGCCCCCCACCTCGAAAGACAGGCACACTGACACACCCCGACGCTTTCAAACCGTCTAAATTCTAGCCCGCTTTCTGGACATGAATCACCACGCCACATCATTCCCGGATGAGGGAAAAAGGAAAAATTTTGGCGACCGACTCAAGAGATTGGAGTAATTTATACGGATATGTACATCTGATTCAGTAAAACGAAAAGGGATAATGACAAAGAGGACGGAGACAGGGATGTAGTGGCGACCTTCAGTCTAGTGGGAGGGGAGAAATAAAATCGGGCCGAAGTGGTATGCACACGCAGATAGAAAATCTTGCCACCTTTCCAGTCTCCCACTGGAAAGAGGACAGGTACCATAGCCGTGAACACTTGAGCGATTACACGTGAGACGATGACACATCACGGGAGTGCAAATGATCTAAAAAAAGACGCATAACTCATGTCTCCAATGTGTTTGATTCACGAAAGAAGTGAAGCAACAGGCAAGATTACCCAAATTTTGGTCTGGGGACCTTCACACCGAAAGCAATGACAGGAATATCACCCCGCACGTGAATATACCGCACTGAAAAAAAAACGAACTTCAAATTAGCAAAATTGGCTACTCTACTCGGTTTTCAATCACACAGAAAAAAACGCACCTTTGTTGATGGGCTCCAGCAAGCTCATTGGCATGAACCGCTCCGGATCGATATCCACGAAATTGTCCACTCGTGTAGCCTGTCGTTTGCGCTACAAAAAGGGGGACCAAAAAGTAAAACTTAAAACTATGAAGAGGTTTCTGGTCCAAAACAGATGCCTACCCAGCTCTCGCGTTCTCGCCACTCAATTCGCGAACGGAGTTCCTCCTCTGCAATACGTTGGTCGGACAATCGCTCTCGCTTGATTTCCTCTGCCTCTAAGCGAGCGTGTCGAGACATATAGGCGTCGTCTGATGTGTCTTCATAGTCTTTAGGTAAGCGAGATCGTTTCAAACACTGTGTGCGAGTGGGCTGCGAATTCCGAGATCGAAGAACACGTGATACCCCAGCTTCCCCTCTGTAGCGCTCTGTTATTATATCATTTACTCGCCAGGAGGGAACTAGGGACGCCGAGAATTGGGAGGGTTGATTAAATGAGGTGAGCAAATAAGGTGTTATTGAGAAATTGACTCACCCTCAATTTGCCTTTGTACCCAGTCTTCTGGAGGAATGAATGGGTGGACACCAAAGTGAGTCTGGCAGTAGTTAGAGGATGGGCATAAGAGGTAAGGTGAGGATCGTCTCATGAGCTTATCATGTTTCAGTGAGGAACTAGACCGAGAGCCTAGGCGTTGATTCCACGCTGAGGGGAGTGAGATTCGAGGTCTAAGAACACGAGATTCAGTACCCCGACGATGATTGGCAGACCCACAGGGAACAGAAATAGGAGTGACGGCATCAATGCGAACGGCTGGACGCTTCGGAGACGGTGGGGTGTTTTCCTGTGATACTGGCATATTCATCAAAATCCGACTCGGTGCGGATTGACGAGACCGGTCGTGTGATCGCGGTCCTTCTGGTTGTTGTTGAGATACGGAGGTAGGGGACTTAAGAAAGACAGATGTGGGACTACAAGCCCGTTTCACCAAACCGGGAAGGCGATGAGTGGAGCCAGTAAGACATAACAGATGGCCAGGGCCTGCAGATTTAGTAAGCAAGTAAATGAACACAAAGCACAAACCAATTGATATATTAATGACATACTCTTCACTGGGTTGTCAACATTGCATTCAAAGGCGAAGCTTCGAAATATTGACCTCGACATCGAGGATCTGGGAAGTATGTCAACTATTTTCTGGGCCAGCATTTCTGCGTCGGAATGCTAAAATTGGTAAAAGCATAACTACCACACACTTCCAAACAGAAGAAAAAGCAGAAAAAAGTCAGTACCTTTTCTGCACTGAAATAGGTTTTCGATGAGCGTAAGGAGTGTACATACATTCGAATGACAATTGCTGGCATAGTTCAGAAACTAGTCCATACAGACACGAACAAACACCCGAGGCTTAAAGATGAAAACATGGTGCACAAATTTGACTCTAAAAGTAGTCAATTTAAACACAAACATTGACTACTGTAATTTGATTCTACCAACCTTAGCATGGTTTGTTTTTCGTTTTTTTGCAACCTTTAATTTTCGCTGCATCAAATGACATGGAACTATGCTTGAGACAACTTTTAACACTTTTTTTACTGGCATCTCATATCGATTTTTTTAGTTAAGGCTTAAATGCGGTTGTAGCACATCTCCCACCGACATTTTCTTTCCTTTGGCTACTTTAAATCCAAAAAGCTTACACGAGTCAATTTGTTCTCTTGTCTCTCGCCTAAAAAATTTACCTAAGTCAACCTAAGCATCGCATAAACCTTATGCGATTTCGTACTTTTAATCCAGTTAAATACTTTGTGCGTTTATCCACGGACCATAAGCTACAGCTCGGACAGAGCCATTTTCTTTTATCGAATGGTTTAATGTCAAACGCATTTCTTGTTTAAGCAAGGTAATTTGTTTGTTTGCCTAAAATCAAAGTCCTTGGCATTTTACCTGTTGTGGTGCGCATGTCTCAATTGTTGATCATCCACTTTTTTATAATGATGTTAAAATGCATGGCCCATCTCAAAAAGTTTAGCACATTTAAGCGTAAATTTCTCCGTTTATCAAGTGATGACTTTCGGGACGTACCAATATCTCTGCAAGCATGTTTGCGCTGTTTAGATCCATTTATCTCTTAGATGGAAAGGTTCAAATTGAAGCTTAGCCGCCTGAGGCAATCTTAGTCCTGCATTCCACCTCCACGCCTTTGTGTAAACATAGCTTGAACGTACTTTAAAGGAGACCAATCGGCGTAAACTCTTTTGAGTTTAATGTGCAATTTATCGTAGTTGCAAGGTTGTGAAAACTAGATTTGGCGCCAATATTTCGCACATTTAAATGCCGCAACGAGTTCATCAATGCTAGGAAATATTATTAACTCTTGAGGCGTTTGTACTTTGCCTGCTTGCATTTTGAATACGCACGCATTTTGTGTTCAGTGGAGGCGTACAGGAAGATGTGCAACGTTTCGTTATTCCTCTGGTCAACCTCAAAACATGCCATTGGACTATGCTTCTAGGCTTCCATTAGCCTTCTAGCAGCTCATTCACTACGAGGCGATAGGTCAAACATTTGAAATGTTGAAGGTTGTGTGGCAATGGAGGGTGAACTTCTCATTTTTCACCTTCAAAAAATACTCTTGTAAGGGGAAATTACACGTGATAGAAAGTAACAAGTGTGTCCTACTACTACTTGCATTGGCCTGCGCTAGTATTTTGCCTGGTCAGGGAACAATACTAGCTCGAGAGTTTGAGTGGGCGTGGGTTAAAAAGCGTGCTGCGATGAACAAGTGATTCTACCAACAAAAGTCCATAACGCAGTAAAATGGAGTTTCAAATTAGATCTAATGCTTTTAATGCCTTCACAACCAGAATCTTAGAGAAAATTCGATGGACTCGGTCCCGATGTTTCCGGTGTTTGACAATCATAAATAACATGCGTTTTTAATCTCGGCAAATCTACTTATGCCATACAGCTGTCATTTAAAGGCAACATTCTTGTCACCCACAACTGAAGCTGGCAGCTGCCATAATACTACATGTGAAATCAAACACGTAACATTAACCTTCCCAGTGCCATCGCGTTTGAGCGTGAATATCGCAAGATCCTCTTCTTCCATCGACTCGCAACCGTTGGACCGGTTCCCTGCCTCCCATGGTCCCGTGTCTTGGCTCATGTACTGTAGTCTGCACAGTCTCCTCATGACCACGAGCGATCGTCGAGAAAGTGACATCCTCGAGCGAACGCCCCTGTGACCCTTGCGAACTGATACTACCCTGATGCGTATAGCCGTGGATGTATGGTGGTCTGCCTCCCCAGTCCGCACTTCACTGCAAACCCAAACTTGACAGTGGACATGGCGACGTCTCCGTATTATTGGTTCCTTGTCCCACTCTACGTGTTGGATGTGGTAGTTCTTTGTCGAGACGTCCATACCTCGGGAGAGCGCCCCGAGTCGAGTACCGTGCTAGCAGTTGTACTCAATTTCCGTCTCCCGATGTCCATGTGTGGAGAGCCTTTTGGGTGGATTGAGTGAATCATCACCGGACCGAACTGCCCACTGCATTAATGGCTCATGGTTATAGTGATGTTGCCAGCGTCACACTACCGATGGACAAAGAAATACTCTCTCACGCTTCTGCATTGGCCTTCAATTGTGGCCAGCCGAGGGCATCCGAGGGCATCCGAGGGCATGTCTGAGGTGCTCACTTCTTTATCCATTTGTTTGCATGGCCTTTGACATCTGTCAGCACAACAATGGCGTTTTGTGTGATCGTGTGGGAGGTTTGTGGGGTTTGTGGTTGTTGGATGAGCACCATCCGACCAAATGCCATTAGCCACACCTTCTCCGAGTAGTGGATGGGAGTCGGCTGGATCCTTTGCTGTGGAGACCATGGACTGCTCTTCGGTTCCGACAGCCCACCCCACTGATGTGCTTTACGAGGGACTTCGTGGTTAGTCACGGCCATGACAGCATCATGACTGCGATCGAGGCACTACAGTGTAATTCAGGTGTACAGAACCAAGTCATGAATGAACCGGATAGAGGCATGAGGGGACAGTGGTTTGTTTGGCGCTGACAGCAATGAGTAGAGATTGATGTGGTGGGAACTTGGAGTCTTATCGCAGCTGGTTCGCTGACCGACTGCATGACGAAGGGTCTTCGCCGAGAGGTGGTTTTGCATTGCAGCATTTGTTGAGGGGATGGGCATATCTTAGGCCAGCTCTTTCTCTTTCCTTTTCGAAAGTAGTGGGAACTAGTTAATTAATTGAAGGAAGTACATTTCTTATGGAGTGACAAATGCGAAACCTCTTAGGGCGAAAACATTCCATCCAGTCTCACAGTCAAGTGAAACAGTTCTGTTTTTTGAGTTGCTAACTGTTTTTTAGCGATGTCTTCATTGCTTCCTGTTATTACCCTTCTACATGAGTTACCATTAGGACTTTGTGTAAATGTAATGGATCCTTACGGTAGAGCTACTTTTGTGTTTACCGAGGATTCACCCAGTTGGTATGGATCGTTCAGTAAAAGTTAATTTATTTGCAAAGTAAGCCGATGTTTTCCAACGAGCACATTCTTTATGTTCATTGGCACAATATGAAAGAGTATCTTGGAGCTACGTCCTTTATGCATTCTTTATTACCTTTTTTCGTCCATTTAAGGTTCTTTGTCATCTACCTGAGCTACTACAAAAGATTGTTGGCAGAGTTTCCGCTTTTCATGCTTCATTAATTACAATTAAAGTGGTTTTTATAAGTACAGATTAGTTTATTCAAATCTTGTCTTGCAAGACGTTGAGGTGTGTGGCGCTTCTGGAATTCCTTGAAGGCAGATGGAGGTATGTACTAGGGCATAATGAATATGTCTAGCAAGTAGAGGGAACGGAGCTGCTGATATTGCCTGCAGACCAGCAAACCTGACTGGGAAAATATGGCCACCTAAGTGACCGAAACCGAAACCGACAGTCGGAACAAACAAGGTATTACAAAGCCCCTCTCTTCTTTTGACTCTCAGCCCCGACATTACTCTTGATAAATTTTTCGCGTCAACCGTCACAACGTAATCAGTGGTGGAGAGACACCCACGGGCTAACAGTGCCAGTCATCAAAATTCGAGCCCAACTAAAGAGATGCTTCATCACCACGAAGTCGGTTATCCCTCTTGGCACCTCAACTGCACTTGGACTTTTATCCGGTTTAGAAAGTAAGAGCTTCTGCCGAGCATCAGTGTGTCCATAGGGGGACATCAGAACACCAGTCTCCTTGAGCAGGCGTACTAGGGAAATCTGGGTAGCAAAACGTTTCCAGGTGGTTCACGGTTAGTGTCGCTTCATTTATTGATAGCTTTTATGTGGAACACAAAGATGTGGAGAGATGTCGAAGGCAGACGTTGTTGTCAGTCCTTCTGTGATGAGATGTCAGAGATTCTCCCATCCATAGCACATGCATGCCTTTCGCACGGCTATAGTTTGTCACTGCCAGTAGAGATTGGGATGGAAATCCTCCAAAGTGGGGTCCGCTTTATGCTGTCACCAATGTAGCGTTCCGAAGCTTCCTTGAAGGCAAATTAAGACTTAGCCCTGGGGTAGAATACATGTATTTAGGAAGTAGAGGGAGCAGGGCACCCGTCAAGGGCAATATGGCCACCCATGTAATCGAAACCGAAACCGGCAGTCACAACAAAGCATTACAGAGTGGTCACTAAATTTCGATGCGGTAATCCAAAGCCTACAATATCCTCAATTTAGCCTACAAACGTTTCCTACCTCCTTTACAAGCCTGACCAGCTAGAGACACTAACTTGATTATTATTATACGGAACTCAAGTGGTCAAATGGTAGGTAGCAAGAATGGTCTTTCTATTTACATACAAAGCCGATTAGCTGGCATGCCGCTACATTATTGGAAGCACTTCGTAACTTTCCTCACTGTTTTCACTCCGCCATCCAATCTCACACGCGAAGTGGCAAAGATTCCACAGAGTGTGTAAACAACACGCACGAGAGTCTTATAACCGAAAACCCTCATCCGAACAGAGCAAATACGTGAGTTGCTACATCTCACCCATTTGAAAAAAAGACCTCGTGGTTCGCATTTCCACCTTTGCGCATTGCTTTGATCTTGATTCGCCTGAGACCGCTGCATTGGAGTGGATGGGTTACGGCTCCATTTAAATTATTATTATTTTTTTTCAAGTCCCAACCAGACATTCTGACGTTGACCGATTACCACTCTCTGAGGACTTTAAATTGTCGATCCTGTTTAGTAATTGTGATGTTCAAAAGGAAAACTAGGCCTTCGGAGTCGTAATTTCATCAGTTTGGTTCTCTGTTCAATTTTTTAGTCAACATTCAGCTATTACACAAAGATTCACCTTTCGATTTGGAAGAGGATGAAACTTTGTTAGGTAAAGCCCTAACGCTTTGTTTGTTCTGACTGGCAGTTTCGGCTCCTGCCACTCATGCGGCCATATTTCCCTAGCCGGGCCATTCCAGCAGCCCCGTTCCCTCTGTTTGCTGAATGTATATACTCCGGCCTAATTCTATGCCTTCTTTTGCCTTCTAGAAAGTCCTGGGACGCTTAAAACCTAAGTGAATTGTTTCAGTCTTACTTTTGGTTGCTAGCATTTATTGGACAGTTCTCAGGTTTTTGAAGCACTTACCGTTAAGTTCAAATGTGTCTAAAGGAGAAGTGATGAAAGAGACAGACCAATGGTCCGGAATAACCAACCAAACTTGGATTAACGTTTCGCAGTCGATCAGGTACTTAATAGGTGTGTTGAAGAATGTTTTTAGTCTTTCCCATGATCTTTTGCAACATGATCCGTGCATTCTGAGATCAGACATATTGGTCCCAAGAGTAGGCGTAGTACTTGTGTCATTTAAAAATTACTTTGCAGGTGAGGTGGGAGGACACGTGGTCCATCTCTTGAGTCAAAGGCATCTTCGTCGTAAATACTTCGGCTGCTCTTCCGCATCCAACCTTCTCATACCAGAGGTGTTAGAAGGGAAGGATTGCCTTCAGTCGGTTTCGGCAAATCACTCAGAAGTTCCAACTCTGTGGCAAAAAGAATCGACCATCTACGATCGGTTGTTTAGCTTCGGATGTGTGATCCCCAGGGCAGATGTAAGGTGTAGCTCGTCCGCGCCAGCGTGTCAGTACACCTGGGAGCCCGACCAATTGATTGATTTGGCGATGAAAGACGCAAGACGCCCTCTACACTGTTTTATTTATTTTTATGAAATCAGAGATCTAGTTCCTGTTTACGTTACCACGCTTCAGTAGAGAAAGTGGGTTCATAATGGCATCACATTGGAAGCAATGGACAATGTTTCAAGCAATTTATTATTTATTTTTTCAAGAGGGTCATTTACAGTCCCTACGGGGATAATTCTTTTCTGTTTTAGGTGGGATTTAATTAAAAAAAAACGAGCAGCATTGCCTCATTTGTCCCACTGGCTGATAGATTATTTTGAAGGTTGCAGGTGTGAACCTTTTACTATGCTTCCCCTGTTACATGTATCCTGTCATAGCAGTTCTATTAAAAGGTAGTCTTGTTTCAGTCCTTCCTCGTCCACTATTTCTTCCTTTTCAAATTCTACCATCATACATGGAGTCCAGAACTGAAGTGACTCAAATTTCTAGCCGGATAATTATTCTTAACAGAGGGAACCGCCTAACTAAGGCGTGTAATGTATGTACTGTTCCTCTGGTTCAATGTGGCACTTCACTGATTGTAAATCACCCTGTCATGTAGTTGTTACGTGGTATTCTAGACATCCGGAAAACCTGACGCCTTACTGCATCTAAACGGTGTTGATTCAGTTGAATGTCTCACTAGATTATTAGATTTGGAGGGATCTTCAACTCCTTCCGCAATGGTGGGTCCATAAGTTTGGAGGCGCAAGAAAGAATGCTTGCGAAAAGATAGAATTTTAATTGTTTATAACTATCCAAATCGTCAATCGTGCGCGCATAACCATGCGCACCAGCGCGCACATACACATTCAGCGATGCAGGTATAAAAGCCGCATTCATAGACGGAGGTGCATTGCTCAATCCGAGTCGGTCGTATTTCAGTTCGTGATGCACAAGAGAATTTCATGGCAGACACTACAGGGATGTTTTGCCATCTTAATGGCCTGCTGTGGTTTGGCCCCTTTGGGGCATCTCACAACTCTAGGTGGGTGCTCGTTCTCTTTCCCTGCCTAATATTCCCTAGCCAATGTGATGCCCTACTTGGCCTCCTATATGCACAAGTACACCGATGTCACCATTGACTACAGTCTAGCCATTTGGCTCTCCTGCTGTCTTCATGCCATCCAGGGCATCGCCACCCCCACCACAGCTGTCCTTATCTCGCGTGTAGGCTACAGACCCCTGCTTCTGTTCTCTTGGGTCGTTCACAGGTGAGTCATTGCTATCGACTTTTGTGTGCTTTAACTGGGTGAGGTGGTTGCAGTTTAAACGCATTGATTCTTCTATCGATTTTTCACAATCTAGGTAACTGGTGGTCTTAGTGCCAAAGCCGCCGACGTGAGCAGCGGTCTTTTTTCACACGAAATAATGGCTCTAAATGGAATAATTACATGTTATTGCAACAGCTCAGCAAAAGTCTTTTTTTTCAGAGACAAGGACTACCTCTCTTAGCAGGGAAGTAGTCTGCCCTTTTTGGCATGTATCCATCCTCATTCAATTCTAATGTCCATACTTTCTAATTTGCAGATTTCTCCTCGGATCACATGATGGGTCTTCTGCCTTGATTTTTAACATAGCTATGTTTATAATATGAGGTAGTGACAAAACAGAAGTCCTCTCTGAAGCACGAAGGAACCGCTATTGCTGTTGTATAGGCTATCCAGGAGGCTATTAGCGTGACTAGAAGCCCATGCCGCGAAGTGGAATTGCATCTTACGGAGACCAGTGTTTGGGTGCTTGCCATAGTCCTGTGGAAGTATGTGCATTGGTTCCACAACTGGGGTTTTAAAATAGTCTGATGACCTTTTATTTTGAGCACACCTTCCTACACTACTCATTCCTCTTAAAATATGTTATTCATTTCAAAAAGTGTGATTATTCCTTTATTCACCCAAAATCCACAAGCCTAACTTTCAGCAAGCTCACACAATACGAGGCCATTTTGAAGTCTAGGCGCCCAAAAAAATCTCATTTCCCATGTAAAAAGGAATAAGAATTTTGATATTACCTCTGCATTAGTTTGCACATGTTCTTTCTTGCTTTAAAGCCAGTCCAAATGCATGAGACGATCTTGTTCATGAAGACTTGTGTTGCAATTTATAGACAAATGAAGTAGTTAGTGTTTTTCCGTTAAAAAAGTCCTTAAGTGATCCTTTTTTTCGCTTTATAATCGTCTCAACAACTTAAATGACAAATGGGATGGAAAGCCCTTTTGTTTTGATTTAAATCTTGCTCGACCTTCACTTTCATATCTAACCAATCCAGGATGAGTGTAGGATTATATCATGTGAAAAGCAGTGCAACAGTTAGGAATGCCCTGTCCTGCCAAAAAAAAGACTTTAATCAACCATCCTAGGGATGACATTTTTAATGGTCATTGGTTGAGCTCTGACGTCAATTTGACGTAACTTAGGAAAAATAATTGAAATGAACCAATCACGAGCAGGCCTGGCGTTCACCAGCATTCATTCCAATTTTGAGACTATATCTTCAGAGTCATGTCACGGGGTTTTGCATGATTCTCCAGAAATAGAGTACTACAACACTCCTTTTCATAATTGCGACGATAGGAGTCAGCTATGTGAAGCTTTATGCATCGAATTTCTGGGTAAATTCCTGGCTTCGGATTGCTTAAACCGTAAATCACATGTCAACCAAAAGTAACAATATTGTGTGCGAGTTCAAACTTTGTGCGACATTCACTCTGTGTTGGTTAACAGAGAAGAATTAGCGTTTTTTGGTATTAATTGCAACTGAAGTCCTCTCGGGTAGATAAAATGGTGGGATCTATGGGTAATTGGATCGGTGTGGAGGCTAGAAACACGATCTACATGTTCGGATCTGCATACTTCTAAAGGGCTTGCCTTCCTGTAATGGGCAATGTCTGTGTCCTGTGCAAAAATTTGAAAGTGGCGTTTTCAACATGGTCAACACGTTGAGAGCAATTTACCATGATGACATGATAAAAAAATTGAGGTGGTGTTTAGTCTCGATGCCCCAAAAACCAGCTCAAAAAATTAGGCCAAGGGGAAATCTTCTTGGCAGGACGTATCTAAAAGCTGAAATTGTTAACTAGATCAGTATTGTTTGACCGATGAATAGGGTCTCCTTGTTATGCGAGCACATGAGTTTATCGAGCTGAATTTTAGCTAAAATGTTGATTTCATTGCTTGGATATTGGTTGTTTTTAGTGCGGGAATTCTACTGACGCCGTTGACACTAAAAGTGGGTTTTGCTGCGGTGATTTTCACCTATGCCATCATGGTAGGGTGGGGAGTGGGTGCCTCCTATGGCCTCCTTCTCGCACTGGCTGGTTCGGTAGGTTAATTCTCCTTCATTACTTCCTTTCTTTCACTCATTTACCTGCACAATCAGACATATCGCTCATCAAGTTCCCGTCCACCTGTCATCCACTCATCAATTTCAGTGGTTTCCAAAGCATCGTGGTTTGGTTGTCGGGATCTGTGCGTGCGGCTTCGGAGCAGGCGCCATCATTCTCACACCCGTGCAAACTGCCATCATTAATCCACAAAATCTTGCCGTCAACAATGTCACTCAGTAGGTGCCCTATTCTATACTTTTCAAAAATCTCCTACTCCATGTACTTGGAACCATTCATTTTCGAATTGCCAAGTTATGCCTTACTCTGTGATAAGACTTGCGTAAAGTTTGGGTTTCATGTCGATGATTGAGCCCTGAATTTCTTCACCCTGGAAGGATGATGAAATAATTGATGTACGTTTATTACCATTGAGGGATCAATCAAAGCAGTTGCTACTGCTCATCTGTCGCCAGCATTTACTTGGACCCACCCAATTTACCTAAAGTTGAGGTAGTCAAGAGCCAAAGTACCACTCTGCATTGTTCACATTAGTCAAGCCAGTATAAACTTAAACGCACCTGTCCACAGTATCCAGCGTGCAGTGGAACTCTGCTTCTTTCTCCAATCTTGAATGACAACCCTGATCCCCAAACTTCAAGGACAACTAGCCTCCCGATGAGAAGTATCCACAGCACCCCAAGCATTACAACTATTTACCACTCCTCTCACTGTCACTCCTTTCAAGGAAATCGTCAATTTTCAAAGTTAATGCGGAATAGAGTCTTTACCTCGATAACCTCAGCTTTATCGACATTACCTGAATAAATGGATGCGATGTGATGAATTAATGTCACAGAATAAATAGTAGTAAGTCGAAAAGTGATGATGAGTGTTGTAAGCTTTAATAAGACTTCTTCCACCGAAACAACTGAAAATTTTTCGTTTTACAACGCAGAATGTTCGACGACGAGACGATGCTACAACGCGTTCCAAAGTGCCTCTACATAGTCGGTGGAATTATGGGAGTCCTTCAGCTGATTGGCTGCATCCTTGTTCGCCCAAGACCTGAAGAAGGCGTGAGTTCTGCTAGAAAACAAAGTGATGTGGTATAGACATAATTTCTTCCAAGAAATCAGTTTTTCATACAATTTGCACGCTTCTTCATTCAGGCGGATAGCAAAAAGCAAAAAGTTTTTGCGATTTTCCTCAGCATAGCTCACTGCGATTAATCGTTTTAGCTGGTGGGGACTTTTAAAACGCACTCCTCCGTCATCAAGTGACTTCATGAAGCTAAAAGCTGTCTACTCAATAAACCTAGTCCAACTCGACCCCACAGCTGCACGAGTTTCTCGTCAATTTTATTGGATAGCTTTTGGAGAAGAAGAGGCGTGTGGCAACGGAACGACATGGCGATGAAACACCCAAAGACTGATGCTATGTTACGTACAGAATTATCTTTAATTTTTCCTATTAAAAAAGTGCATGTCTTCAGCAAAGGCTTGGGCGCAGATCTGTGCAGCAGCAAGGCATCGAGGAAACCGAAAACAAAGTCTGAATGTCGTTCCGAGCTTTTATCACAGCTTGTTCTACAGCTTGGTTCGACTTTTGGACAACAAGGGCCTAGGGCTACGAAGAAAAAGACGTGACATTAACCTTCCCAGTGCCATCGCGTTTGAGCGTGAATATCGCAAGATCCTCTTCTTCCATCGACTCGCAACCGTTGGACCGGTTCCCTGCCTCCCATGGTCCCGTGTCTTGGCTCATGTACTGTAGTCTGCACAGTCTCCTCATGACCACGAGCGATCGTCGAGAAAGTGACATCCTCGAGCGAACGCCCCTGTGACCCTTGCGAACTGATACTACCCTGATGCGTATAGCCGTGGATGTATGGTGGTCTGCCTCCCCAGTCCGCACTTCACTGCAAACCCAAACTTGACAGTGGACATGGCGACGTCTCCGTATTATTGGTTCCTTGTCCCACTCTACGTGTTGGATGTGGTAGTTCTTTGTCGAGACGTCCATACCTCGGGAGAGCGCCCCGAGTCGAGTACCGTGCTAGCAGTTGTACTCAATTTCCGTCTCCCGATGTCCATGTGTGGAGAGCCTTTTGGGTGGATTGAGTGAATCATCACCGGACCGAACTGCCCACTGCATTAATGGCTCATGGTTATAGTGATGTTGCCAGCGTCACACTACCGGTGGACAAAGAAATACTCTCTCACGCTTCTGCATTGGCCTTCAATTGTGGCCAGCCGAGGGCATCCGAGGGCATCCGAGGGCATGTCTGAGGTGCTCACTTCTTTATCCATTTGTTTGCATGGCCTTTGACATCTGTCAGCACAACAATGGCGTTTTGTGTGATCGTGTGGGAGGTTTGTGGGGTTTGTGGTTGTTGGATGAGCACCATCCAACCAAATGCCATTAGCCACACCTTCCCCGAGTAGTGGATGGGAGTCGGCTGGATCCTTTGCTGTGGAGACCATGGACTGCTCTTCGGTTCCGACAGCCCACCCCACTGATGTGCTTTACGAGGGACTTCGTGGTTAGTCACGGCCATGACAGCATCATGACTGCGATCGAGGCACTACAGTGTAATTCAGGTGTACAGAACCAAGTCATGAATGAACCGGATAGAGGCATGAGGGGACAGTGGTTTGTTTGGCGCTGACAGCAATGAGTAGAGATTGATGTGGTGGGAACTTGGAGTCTTATCGCAGCTGGTTCGCTGACCGACTGCATGACGAAGGGTCTTCGCCGAGAGGTGGTTTTGCATTGCAGCATTTGTTGAGGGGATGGGCATATCTTCCATCCACTCTTTACACCTTCAACTCTTTTGAAACATCCGGCGCTCACTCCTACAAGACAATGTTGACTTGGCTTATGTGTGTTTGGTGGACCTAAGACACCCTTTGGAAATTAATAAATTATTTCTCAGGCCTGTCGGCAGAGCATAACTGGGCACAATTCATTGGCATTATGCTTCACATTATAAATTGCAAAATATAACTTGTTAGATATACACTTCCACTCGGACGAAACAAGTAATCTTATGCTCGGTAGTTCTCTCGTGTTTTTTTCGTCAAACCCCATGTAGTCATCCTTTTTTTCTCAAAAACTAGACAGTAGTTGGGAAATGAAGCTGTATTGAAAAGAGGGATTTTTGGAGGTATGTTGTTTCCTGCTTTTCAACGCGGCACTAGTTGCCTGACTGTTGCTTCTCATTGGAAAGGCTGATAGATTGTGGCACTGTTGAATCCGTTGCATAGCCTTTCAGTTGCCACATTTCGCGGAAGACCTCGTAATGGCTTCCCATCATTGCTAAAGACCTTTTACCTTAGCGCCTGTGCCCAAGAAAGGTTTTTGCTACCTTTCCTGTTGAATTGCCGCCTTGAATTCAATTGTTCCTTAAGTATTACTTGTGGACTGCTGATGGTCCATGCGGAGCGCATTTAGTATCCTAACGGCTTTCGGAGGTGGATTAGAGCAATTTTTCGGGAATTTCATTTCTTCATTACTTTAATGCCCTTTGATGGTTCAGTGGAAAGTTGAGGCAATTCAGAGTGCACACAGCATTCTTTATTTTATGACAATACCCTTAGCCATTTCCTTCCCTCTTGAATAACATGTATGCACGGCTAATGAGGAGCACTTTTAATTGACCTTTTTTTTATTAGGAATCTCAGATCGAGGAGGTGATTGAGAATTCACTTGATAATTCATTGTGAGTTACTAATTGTACTCAAAATTTTTCCATTTGCCTATTTCATCCCACTTTTCATGTTTCTCAAGTATTGCACACTTGATTTCACCAGCATTGGAATTTTTTCTTATATGTAAGAAATTTTAGGATACTTAATGTTATGCATGAGGATAAATTACTCCCTCAAGTCGAGCGTTTTTGTGAGTCAGGGATGTGACTGGCTAGTTAGCTGAACGCACCACACTGGTTAATAGCACGAGGTAGGTCCCTTCGGTCAGGTCCTTTCGATCTCACCTTGACTACAAATGACCTGATCTGGCACTAAGGGTTGATGGTAAGCGAAAGGCATTTAATCGTCCCTTCTCTATCCACTCGCCCACCCATCCACCTACACCTGAATTCACCCATTAGCATAATTCGTTTATGCTAAAGCATTAAAACAATCTGAATCTATTTCATGCTCTCCGTTTCTCCTAGAGAAGTTTCGCAGAATAAAACAGTCTTGAAAAGGGAAGCACTTGCAACTGATCTGTCTCCTAGGGAGGTGCTTCATAAAATTGATGTCTATCTCTTTTGGACCATCATGTGCCTGTCTCTCATCCCTTTGACGCTCATTACTGCCACGCTAAAGGTGAGAACCTGGAAAAATGCAGGAACTCGGACCTAACCTAGAGTTGCTCCCTTTACTTCGGAAAAGTTTTCTTGTAATAAGACTTTCCTTTGAGAATGCACGAAAATTCATCATCATAACCCTTTCCTTACCGCACAGGTTGTTGGTCAGCGATTCATTCCAGACGACAAGTATTTAAGTCTTGTGAGCACACTCGGGGCGGTGTTCAATACTCTGGCTCGAATAGGCTGGGGTCCAGTGGGTGATCGATTCGCATACAAGGTGATTCACCTTTTTACTTATTTAATTTCAGTAAAAATGTCATTATAATCTCAGAATTAGGCTCGACTGCCTGCAGACCTGGACTGTTGGGTAACTTTTTGCTTATTTCACTTTAGCAATGGGCGCTGTCTTTATCCCAAGAGCATTTAATCGCAGAGTACAGAGATGGATGACAGGTATTTTTTAGCTACTCGTTTTGTGACTTCAGGTACCACTGTGTTGTTTGAACCTCTTCTACGGCGTGATTCTCATCACCCTGCCTTTCATTCCCCCAATTCCTGTGGCCGGAAAGTATCTCTACGCGCTGTGGGTATCCTTCGTCTACTTCTGTGTGGCAGGCAACTTTGTTCTGCTACCCTTTGGAATTTCGCGTGCCTTCGGACACAAGCATTTTGCCGCCAACTACGGTATCGTCTTCAGCGCATTTGTGAGTGTTTAAAAATAGTATAAAGTAGCTACTAATAGTGTTCAATTTTATCATTCTTTTATCCCACCTTGCTATCAGTTATATATACCTGGATCGCGTGACATGGCTGCTGATAATCAAAACATGTCACATACGAATTTATAATCCCACCTTTATCTATTGCTTCTCCATCCAAAACATTTTGGGATTGCATATGCTCCCTACCTACAATTTTGATTTATAAAACATTGAGGATCCCTCCTCTCATCAACTCCTCCACATTCGTGATTCATTCAATATGACTACAGCTAAAAGCTAGCAATTTTCATTCGTATCCATTGCATTGTTGTAAAAGAAGCTAGCCTTCATTAAGACTCCCGGCAGCATAATTGGCGCACTCATAATCTACTTCGTGAAACTGGAGCACCATATCACGGAAATCTTCGTGTCTTGTGGAGCTATATGTCTTTGCAGTAAGTTTCCCCATTTTAGCTTCGATTCCTCTGAAATATATGACTTAGAGGTTACTAGTGCTAATAACAAAATTGGACACTTTCCCAGGTTCTATTTTTGCGCTTTATTTGAACGATGCCAACGCTCCACGAGTGTGTCAAGCCATAACCTGCCATCGAAAAAAGGGAACTTGATTCCTTCCTTTTATCGAAGACAATCGTGTGAGTTTTCGTGTGAGTAATTTGAATCCGCAAATTGAAAAGCGTTCAAAAGTGTTTTAAAAAAACTCATACTTTTTGCACTATACCCACAATAAAGATCAAGCCTATTTGCATAATGGTATTTTGTAATTCGCAGATTGTACACAAATGGCAGAATAAACGCGGAGGTCAAACGAACTTGATGTGTAACTGCGATACATCTTTTAGAATGATTTTATTCACACAAGTAACCCCCTTCCAGTATGTGTATTTCATCTCAAATTTCTAATCTGAAGTAAAGCAGTTGACGATTGAGTAAATGTTTCTTTGCAAAATTGAGCACTTCATCTGTGCTGCAAATGTAATTCCCGTGACAACAGGGGTTCGATGTCAGTTATAGATGCGCAGTCACTTGTCGACTAGTGTTTCAAGTCGTTAATCATTCGGCGAGAATGTTGGCCATCAAGCGGCCACTTTTTCTTAACATGTGTGGAAGTCCAGAAAAATTTCCAGCTTCGGTTTTCTAGAGCTTCTCCTTAATGTAAATGACTCCCCAAATATTAAAGCAATTGCGCCCTTGCTCACGCTTTTCTGATTGGCTAGGGCTGCACTTCAAGTGAGCGAATGGGCTCTCTCTTCTCAAGGCCAATTCACTCCAACTAATACGCATGACTAGACCAACCGAGTATCCCACACTCAGGCAAGATCCTTGACCCGCTCTCCGAGAGCCCCCAATTGTGAGCAGCTTAAGCCATGTCCGCACGTTGCACAATCGAAACATCCATCCGGAGGTCATCACCCATTGATTGTCTACTTGGTGGCCACGATGGGGTTGAGGCAGCTCGTGCGTAGAAATCCAGTACATAATTTTGAAAACGCAGTTGCAACAAATTTCGAAGGATGAAGAAGAGATGGTCGCGACTTGAATTTATATGCAAAAAGAGAAAGTTGGTACACACAGGAAACGCAGTTTGATTGCTCGTGGCAATTTTCGACAGGGACGGACGCAAAAGACCACAGAACTGACCTACGAGGCACAGCTGTAAGTAGTCATCGGTCAAAAGCTATGGGCTGTCTTGGTACATAACTTGGACGTACTTTTTGAGATTGCAAACACTCTCAAGTAGCGACCGTGTCGACTGCTACCACACAATACACCATACGCTATGCCTCTACCACATGCCTCTGCTCGGCCTTTCTACACGCCGAATTGAATGGGCTGCCGAACCTACTGTTGCGTTGACACACAACGCACTTGGCGTCATGGGCCAATCACTCACAGCACTGAATTAACGCTGTTCCTGTGGCTGAGATTTGCAACCATCAGGACATTGTGCTGTGCTTGTGAAGTCTCCTCCGAATGCAGGCAGATGTTCAGGGATTGGGGTTTGGCGCCTTCTGTGGCACGTAACTTGGTCTGTCACCGCACACTGCGGCATGCATGCATGGAATAGACTGGGTTGGTCTGGTGAAAGGGCTGATTGTTGAGTGTTACGAGCTATTATGGGACACACTGGCCACTTACCACTGCTTCTTGTAATATCCCAATAGTAGCGGTAGGACGGTTCCTCAACTATGTAAGGCTGAATGTCCTGAATAGTTTCCTAGTGGTAACACTATATCGATCTAGTAGGCAAGTAAAATACATTACCCTTCAAATTTTTCCCTCGTTTAGACTTTTCCATTTCCATGACTTTCTGTTTTCTAAAATTCTCCTTCAACATCACCACTTTTAAATGAAAACGATGTTCTAGGCATGTATTTATGTATATATTTGTATATATTTATTACTTACTCTCCAAATTGTCTACCAGAAGGAAAGAGAACAATTTGGCGAGTCGCAGCACAGACATAGAGAGAAAGGGGAGAGTTGAGATTGAGAACTGCGATAGAAATAGGAGGAAGGGAGAAAAAATAAACGTACATTTGAAGGGCTAACCAAAAAAACAAACCAAGTGAAAACGATTCAAAAAGGGCGTGAAAGAGGAGGAGGAGACGGAGAAGGATGGACAGTACTTTCTACACAGTCAGTTGATCGTAAATAGAAGAAAGGCAGATATAAGTTTTTTTATAAAAATAGTAGTAGTAGCGGAGTTTTAGAGAAAGCCAGAGAAAACCATAGAGAGAAACGACCAAATTGGATCGGAAACACATAACGAAGCTCTACGAGGTCGTATGAGATATTGGTTGCGGGTGGATTTGCACACACACACTGTTTGGCTTTTAAAGAAAGAAAACGAATTTGTTTGTTAACTAATGCATGTCATCACGGTGGAAAGTGGACGGTATCAGTCAATTGAAAGGGGATTTGGGACAATTTCGGTGGGAGAGAGCGGTGGTGGTGGGGTAATCGAAAATTATGGAGGCGCCGTGTGTGGATGCTAGTGTGGTGGTGAAACTTGATCCCAGTCCTGTGCACGCGTCAACGGAAGTGGACAGGAAGGTTTTGATTGATGAAATTGATGAGATTCGAGCTCGGCTGGTTTGGCTCCAATTGGCACATTACGTAGACTGCGTGCTCCGTCATGGTGAAACGCGTCTTCTTCACAACTATTGCGAAAATTCTGTGCGTCGAGGAAAAACAATGCTTGCGTTAAATCGACCCGTCATCATGACCCTCACAAAATAACCTTGTTATAGTTTTAGTATTTTTAAACAAAAATTAAAAAATCGTTTAATGGTAATGGCTTATTTGTTAGAATATTTTCCTCAAAATAGATGCCAAAATTACAATTGAGCGATAATTTGGTGTGCTGCCGTCTCGATTCTCCAGAAGTACTCTTTTCTGCGCCTAATTTCCGAGCCATTTGGAAAATCTTAAAATTGCGCTCTTGTGGCGCTCTTTGATTGGTCAATACCACATACAGACGGATTCCAAGCGTACTGTTAGCCATTATAACCCTGAGGTCAATCAAACACCGCCCTGGATCTCCAGCCCTCAGCCGGCAGTCATGTACGCACCCATCGTAGCCCTACCCTACACATATTTGTTGGCAAATAAGGGTGTCCCTCCTGAGGTCTTTGCATTCCACTTGCTCTGAATGCGAAGTCGCTAGAACCCAAGTCCAGGTCCATCAGCACTAGTCTATAACCGTTCCGTTATTTACTCCTAAGCTTCGTATACGATCCCAATGAAAGTTACTGCTTAAACTTTCTAAAAATGAACTTACAGAGAATCAGCGACTCCACGATTTTTCAATTCAATAGCATTGAACCTAAATTGGAAAAAAAGTAGGAACACATTAAAGTCAAGCAAATTCATCGCTACTGGAAAGTAAACATCTCGAAACATACACTCGTTCCTCAGGGTCATAGGCACAATAGAGGATCTTGTTAGGAGGAATTGATTTCTTGGTGAAGCGGATGCTATTCTTATCAACAATCGTGATGCCCTTGTCGACAGAGCAGAACACCGTGGCCTCGCATTTCTTCTTCAGTCCCTTAGCAGGGTTGTTAGCTTGTGATAGCACCTGCTCTACCGCCCGTCTAACCGCTGACTCCCCTTGCAGTGGGAAGACATCCATACTGCCCAGGTACAAAACGTCACAAACTAAAAAGAGGCAGCAAAACAAGCATAATTTGCACTCCATTTTGTTAAGTACGAAGGCAACATGTGAGGACGACCGTTACCAAAGCATGGAAGCTCTTACAAATCACAATATGATTGCTACTGACCAACTAAGTAGAAATGGTACATTAAGCTCACCGAAATCCAAGCCGCTGGAGGTTTGGCGACCGGGTAAGGGGCTCTGCTGTCCAGCTAGGTAGTTACTCGATAGCGCACTCCTCATGGGTAGCTTGAGGAGGACGGGAAGAGCGCCCTGATGAATAGTGTGGTCGTGCACGAAAGCCGCCAGAGAGGGAAATATGGGTTCACTCTCAAAGCCCTTCAGATGCACCGCGTCGCCCCCTTTCACGCGGTTCAGTAAGAACGTCCTCACAGGTTCTGTGTCCTCTGAAAAACGCCAAAGTCCATAAATTGGCCATAAAATGTTTGAGTAGACGCGGTTTTCGAAACTCACCGGCTGTTAGCGGTACTCGAACGACGAGAGCGTAGGAGTCAGGCTGTGATTTGCTAGCGCGAATGATGAAACGTCCGGGCTCCTTGTTGATGAGCATCTGTATGGCCTCTTGACGTGTCGCACTGGGACGGAACCAGTGGTACGAGAGGTCATTTGTCTGAGTCATAGTGTGACGACTGTCCATTGTGTCGAGGGTCATGTGGTTGGTTTGCCCTGGACCTGTTGTGAAGCTGCCGCCGTGCAGACTTCCCATTGAACATCCCAAACCTGCGACGCCACGTTCATGTTAAGCGTTTGCACATAATAATAATAATAATAATAATAATAATAATAATAATAATAATAATAATAATAATAATAATCCAGGTGAGTGTGTTAGACGACAAAATACACCAATTTCCCAGTTGTCCAGCCAGACAAGTCATTATAAACAATCTGATTCGAACTGAGCGAGGTCTAGAGACAGAGACTGGCTTCATTCCTCAGGAGAGCACTGGAAAAATTTTCATCCAAATCACCAGTAGTGTGGAAGATTTTGACATTAGTTCTCCTCCCATCCAAATAGAAATTTCACCCTACTAGTCAATTCATTGAGGTTGGGGCTACACCTTAGAGAAGCAATTGGTGTAAAATTGAATGGCAATAATGAATTTGCCACTTTTTTCAAAAAGAAGAACTTGCCATTAACGTTGGACCAATGCGATTCATTTTGGACAGTTCGCGAACGATGCTCCGAGACAACTCGACCTCCGTGTTGGCGTGATAGCACCCTAAAGGGCAATGAAAATGAACACGGACCTGGGCATAATTTGTCAATTAACGAGGACCTTTAAGTACCTTACATAATCCCTCCGCAACCTAAGAACTGCCCATAAATAATGTATATTATTATGAGTGAGAAACAACTTTCCAGAGTTTTCTCTTCAAAATTACAAGTGAGAAAATTGGAAGGAAAGTGCTTTATTTGTCTGAAAAAAAGGGACTAATAATTTTCGGACACTAGTACACCCCATAGGACTTTTGGATGCCTTTCTTAGACTTGAAAGAAAAACTGGATACAAGAAATCGTTTCCCACTAAAGTACCGAGAATTCGCCAATTACAATTTAAGATTATTTTTTATACCTACCACCAGAAATTATTTTGAGATAGAGGTAGAAAAGTACTGTATTTCTCAAGTGTATCTTGGGGGGTATTTCTGAGACATCCCAGCTTTAAAATGAATGGATTCACTAGCCTAAGGATTTCCCTTCAATAGGTCAGACAAGTGCATTATCAAGTGAAACAGTGTGTATATTTAATGCCCATTGGCCCAACTTTTTAGCTTAGGGAATAGGGCAAACAATAACGTTTCAATCTGTAAACAGAAGGTCGACAACAGTGAGGATGGGAGGAAGTGTTGATTAGCATAATGAATGAGGTCAAATACCAGCTCTGTTCTGCCGTTCAGGAAAGTCTTTAAGAACTAACCTATACACACATTTTTCCAGGCTTGGCAGAACTTGAAGGTAGCTTCGCTTTTGAGAGCATTAAAAAACCGTAGCTTAACACATCGTCACATCATCCAACTCAGCCAATAGGCCGCTAGGTGCTTTGTGTGCGTGCGTATGTGTCTGTTGATGTGCATTCGCCTATCCTTTTTTTTCTGCCTTTGAAACCGATCAATTCAGGGTCAGTGATGCCTCTGTCAGGCGGCTGATCTCGTCTCAAGTGTCACGTGTGAAGTTGGTGTCGCTCCTCTCTCATCTCCAGTGCACAAAATGACAAGAGAAATACCAATAGCCTACTCAAGATGCCTATGCTTCTGACAAAACATGGAGCAAATAAAACTGTCAACCATGGGTGGAGAAGTGAAATTCCCGTCTAACAAATAAAGTTATTTAGCTAGCGGCCACGTTATCGTCATAGATGCAGCAATTCACAGCTCCAACAAGGAACATGGCTGAAGCAATCCTGATGGAACCTCATGCCAGACCTGGTGTTAGAATTAACTCATCGTCTTAACACTCAATTCTGTGCAAATTGCAAATAAAAAATTGCTCACAAATTCATTCAAAGGCACTCCTTTTCACTAATGTGAAGACTAATAAAAATATTTCGTCTATGCAACTGTCCAAGTTCAATATTTCAAGAAGCAAAGAATAAAAGCTACAAGAAAAAAATCTCGAAACGTTTAAGTAGTATCAGCGTCAGCTAGTGCAACAAAAGTTTTTAAAAAAATACACATGTTTAATCAAGTCTCTCAACGCCTCTTTCAATGTTATAAGGCGCCTTTAGTTCAGTCTGAATGAATTACGACTGTCAATACTGTCGCCTATTTTCCCACCATCAATGACACATTGACATTTGGGAGCATCACAAGTCTTTGCTTACAAATTAATACCGCCCAACATTATTTCGGCATCTGTGTGTGAATTTGGAAAGACACAAAAACGAACAAGATATTTGCGGGAGCCATTCGGTCATCTGCCTTTCTATGGAATTACAATTTGTGGTGGCGGTAGGCAAGCCGAATCCAACCAAAGTGCCAGTTTGGATTCATTTACCAAGTATCACATCAAAACGTCACAAAATCCATCTTTCGTGGAGGATAGAAACCTCGGAGACTCAATATGGGAGGGTTGAAACGACGTTTGTGTTTAGCAAGTCCTCATTCGCGAGCTCTTCACAGTTACCTTCATTGGAGCGAGAGTGTACTTAAAATATTTGAAACTAACCTCAAACTAAGCGAACACCACATGGCCTTGGATACAGTAAAGTATGTATGAATCTGATAACATGGCATCCTATTGGAAACCATAGTAAACTTCCTATGGGGCATCACTCAGCCTTTAGCGCTGTCGCTCAACTTACTTCCTCTTCAGGGCACTTTATCCAAAGTGAACGTGTGCTTCAACGCAAAAAGAAGGAATGTTCTCCAATGCCTGATCATCACATTATCATCAAGCCTGTGTCGCGGTGAAGAAAAATTCACAGAAAACAAAACTCGTTGCGGTCTAAATTGAATAGCGGTCGAAGAAACGCCGTCAAAATAAGAAATGGCTATATAGCAAACAAATGCTTACTTAAATGCATCTTAATGTCATGATCGTGTCCATACGTCTATTCTGGGCTTGAATGCCTTTTACAACTTAAGGAACTGCTCAAGGTATTAAAACACTATGCGGCAGCCAATCACAACACGGCTACAGATTCAAGGTCACATGCACTGACGACTCGGCACTTACTCACGAAAATCTTGAAATATTGTCATCACTCGGTGGTTTTCGAGCGTTTTTTCAACATGCGTAATAATATAACATTGACACCCTTTACCACGTTGAGCTCTATCTTCCAAACGGGTGCCTCATGCAATAGAAGATGTGGCATACGAGGAATGCCGAAAAAAGTCTGAAGGAGACGTACTGCCGATGTTTATGAGTTAAATTACCGTTGTGACAGATATTGTGGAAGTGCCAAGTCTATCGTGGACACTGGGGATGGAGAGTCATAACAACTAAATGACCCAATTATTTGAAGCTACGAATAAAATGTTTAAAAACCTTTCGCTAGCATTGATGGCGAAACAATTCTAGAACAAAGCAACCGATCTTAATCGTTGCAGCCACTTGACATCAAATTCTTTTATATATTTATTCCAATGTCCTTAAGTCTCCTCAAATAAATATTCTGACCAGAAGAAAACCCAACAGTTTATTTCCGTTAAAATCTGCACGAGGTGTGTTGTAGTCTTGATTTTTCGTGCCATCAGCGTTGTTTTGTCCTTCAAGCAGTTTCACGTCTGCAGCATCCATCCAAAGTTATTTGAAGATTTTAAATTGTTGATTCAACGTTTTACTTTATCATTTCATTGATGTGTCAAGCCCTCGCTACACAGAAACTTCGCTTGTTCGTTTTTTTTGTCCACTGGAGGCACTACTCGATGGAATTCGCATTCGATAATGCCAAGCAGGCAATAATTTTGAAGGCTCTCTAAGGCAGACAAAAAAATCAAAGAACGCTTATAGCTCTGAAACCTCTAATTAAATCGGCATGTAAAATTTAAGTGTCATTAAATACCTTAATTTAGGGATAAAAGTAAAAACGTCTTCCCGTCGCATTCAAACCAAAGTTAGGGTATTTACTCCATAAAACATCTAAAACATCTCAAATAATCGACCCTTGGAGGTTGCGAAGTTACCTCAGCTAGACAACGAGACCGTGTGTCGTGGGGTAGGGTGTGGCTCATAAATCACTGTAAGATAGTATTCCATTAATCATTCTCCCTATGCTGTTTCCATTACTGTACAAAAGAATTTCCAGAAACATGTCTGAGGCTAAGTGGACACATCGTTCGTGTTTTTGTCCCACAGCTCAAAGGCCTATCACATGGAAGCTGCGAAAACCCTAGCTAGGAAATTAACTAGGACTTCAAGAAGTCATTAGGCTGGGTAAAGGCCAAGACAACCACTTACGGTGACTGCGTTCCTGAAAAGTACTGACCCCGGTTGCCTCCACTAGCAGAATATGACCTTCCTATAATCAAAAAGAGCGAGAGAGATGTTAGTTTACCCAATGCCAAATCCATTCGCATACTCAGCCCCTGCAGTTAGGCCGAAATCCGAGTACATCACCGCAATAAATGAAAAAAAGTGTGTTAGAGGCGTCTGCAGCAGGGTTAGAGACGGTGAATAAAGACATGGAGGAGATGGATGTAAGGGCGTACTGCTGAAGCTTCTATTGTGCATCTCCCCCTGTGTAGACTGGGGCTGCATGACGGGGGTGATTGGCTGGCTTGAGGGCGTTCTCTGCGAAAGAGGTTGGAGGGCATTACGGCTCTGCATAGTAGCGGCGGTAGTCGAGGTGGTTGGGGGTACCACGGCCACAGTTGTAGCGGGCGGACGGGGGATATTGGAGCCGATGGAGTACTTACTTGTCGTCGAGGCTCTGTCACCATCCACTGAATGCATTTGGTGTTCAGAAAATATTTTGCTGCCTTAATACCTTCTCCATGTTTTTCATCTCCTGATGAATGCATGCCCTCCTATTCTCCCATTAATCAGCCTTCCCACGGGCGAAGTGAAACTCACTAATGTCTCAGCCGCTTCCACACTCTAACGTCGCTACATTGGGACCAATGTGGTGAGCTGTACCTGGTATTGTACTTTTCCCGTGAAGAATGCGATTGCTTTTGTTACCACAGTGATGAATCCGTGGATGACTGAACGTATGTAATCATCGCACAAGGACTATTGGAACCACACTGACTTTTGGCAATCACCTAGACCTCAAGTTTTGCATCATGATCAGAAAAGGAGTGAGAACGGGTCTAAACGACTTTAAACCATCCATCTAAGAAATGCTTTAAAACTGTATCAAAAAGGTTTTAAATTTTGAAAGTTTAAAGCCTTCCGTTGCCAGAAGGACTCGGAAATAACCCATACAAATAGATTACTAACCCTAAAATGGGAATAAATAGTACAATTAATAGTGAAATGAGGACAAAACCTCAATGACCTTTCCTATATTAACTGGCTATAGAATATCGGCTAGTCTTGGGCGCTGCTTCCTAACTAAGCCATTTGGATGCCGTGGGTGATGAATTACGCGACTCGAAAAACTCCTCGTGATGATGAAATGCGATCTTGCTTCACGATTAAATTCTTCCCATTGAAACATTGCCTTGATAACTGACAACGAATAGCAGCTCGTAGAAACGTCCGAGAAGAAGTTCAAAGCAAGGAAAAAATCATACAAAGGAATGCTATTTCTCGTACACCTTGATTAGCAGTGTCCCAGCTCCTCAGCGTGCCTATGACGGGTGCGGGAGCGTGACTCAAACATTAAATCATGCGTTCATAATGACCTTAGGACGAAAGAACGGCTGACCTGCACTGTGTGACCCGGCTCTGGGCAGAGTGGCCGCACTTGAACCTGACTCCAAATCCTGAATTCCACGTCCAATGGGCAAGAGGGAGACAATCTCCTGGTATATTTCACCATAACCCGCCTCCGACGTGCGTCGTGATGACCTCAGGTGCTGCGTAGGGAGAAAACAGAAGAATTTTTAAAAAAAGTAGCCTCCAGATATGAGAGGGTGTTAAAGCTGCGAGTCAGGGGAATTGCTGGGGAAGGCAGGTGAAATCCAACACGATCGAAATTAAATCATCTTCCACACCGTACCAATATCCTTATTCCACTTGGGTTATAATGACAAAAGAAAAACCCTCAGTGGTACTAGGTTTCAACAGTCGACCCAATTTCCCCTTTCAAAGAAACTTGTTAAGCGCTATTCAATGATGTCAAGAAGTGCAAGAGGCGAGAGCAGTCAGGAGGAATGTAAGAAATGATTGGGAAATAAATAAAAAGGAGAAATTCACGGTCACTTCGTTTGAAGAGGTCTGATGATGAAATAACGCATTTATGGTTAGTATTGGTTGGAAGCAAAAGGAGGCATTACTTTGCATCTAGTTACTTTTAGTATCGTTTCACCTAAAGGAAAATTACCCTTTCCTTTGTTTAACAAAGAAGTTTAGTAAATGAATGATGCACAAATTCCGCTGATGCTATGGAAAATGTATTAGTCTTGAGCATACCACCATTCACAAATATTCAGGTAAGAAATAGTAGATTCTTGTAGTAGTTTGATGAAGTGCCCTTATTACTAGCATTACGCAATTGGATATGGGGTGATCACTATCATCCACAGTTTGATTAAATCATGCTCCTATTAGTTGCCTTGGTTATTTTTGGGCATAAAAGGCAAACGTTTAGAGGACAAAAGGCGGTAAAAGACGGTAGTGAAATAATGGAGATGACTATGATGAGGACGATATACACACTGAGGTGAATTGCTTCAGTTGGTTTTTCGATGGGACGGAAGTTACCGGAGTTGGTGTTGTCTGATTGAAGAAAGAAAAGCACACATAAGTAAACAATTTTCATCACTTTCACACCGCTATTTAGGCGAATATCTCTGTCCCCACTCATACCACTCGTGACCAACTATGGTGGTGCAAAAGAAGTGCGTGTGCTACGGATGGGAGAATCTCTGATATCCCATTACAGAAGGGCTTAAAACGACGTCCGCCTTCGGCAGCTACTCCACCTCCGTGTTCTGCAAGAAAGCTATTAACACCTGAAGCAACACTAGCCCTGAACCACCTAGAGGCGTTTCGCAGCGGAGATTTCCTTAACATGCCTGCTTAAGGAGACCAGTTTTTCAGCATCTCCCTATGGACACACTGATGCTCGGCAGAACATCTTACTCTTAGTTTAGTTTCGAAAAGCGAACGAAACTCCAAGTTTAGTCAAAGTGCCAGGAGGGATCAGTGACGTGGTGGTCAAGCGTCTCTTCAGATAGGCTCAATTTTCGATGACTGGCACGGTTAGCTCGTGGGTGTCTCGCCAGCATTGATTACGTTGTGATGAGTGAAACGAGAGGTTAACCACCAAGGGGACGCTCGAAAGAAGAGAGGAGTTATGTAATGCTTTGTTTGTTCTGACTGCAGGTTTCGGTTTCGGTCACTTAAGTGACCATATTACCCTAGTCGGGTGGGCTGGCCCCCGGGCCATGCCAGCGGCCCCGTGCTCTCTGCTCGCTGACTGTATGTATTCCGCCCTAGTGTTATGCCTTCTTTTGCCTTCCAGGAAGTCTCGGGACGCTACACTTACATTTCGGTTATTGAAATTGAACCATATACGTCAAATTTATAACTGTACATGAATAAAGCATCAGGCTGAATACACTATAAAAAAGGCAATTGTTGATATCGGCAGAATACTTAGTTATGTTGTGAGAATATCCTTTCAGGGCACCAGATAGGTTGCAACAGAAAAAAAAACCTGATTTGTACTCTCTCTTACCAAAAGTGCTAGCACATGTATAGACCTGGCTTGGCCATTTAGTGGTCTACTTTTAACAATCAGTAATTGAGGGTAATCGCCTTCTCTAGCCCAATATTCTACATCTCTGTTGAAGGGCATCCTCCCAAAATTGAGAGACTGTCTTTAGAACAGATGAAGTCCCTACACAGGAAGCCAATGTTGTAGAATGAATGTTTCACAGAGGTCGCCAGTATCACAGATATAAGGTTCTTGAACGAGCAGTGGTCTAAGGATTTTCGGAGCTGTTAACACAAGTGTGAATTTTACACCACTCTAACAATAAATACTGGACATCAAAGCCAGAGGAAGAACAGGTGAACAAAGCTAAACATTATGTATCGACTTCGTAAGTAAAGCTGCATGGCATTTCGTCCCTTAGGCGTGCTTGTTTGGAATTCTTTGATTCACCCTAGTATTTTAGTTAATTGTCCAAGTTCGCTTGAATTTCTAGGTCTGATTAGCAAAAGTTAAGAAAGAAAAATTGTTTTGACAGGCACTGATCTTAAGTATACGAAGTCGTATTAGGTATCGACAAGTTTGAAAAGTGATAAGGCAGTTGTCACTTTCTGGACTAGAAAAACCCCGGAAAAGAAAAAATTACACAGAAGGGCATTGCGCTTTGACTAAAGTAAGTAAACGATCCCGTAAAAAGTTCAAACAAAAGATTCTTGCTTGGGTTTCCCAACTGGATGAAGCTTACCTCAGTTTGTTGATTTAGCTCGTTTCTTCGACGCAGATTCTCTTGGTGCGCTGAGTATGTTCCACAAATCGGTGGCTGCTTCAGGTAGGAACCGGTTCTAAGATTATTTTCTAAACCAAAAGGTATAAATTCGGCATTTGGATTGCATCGACTTTAGACGATGACTTTCAATTATGACTCCTCAAATCCACTCACCCGAGCTCCACTGATTACGAAGAGTGTTTGAGTACTGATGGATGTTTGTTTGACTGAAGGTTCGAGTCGGTGCTCCTAAAACCGCAAAGGCTACAAACTTAGGTAAGGTAGGCAGGCACTTCTCCAACATCGGAAACTCCCGACGATGCAAAGTTAGGCTCAAATATGCAACATATAAGAGAGCATAAGAGGTACATGCAAGGGGCATTTGAAGTAGCCTGAAACCAAAAGATTCGGTTAATCAAAATCTTGGCTTAGTAAAACAGATAAACTCATTATAATGCATAAATGAGATGTGTGTTGACTCGCCTGAGGTGATTTTAGAAAAACTTGGGTTTCTGGATCCATATCTACCAGTGTCACTAACAGCACTACTGGGTGCTCGTGAGGTGCGAGTCGTTGAAAGTGGTTTCCGTTGGTTCTCTTCAGCTAATAAAGGAAAAAGGAAAACAAAAAAGGGACTTCATCTCCCTTAATATAATCAAGTCAGACATAGAACTTCACGAATCAAGTCATTAAGCTCAGAAGCGCTAATGTATCAATGCCACTTTTCCCATATTTTGCAAGCCCGCAGCGGTTAGGACAGAGGGTGAGTGCTGTCAGGAGCGCAAGTGTATGTATAGGTGGGCTCAGACACTAGATATACCTCGAGTGGACCGATAGGATTGCGTGAAATGCTGCGAGCGCAATGATGAGTTAGTTCCGTCGGTAATGGCCTGATCTGAGGCCATGTAGTCGTAAAGGCTCACCGAAGGATAGGGTGGCTTTTTCGGAGGGCTTGATGTCAAACGAGCTTTGGTAAAAAAGGCAAAAGTGGGCTATTTGTAGCGTCTCCTACAAAAATTTCTTGAAACTCAACTATCAAGGAACCACAACAGGAAAACATAAAAAATACGTGCGTAGAAAACTGGACACAGGAGAAGAAATCTGGCGGGATTTCCATTAAGAATACCATATGAGTCGAATCAAGATATTCAATTTTGCGTACTTGAGGAACCGTCCTACCGCTACTATTGGGATATTACAAGAAGCAGTGGTAAGTGGCCAGTGTGTCCCATAATAGCTCGTAACACTCAACAATCAGCCCTTTCACCAGACCAACCCAGTCTATTCCATGCATGCATGCCGCAGTGTGCGGTGACAGACCAAGTTACGTGCCACAGAAGGCGCCAAACCCCAATCCCTGAACATCTGCCTGCATTCGGAGGAGACTTCACAAGCACAGCACAATGTCCTGATGGTTGCAAATCTCAGCCACAGGAACAGCGTTAATTCAGTGCTGTGAGTGATTGGCCCATGACGCCAAGTGCGTTGTGTGTCAACGCAACAGTAGGTTCGGCAGCCCATTCAATTCGGCGTGTAGAAAGGCCGAGCAGAGGCATGTGGTAGAGGCATAGCGTATGGTGTATTGTGTGGTAGCAGTCGACACGGTCGCTACTTGAGAGTGTTTGCAATCTCAAAAAGTACGTCCAAGTTATGTACCAAGACAGCCCATAGCTTTTGACCGATGACTACTTACAGCTGTGCCTCGTAGGTCAGTTCTGTGGTCTTTTGCGTCCGTCCCTGTCGAAAATTGCCACGAGCAATCAAACTGCGTTTCCTGTGTGTACCAACTTTCTCTTTTTGCATATAAATTCAAGTCGCGACCATCTCTTCTTCATCCTTCGAAATTTGTTGCAACTGCGTTTTCAAAATTATGTACTGGATTTCTACGCACGAGCTGCCTCAACCCCATCGTGGCCACCAAGTAGACAATCAATGGGTGATGACCTCCGGATGGATGTTTCGATTGTGCAACGTGCGGACATGGCTTAAGCTGCTCACAATTGGGGGCTCTCGGAGAGCGGGTCAAGGATCTTGCCTGAGTGTGGGATACTCGGTTGGTCTAGTCATGCGTATTAGTTGGAGTGAATTGGCCTTGAGAAGAGAGAGCCCATTCGCTCACTTGAAGTGCAGCCCTAGCCAATCAGAAAAGCGTGAGCAAGGGCGCAATTGCTTTAATATTCGGGGAGTCATTTACATTAAGGAGAAGCTCTAGAAAACCGAAGCTGGAAATTTTTCTGGGCTTCCACACATGTTAAGAAAAAGTGACCGCTTGATGGCCAACATTCTCTTCGAATGATTAACGACTTGAAACACTAGTCGACAAGTGACTGCGCATCTATAACTGACATCGAACCCCTGTTGTCACGGGAATTACATTTGCAGCACAGATGAAGTGCTCAATTTTGCAAAGAAACATTTACTCAATCTTCAGCTGCTGTGCATCACATCCAACCTTCTCATAGCAAGGGTGGTGGAATGGAGAGGAGGAAAGAGAAGAATCGTCTAAACATTTGATCATATTACTACAAGTAGTTCATATCCATAGAAATCGCAAGGGATTCACGTGCGTGGTGGTGGTTCACCAAAAAGAAAGACTTACATGCGGCGTTCTCCATTCTTCTCTGACTACTGATGGATGATGTGCGCTGAACTGGAATGGCAAAAATGGATGTGTGAAAGGATCTTTTACGGATTGGTGGCTGTGGATCAGCAAAGTGAAGCTATACTCACAATCCTCCGAAAGGTCATTCTCACGCGCGATCAAACGAGACGAGGGAACACGTTCTGAAAAATGAGAGCAGTATTAAACAAGTTGCAGTCATACTACTTAATTACATCTCTCCATTTCAGCGTGGTTTAAAGAAGTCAGGTGCAACAGATGTGGGATTATTCTTTATTCATAGGGCTTTCATCAGAGCTAGCAGTGATTTTAGAAGGATATTCATGCACACAAAGTGAGTAGGAAATTTCACAAAGGGAATACCAGGGCATTTTAAAGTACAATCAAATTATATTGCAAGTTGCTCAAAAGAAAACACTGAAAAAGGTCCATCTAGGCAGGTGAAATACGAGTTAACTTACTGTCTGAAGGAAGAGAACAGCCTAAGTTAGGACAAAAGGTATTGAATGTGATCAATTGAAATCCCAATCGCTATCTATTTGGAGCTTGATCAATTCCATGCATACTAATTTCAGACCTTTGTGCCCGGGATACTTAGCCTGTTTACCCCCGGTATCACACCTGTGACACGTTCGGTATTGCAGCCAGGAGCTTAAATGCAGATTACATGATTCGATAAAAATCAGTGTATTTGATCGGTATTTGACTACTCCTCACTCCCCATTTCATACCGAGCATGGGAACGCACTGACTGCTATGACTGCTGGCAATATTGAGGAGGAATGCTACCGCTGCCCCACTGGTTAAACGACTAACTAATTTTACAAATGCAACAAGAGACCGCTTTAAAAAAATAGGAACAGTCTCCTCTCTTAAAAGGAAGGTCTTTTCTTTTCTTTTGGCCTTTGTATAAATGAAGAGATGACTACTCACTTCGCCTGATAGTGCGTCGATGAATGATGGTCTCACTGTTGTCGTCCTCCTTTTTTACTTCCTCCGTAGTGATTACCTCCTGGTCGCCGATTCGCTGCACCCGAATAGGTTTCCGCGTGACTTTTACACTCTGCCAGCCTGGACTGGTCGGTGCTGGGACCGGTGGGGGCAACGGCGAGTAGCCATTGATTGGGGGCAATGGGGAGCTAAGGAGTCGATGTTGGTGGTGGTCTGAGTGATGGCTGGAGAGCTGTGAATGATGATGGCTTGAGCCCGTTTCCCGAACACTTTCTTCCCTTCGTGACCACTCCATCTGGTCGTCTTGTCCGCCCTGCACTCGTATCGAGGTCTCGCGAACCGAACTCCGGGGTATCGAAATGTTGGTGGTGGGAGAAGTTGGATGGTTGAAACGGGTGGAGGATGTGTAGGAATCACTGGCTCCATCTAAAAGACAAAACAATCCGGGTTCAGCACGGGTAGATGTATTCCGAATTGCCATCTGCTTATTCAAGCTGACGTCCACCTTGGAAGTGGCCATCAGGTCTAGCACTGTTGGAGCCTGGAAAGAAGTTCTGTGACCTTTACGAGCAGTAAAGACTTGCTCCACAAAGTTTAAAACTCAATGTAACTTTAGTGTTCACTGAATGCAAGGTTCGTACGGACATTTTATCAATTCCTTACCATCCTCATCTAGTCCGTACGAGGCAGGATTGGACAACCAAAACTTTTCATGGTCAGGTTACGCTCCTCGTTCTCCTGATTGGAACACCTTTGCTTATTGTGATCAAAGCCCAGACGGGAGAGGCATTACTGAAAATGTTCGCAGTACCAACCATAAATTTATTCTTTTCACTGCTATTTCATACTTCAGTTCGAATTTTGAAAGCAAGATTGGTCATTTAAGAGCAACTACAAACGTTTTATCAGTTTTCTAACGCTATCCACATACTTAGTAAAGTGACAAAACAAGGGAAAATTATACCACTTTCACATGTCTCTTTACAATGATTCCAATTAAGTGTAATCAAGATGCCTCAACCTAATTTAGATATGCTTGAGTCCTTTGGCTTCAATCCACCTTTATTATAGTAATAATTTAGGCTTAAAAACAATCAAAATTTAGTCCATATAAAGTATTTTCTCATTTGATGCTACTTCTGATGATGGAGCCACTGTTCTGGCAAAATGCGAAGGAAAGGCGTGTCACCTTTTGCTTCTTGTCACGTGCAGGCGTGAACTTTTCAGGCGCCAGACACCACCATCATTGTGAATCACGCTAATCTGCACTCAGTCGCCCCTGTCTCGTCTCCTAGGGGGCGCTGAGTTGGCAATGCCAACTACACCAAAAGTTGGCCCACGTAGCTTTCACAAGACTGAAAGACAAAGCCATAAAGCAGAAGGATTTGGGACCCAATACAGAGGGTAGATTGAATCCTCTTCTCTAGTCTCACTTGCAATGAATGCAAAATTTCAAGAAACGGAGACGGGCAAGTCGAAGGCAAAGCTAGCACTTATCTCATTTGTATAAAGCCTAACATTTGTTTTAACGATGTATGCAAACATTCTGACATTTCAGGCTACAGTGTCCCGACCTTTTCAGCCATCAGAATAGCTTTATTTTTAGGATGCAGGCCTTAAGCTAGAGGACATTCATTTTCTGCACATATCCTCCAATTACGCCTCCAAAGTGAACATTTCTTAGTTTGCATGGCTTGTTAATTAAAAGAACAACAAAACTCTAGCAGAACTGCTTTTAAATTGAGAAATGAAGAAATTTACCACAACAGTAGTAAAGCCAGGCCTGAGTTAAGCATATTCTAGCATTACATAACAAAATCATCACCATTTATTGAGAGATGTTTCCACTGCTTTTTATTTACCGGCCTTTTCAAACAAAACATGTGTCAAACGATTGACTTCTCAAGTTCATAAGTGACTATGTTTCAAAGACCAATTCAGACTATGTTCATAATGTCTTGTTCTCGTGCGCCAACAAAGAATTAGTAAAAAATAGGGTTTATTTAGGGGGAGCGCTCTAGCCAGGATACTTCCATCGGCTAACCACCCAGTGAAAAACACACCCCTGCTCCGCTTACAACGTGAACCACAGCAGGCATCTGGCAGGAAATGCCTCTGTTTTGGCAACGTGCCTCTGCTACTACCTCTGTGGGTTTATTGACAGCTCTTTCGGAGCTATTTGAGTAGTCGAGAGTTGATTTACTTCTGCTGCTATGCTTGCCCGAAGCAGGGCATTCGCAGAATTGACGGTTGCTAAGACAGTTGCTAGGGCAAATAGTCGATTAGGGATTATGAGCAAATATTACTTACAAATACCTATGAAAGATTCTCCTTACAAATGTAAAAGTCAAGAATACCAAATCAAAAGAGAATAAAGGCTTAACCAATCCCATGAAGGGCTGATCAACTCAGCAACAAGGCTTTTGAAGAGTGACACGATGCCCCCCCCTGCGCACCCATTGCTGAAATTAAGTGTAAACAGTTCAGAAGTCTTGCCGACATTTTTGAAGGAAAAGAAAGAACTGGACAATAGTATACGAACCATTATGGAATTTTAATTCAAAATCCTATCAGCACCTTGAAACAAGCAACCGAGCTATTTTAAGTTTGGCAGGTTTTCTGGGATTCAGAACAAAGGTGGCTTGAAGACAATTGCCAAAACAAAAACATTTAGTTAGTTCAATGAAAATACCCCATTTGTGCTCTCTCACCATTAATCGTCGGTACTTTTACGCGAAGACAAAAAACTCGAAGCCAGCGGGCTCGGCTTCTACCGCGAGTGGTAAATATCGCATGCATAATTTTGTCAAAACAAAAGGAAATTTCGCGGCGGTTCATAATAAAAGAAGGTTATCAATGTTTATGCTAGCTTGAATTAATAATGACTTTTACGCTAACAATCAAATTATGATAGCAATGTGTGTTCGTAAAAAAGCGAGTCACTAGCCTCCTGATGAAAGGACAATTAACAAATGGAAAGAATTAGGATTATTCCTTCTGAAAATGAAAATAAAGTGAACCCTGTGGGATGACACAACACCTCGTACTGGTGGCCCTCTGTGAAAAGTGATTCGCACCTTGAAGGTGCTCTACCCGATCCAATTCATCTAAAACTGCGAAATACGACCTCCAAAGGCAGTAGCTCGAAGTTACTAAAAGTCCAGTCGCATGTGAGGCACATTCTACAAACGGCAGGGAGTAAATGGAAGAACTGATAGAATTTTTAAAACTGATTTGGGTGGTGTGTGGACTGAGTTTTGCATAAATTTATCTTAGAAATATAGGTTCCCACGGAACAGAAAAACGTGGAAAGGGTAGAAATACACACACGTAGGCACTTTATGCAATGAGGTTGAGTAAGACCCATTTAATTAAGCATTAGTGAGTCAACAACATTGTGATTCATTTCCAGGAAGAGAAAAAAAGGAGAGAAACGGCAATTAACCCCACAAACATTGCTAATATTCCGCTGCCCTCTTTGCTATTCTCCTGGATTGACATGAATGAATGGGCCCCAGTAAGACCAGATGTTAAATGATACAAGTGGTTACTACGCCTCAGAGAGTAATTGGCATTAGGCTGCTGCACATACACTCCCAGTAATTCTGTTACGGTTATGAACAAGATTAAAAGAAAAAAAACAAGAGATAGACCCACTCGAAAGCGAAAAATTCCTTGGTGAAATAGCCCCTCCAGTGCTGGAGACGTAGTTTTCGGTGGAGGCTTGTGGATCCTGAGAAAAGCCGCCTCGGGACATCTTCTGCTGATACTCCCTGGAATATCCAGAGGCGTATCGATTGATTGGTATCACCGTGTCGTCAACACGGTTGGTTCGACTCGAAGGAGGGGTTCGCACCTCTCCTACGTGTTCCCGAATCCGTTCAGGGGGATGCATGAAATTCGGAGCTGGATAGAGGATCACGTTATCAGGATCGTGGATGCCAAAGTTGGTACCTGTGACCTCCATATCTTCTCTGCCTCTAGCTTGTCAGCGTTCGACACCAGTGAATTCGTTGATTATCTGCCTGGCTATCAACCTCCTTGATTGCCTTATTTCCTTCTCTGGTTAAGTCTCTCCTGTTTTCGGCGCCGTCGTATGCTGGGTCTGCTTACCTGAGCTCTGACACCGTAAAGATGGCTTGCACGCGCGCAATGCAAATGTGCGTGCGTGCGTGCGCACGCCTGTGTGCAAGTGACTGAGACGGTGCGCATTCGATAGAGGCCATGTGAACAGAACTAATGCACATGCGCACAGTGGCGATCGATAATTGCGCGTGCCTCGTATCGTGGTGCGCGCGTGCAACTACCTATATAAGCTCCGCTCATGCGCTAACTTCATGCATGCAGAGAGCATTTCAAACTTGCCTTCGACTCTACTTTGGGGAGTGGTGAAAAGAAATGGATAATTGTCAATAGGAGCCCCTCTCACCCCCGTGGATTGCTCGAATTCCCCTCCCCAAATCCATCCATGCATAAAGTCGTGTTTTTTTCCATCAACCAAACAAATGACGCCAAAACACAAAACTCCTCACTAGTCCTCGTAGATGCAATTTTCACATATTTGCTTCACAATATGATTTGTATTCAACTGTGCCGATCCATAAAAATCGATCTCCGAACTGGATGAGGAATAATGACCTTGACCTCGGGTCATCGATGCCATCCTCCGTAGGACGGCACAAATCAGCTGAAAAGTAGTGGTGTTCGGTCTAGTTTTTGTTTACCTTGAGGAACCGGTCTCATTACTTCTTTTGACATTAGCAGATGGAATGTCATACGGATTCCAACATCTCAAAGTAATCGCGTTTTGACGTAATGTTTGCCAAAAGGACCACATCAAAGGTAGGCGAAGTAGTAAATGTTTAAACGTATTATCAAATAACAGATTGCTAAAATACGGTTAAAGCAATCACAATGAAGTGATATTTCCACATGGTGATTGAGACACTCTTACTACGGTAACCAAACAGCAGTGGATGTAGTGATACGGCGTCAAAAGATCCGCATTTTGGGGTGATATTGTGATAAGGCAAGTAAAATACCGACCTCATTCCACCAGCAAGAATGAATCCTTGGTGTCACTGAAAATAACGGTTCAGAATTACTTGGACTTACTCGTTATTAACTGACCTTTTCCATGCAATTATACCAAGCTATGCTTAGCAATTCCAAAGTGTTTTTGATCATTGATGTTTATGGATTTCGTGAAAGCATCTAAAACTGCGGACGTTGCTTGAGAGCTGGTCTTTTTTGGCAAGAATAAAGGCCCTAGCTACAAACAAAGACGATCGTGTCACATGAAAACCTTTCGCCATTACGTAATCAGAACCGCACAAAATTTTGTACTTTCCTTTCTCATAAACCAGCTTTCCCGTTATAGAAGCTAGACGACTACGAGTCTTAGGCTTGTAAAGATGAATTCACTTCCTTCAGCCTGGCATCACAAATACGCAACATGTCTTCGTTATCCATTTATGGTAGCAGATTGTGCTAAGTCGTGGTGAAAATAAATTATTTAAGCTTTTTCCAGGTTTCTGGATGGCAGCTGAGTTAATCAAAAGTTAATACGAGTGTCACGATCATGTATAAACAGTGGTACACATTTGGTTTACAGATGGGCCACTTTTGGATTTCAAGAGCATTGAACACCAAGGTGTAGACGAATTTCGCCCCTAAATACATTTTATCTCTATAATATCTAATCCCCGATTTACAAATTGTACATCAGTAGAGCGAAGAAAAACTACCTAATACTGTGATTTCTCGATGTCTCATTGTTGATAGGAACCTTCAGCGTGGATCCGTAGTTAAGGCCTCGTTTTCCGTCCTCTGACATCATGCTACGAGTACGCTGCAATTCGCGTCTCGTCTCCATCAGCTCATCCATCAGACGTTGTTCGCGTTCTGCGCTGCGATTGTCCACTTGTAGGGTGACTGGGGAAACACGGGGCGCGCTGCGGTTGTCCACTGACAGTAGATCCACCTTTGACAGATTCGAAGTCAACTGGAAGCGAGAGGAATGACGAGCAGCTTTAAAGCTACATTGCGGTGCATTTAGAAGATGCTACCATTTTAACAGCTCCGTGGATTTAAACGACTCCATTTACTGTACATAAAAAGGTACATAAATGTTTAAGCAGAAGATTCGAAGTGGTCTTTCATTGGTGTAAAAAAATTGGAAAATTAAAACAAGATAAATGGAAACCTCAGAGGGAAAGTAAATCGTTCATTTTCAAACTTAACGGGAGGAGAGGCTTGTGATTGCGTAAATCCATGCTTCGAAATATGCCAAACCTCGTTGTCGTCCTGCTAATTGTCTATAGCAGAAATTAACGAAATAACGAAGATGCGATGCCACGAAAGTTTGAGATTTTGAGCCTCATGGTTTATTCGATTGGTAACACACTCAGGTGTTTTGAGATTAGTTTTTGTAGTACTTTTTTGTTCCGATTGCCGGTTTCGGTTTCAGTTTCGGTCACTTAGGTGGCCATATTGCCCCAGTCGGGAGGAGCTGGCCTCCGGGCCATGTCAGCAGCCCCATTCCCTCTGGTTGTTTAATATATATTCTGCCCTGGTATTATGCCTCCTTTTATCGCCAGGGCAGTCTCGGCACGCTACATTGGTGGCAGCGGAAAGCGGACCCAACTTTGTAGGACTTCTATCCCCATTAATACCGGTCTTGACAAACTGTAGTGGTGCGAAAGCAGCACATGTGCTACGGATGGGAGAATCGCTGACATCCCAATGCGGGGTGGTTAGCAACGACGTCCGCCTTCGGCATCTGCTCCACCCCCGTGTTCTGCAAGAAAACTATTAACAAGAGGCCACACCAGCCCTGAACCACCTGGAAAGGTTTCTTTGTGGCGATTTTCCTAAAATACCTACTTAAAGAGACCGGTGCTCTAACGCCTCCCTATGGACACGCTGATGTTCCGCAGAACCTCTTACTCTAAATCAAGTTTCGGAACCGGACGAAAGTCTAAATCCTGTCGAGGTGCCAAGAGGGATCATCGACTCTGTGGTAATCAAGCACCTCCTCAGTTGCGCTCGAATTTCGATGATTGATACGGTTATCGCGTGGATGTCTCTCCAGCACAGATTACGTTGCGATGGTTGACGCAGAATTTTTACCAAGGAGAGCGTGGGGGACGACGCTCCAAAGAAGGGAGGAGCTATGTAACACTCCGTTCGTTCAGGCTGTCGATTTCGGTTTCGGTCACTTAGGTGACCATGTTGCCCTGGGCTTGTGGGCTGGCCTCCGGATCATGCCAGCAGCCCCACTTCCTCTGCTTGCTGAATATATATACTTTCAATTCAAGGCAGCTTCAGGACGCTACAACGCCAATCAGAATAAGGCCAAGTACCAATTGTTGATTAAATGAATGGAATAAGTGCCACATTATTTGTGTTCATTAAGACAGGTGCTGACTTCCCCTTTCGTCAGTTTATAACTTATTTCCTACATTCATTCATTCATCTGTCAATTTGTTCAACTATTTGTTGCCACATCCATCCATTAAATCATGCTTTTACTCGGCCATGCATTCATCTATTCGTTCCGGACCCGAATCAACAATCGCGTGGCATTCATTTTTAATTAATTAATGACTTTTTGATGAGAAGCAAGCAAAAAATCCTTTAAATAAAACTGATAACGAATTTAAAGGTTCCTATTTTCGCGATGAACGTCAGTTAGAAGTTACCTGCAGAACAGATCTGTTACAGCCTGGAACAATACATCCTGTAAAACGAGTATTTTAAGATTGTTTTGTGCATTTACATTGGACAAATGGCATAAGACGACCTCCTTTTCCTTTTGTTGCTAGCAACCGGGTCTATCGAATGAACATACTTACCTAACAGTGGGAGAAATCGTTACTACTGCAAAGCATGCCTCATGTCATCATGTCAAACCGACCCTAGTCCCTGACAATCCACACTTGGTCGCCTGTGATTTTACCCTTACCATGAATTTTGCCCTACCAAAGTGGATCTCACCACAATCCATTACGAATAAAAGTCGGTTTTTCATTGCAAAAAAAACGATGCAACAGCTTTTATGCATTCTCTAAGTAAATCCGACCAGATCCATTACATTCATGGCTTAGATGATAGGCAATTTTAGACCTTGTTCTAGGGAGACGGCTGAATTTTTAAGCAACCAATAGCTGTGTTGACAAGTCACCTCAAATCGTTTCACCCTTGTCGTAAGCATGCTTACCCACGATGACGTATTTGGCAAGTCTAGCTGCAATAGGCGATGAGTGCACACGGCAGGACCATATGACCTCGTCTGTTATGCACAGTGCCTCTGTGTGCCTTTCTTTCCATTCATACCATGCCCTTCATCATGAGTGCTTATTTAACAATTTGGCTAGTGCGACAGTCATCATGGAATTTGTGATATCGATGAAAAACGCAGTTCACTGTGACGTCTTGCAGTGAAAAGCTAGTAAGTTGACACCTCTAAGTGGTGCACAGACCATATGGCAATTGACCGATTGTTTGGACTCCTATTCTCCATTTTACATCGCAAAAATGACTTAGTACTTCCTTTTACATCTAATTTAGCCAATTAGCTTTCAATCTAAAAAAGTACCCCTTCATCTGGATGGTTTTCCCATTAACTAAATACTTTTAACCAAAGACGCATTAAGTACATATTCATTCTACCCTCAAAACGTTGTTCAGTAGCACTTAATACCTTGACCTACTGGAGTCACCGGTCGATGGCTCAGCAAAACTCACAGATGAGCAATAAAATACTCGTCCAAGAGAGGGCACTACTTTACCCACCGGTTTCTTGAGGTAAATATCCACAGGTTCGCGATTGCGCTTCAAGTGCCGTCTGGTGAGGGTGGTGCTGTACCTGCCGCCATCGCCACGAACTGTGCCGAGGGACGACCAACGAGCCATGCCAGTGCGGTTGCTAAGGTTCTCACGATGCCGCATCCGGTTAAGGTCGTCCAATAACCCATCGATCTCGGCGCTCACATGACCTCTGGACTCGGAGTACGTCCTTGAGCGACGGCCATCAAGAGTTTGGTAATTGGCTGATGTGAAGGAAAGGTGATAGGTTAATGGAATAGCCATACCTGATTCTCATCAGACTCGCCTTAAAACTTCACAATTTCATAAAACCTCATCATTTCAGCATCATTAGTGAGGGCTTCTCTACAATGTGCCTTGGTGCTGCTTTTCATTGCGAATGCACTTTGAGTTTGTTCCTTTGACAAGTGATCAGTGCCATCAATTAACTGTTTGTGGCATTTTGACAGTACATTCTGATCATTTGATATAGACACACAACATTCATCGTCACAGTCCTTCCTGCAAGAAAATGCCACTGCCTCAGTGAAGCTTGCCAAAGTTACAATGATGTCAAGCATTACTTTACCATACTTTGAGTGCAAGTGTTGCGTACATGGTGAGAATATTTGTATGAGGGCTTAACAGCCATCCATAAGCTTTGAAGATTGTATTTTGAAGTCTCTGATCAGTTTCAACTTTGTATTCATGACCAAAAATCTGGGATATTACAATACTGTTAGCATCACCTCATTATGTGTTTACGACTGGCTTCAATGCAGCAGAGAGGAAATTACGACAGGAAAAGGCTATGCAGTGGCAAAAAGGCGACGAAGAATTCATTGATGGGTGGAAGACTGACAGAGAGGAAGTGTTAGTGTTGCCTGTACAATGATAAGTGTTTAGGAATTGCTTGAGCCTTGACCTATATTTAGAGACAGTGCTTTCGGTACCGGTACAAAAGGATCAAATCTCAGCCACTAATTGTCTTGAATTTCCCTTATCTCCAAGACGGGGTTTGACTTTATAGGGTTTCAAAAAGCGAACTCGAGGCAATTAAGAAGGTTCTAAGTGGTGTAAGTTTCATGTGGATTTGGAAACATTAATAGCAACATTTAAAACACAGCTGCTCGTACGCTTCACCTGACGTTGCTTTATGCAAACATGAACTGTAAAATTGGCCAGGAGTTGATGAGTCACTAAAAACACAACGAAAAAAATTACTTAAAGATGTCCATCTGCATTGTGTGAGGTCAATCCTTCCGGAGAACAAAAACTAATCATCATCAGGCAATTAATTAATGATTTAATAGCATTTTATTTTCCTTCATGCGACTTATTTATCAAAAGGCTACCAAAGGTAAGTGGCTTCCATGGTAAATGTCTTCAGGGAAGTCTCGAAACGCTACAATAGTGACAGTGGAAAGCGGACCCCACATTATAGGATTTCTAGCCCCATATATACTGCTCTTGACAACCTGTAGTGATGCGGATGGGAGAATCTCCGACATCCCATTGCAGAGGGGCTAACAAGGACGTCCGCCTTCAGCACCCACCCCATCTCCGTGTTCCGCAAGAAAGCTATTAACAACTGAAGCGACACTAGCCGAGAACCACCTGGAAACCTTTCGTTGTGGAGATTCTTTTAACATACCTGGTTGAGGTGACCGGTATTATAACGCCTCTACGTGGACACACTGACACTCGACAGAACATCTGACTCTTAATTTGGTTTCCAAACCGGACGAAACTCCATGTCGAGTCGAAGTGCCAAGAGGGATGATTGACTTTGAGGTGGTCAAGGATCTCCTCAGATGGGCTTGGATTTCGATGACTGACACGGTTAGCTCGTGAGTGTCCCTCCACCACTGATTACATTGCGATGGTTGACGCAGAATATTCACCAAGGAGAGCGTGGAGGACGACGCTCGAAAGAAGAGAGGGGCTATGTAATCCTTTGATTGTTCTAACTGCCAGTTTCGGCTTCGGTCACTTAGGTGACCATATTGCCCTAGCCATGTGGGCTGGCCTCTGGACCACACCGATAGCCCCACTCCCTCTGCTTGCTGAATATATATGCTCTACCCTAGTATCATGCCTTCTTTTTCATTCAAGGAAATCTCGGGACGCTGCAGTAAAGCTATGAAATCAACAACAGTGATATTTGAAGGCATAATTATGAGCTCTTGTTTGTCAGTTTGTGCTAGGGCTGAATGCCATAGTTTGTTTTAAATGTCTACACTAATTACCCGAAAAGGGCCATTTCTGTTTCGCGTTAGCTGCAAATACACGTCCACACGAGGACAGCCCTGTCGAACGAGGGAAATGCCTGAAGCGCCAACCACTTTGTGGCATAACTCCCTCAGAGGACCACATTTGTGAAAAGGTATGAAAGCTGACTGGATAATCTGTCAGTGTGTTTTTTGAAGCCACATTTGTAACAGTCAGAATGCTCTACCGTTATGTCTGATTTTCAATTTACAGTAAAAATATTTGCACCAGGCAGTTATAATGCTACGGATGGAAAAGAATTACACAGCGAAGTCAGGTTTGGGCATCATTCCTACAGCCACTGGTGTAAGGCGAAATCAAAGGGTGTAATGCGCTGACTTTTAAAAACCGAAGAAAATGTTTTTATCCACACTTTTTATCAGCAAAATCATCTGCTACACTTGTTCTTGTAACTGCTGATTAGACCGAACAAGAAGTGATTCAGAATGCCTTCTTTAGATGTCACTTCAGTTTAGCAGTTGATTCAAACATACCACCTACACGGCCCTAATATAAAATAAATGTGTTTATTACTTTCATTTAAATTAAATTATAAAAAGTACACACATTACAAGAATTGACAAGGTACGATTGCTACTTCTGGGTATCGCAGACCACTGTTACGCCTTACCCCTTGACTCTCCAACCGGATCTGCCAATGTGCGTCAATAATGACCTTTTGGTGACCTTAATATGGGCAAGGCTATAGAAAGTGCAATTTTGCACAGATTCGTTGCTTTGTACGGCCCAAAACCCTTTCCACCTGACTTTTAATTCATCAGACTAATCACTACCGGTTTTAATCGCAAACGGTATTGTAGCCCATACTTTTATAAGATTTGCACTTTGCTTAAAAATAATTATTCTACTGGTAAATTTGTTTGCTCAGACGTTCTTCCAGAAGCGAGTTCTAGAAGACGCATATCAAAAACCCCGATTTTCTTATCCGAGCCCACACGACACAAATACGTGACAGGTGGTCCCTGACATTTTACAATAACGGTGGCATCACCGGAATCGAAAGCATGGCAAAGTGAATGCATGGCGTTTTCCGACTGATAATGATTTTGCTTTATTTTGGCTTTGAACACGGTCAATTTTCCTCTGAGGTACTGGCAGTTGTTTCCATGATTGAAAATCCGAACATGTTTAACAATTTCAAGCATAAAAATTACTGAGGTTAGGGCAGTCGACTCATATTATTTCCTTACAAAATTAAATTGCATTCCATTTTTAAGTCCATCGTAAAAATTTTGACAAGGACTAGACGTTACTCTTGGCACAGGATCATTCGGTTTCAAATTGGCGAAAAGGTTTCCAAACTTTAAGTCCTTAGAGTTTGCCTACCATCATACATATTCGACAACTAAGCATAAGATTGCAGGCATCTACAAATTACAACAAAGAAGTTTATTTGGGGATAGTCAAATGTCAAAAATTTTAACTGCTGTGATAGCCCTAGCCTTGGGACTCCCTTGAGTTGCTGTATGAAAAGTACCTATGAAGGAATTTGCTATTAGTTTGGACAAAAATACCAGTATTGTCCTCAAAGAGGGATGGAAACTGTCGAAAAATTTCACCCAGTCCTTTTGGAGGACTGATGACTTTTCTACTACTTTACAAGACTTATGTTGAAGACAAACGTTCTTGACTATCCAAGTTCAATCATCAATAGCCCTCAAAGTATCAGGAAGCAGTGATGAGTTTGCGTCCAAGACTCTGGAGTCCGAGGGGCAACACTCTGACAACAAGCATTCCCTTGAGCCTAACTACAAGGCCAAGAGTGGAAAGAGAGATAGGAAAGGATCCAAAACCCACTGTGACATTATGCATTGGCAGTGTTCACCGGGAAGAAGCCTGCTACCTCCTTTTCCCCACATATCCGAAAAGTGGTCGTTATTTTTAGGCAATACTAATGTCCTTGAAGTGGGAGAGATAGGCGCAACGTGATTGGTCAAACTGGGGTTGCTTGCGTGGGCGGATGTTAGATCCTATTTCTGGCATTGCAACAAATGCCAAGACTGCTTAGCCGGAGCCCCTAAATCAAACATTTTATGCGATGCAGAATCTAGTTCATGACTTCGAATGACGACTGACCAAGGCACAACCAATAAAAAAAAACATAATTAAAAATAACTTTTAATAACGTACTTTGTTTTGTCCAAAATTCTTTCCAGAATAGCAACTAATATTTAGTACTTTATTTCAACTGTTTGAGAAATTATGCGTAAGCATTAATATACCTAGAACCTGAAATTGGTAACAGCAGATGCCAAGTGATGCCAGGTGTGGACGAAATATCTGCCGAAATAGCAATTTTATTTTATTATTAGGGGTTTGAGACAATAAACAAGAAATTTTTATGTAAACTAGGTATAGTCACTAAATTCATTTTCAAATGGAGTGGTTTTATCAAGTTAGGTCGAAACATGAAAAAGTTTTCACGACTAATATCTAAATGTTTGTTCAGAGCTCCTAACATTGGATTTGAGCTAAATTGAAGAAAACAGAGCTATTTTTAGTAGAGCGTAGTCACCCCATAGAGATTACACATGAAAAAGAATTATCCTCTCCTTGATAATTCCCCTCCAGTTCGAGAGGGGATTTCCACCCACTCTGATGCCAGGGGTTCAATGACTCGGGCAGAAGTCCATCCTGACGAATAACATGCCGCCTCAGCATTACTGGCTTCAGCTATTTATCCTGGCCGAGCGGACAGAGACTGCAATGTCCCATGTGACGTGAGCGACAGGTAGACATTGAAATTGTATCATCCTCTCCCTCTCATTGTGGTAAATAAAAACTAACCATGGCTTGGTTATACTTAAGCTTCCTTCATTTCCATCAATAGGTGTTTTGTTGTGATAACGTTAACCAGTTAGTATTTACCTGCCCAAGATCCTTAAATAATGGTGATACTAATAGCAGTGGTGTCTACAAAAATATTCAAACTTGAAAAAAGGAGGAGAAAAGTGTCATTCATTAAATCTCCATTTCAACTCTCTTTCCTCCAGCGCCCATATGTCAATGCCTAGGATTACCATGAATGCCTGCCATCAAACAAAGCAGCCAATTGAGTTAGGATGACGCATGGAATATAAATGCTGTGTAAAACTCCAGGCCTCGTAAACCCACCTTCTGACCTTGTGGAAGACTGTGCTCGCTGTCCTTCGACCCACGACCTCTTGATGAAACTGCCACTGGATTTTCTCACTCCATCCAACTTAGAAGTATGCTTCAAATCCAGAGGTCCGTGCAAATTTCCTCCGCTATCAAGGTCTACAAAAAAAGAACAAAGCAAAGCACTTAAATTGTGCACAAACAAAGCTTCAGCGATATTGAGAGGCTGTTTTTAAGCGCCAGAAGCCGAATTCTGAAGCTCACACATGTCAGCCCTAGAAATGTCCCGTTCATGAGGTTGAGGGAAGTATTGCCGGAAAGTGGTATGGGTGGATAGGGCTTTATCTTTCCTGCTCCATCTCTCCTTCGTTCTAGACCGCTCCAGAACACTCTGAAGGCTGGCGCACAGCCTCTCAATCCGTGTCTCTAAGTCCGTCTTCTCTGTTGAAGCCGACACGCCGTGGGGAGACGCATCCCGGCCATGATCGATTGCTTGAAATCGACACATGAGACCGCTGGAATGTGGCCATGGACGCTCTTTTACGGAGGCTTCGGCGCCTTGGCGCACTTCGAACATGTCCCGCGAAATTAAACTGGGTGCGCCTGTGTGTGGGTGTTTATTGTGACCGCGCCCACGCGCGCATACTTTCAATTGGCCAATTACATCTCTCCACGCACACACATTCAATTGACCTACTGCCGAAGCCGTTCTTTTCCCCAATATTGTTCAAAACCATGTTCTTGTCATCCTTGGAAAATTAGCAGTTGACATTTCGAGTTACTCAAGTCGATGTACGGTCATCCAGTCGGTGCACAGCTTGTTTGAAACCCTTCTCGGTTTCATTGTATGCATATTGGCATAGTTATGCCGGAGCGTGGAATTATGTTGCAGTTAGAATTCTAAGGCAGAGGTCGGAAGGTGAGATATAAAAATTAGTGAGCTCATGTGCATTTTTGTCTTGCTCTTTACGCCGTGCTAACCTGCGCGACGCAATACTGCCTACTTACAAGCAAAAGTAGTGCGTTTGTTTCGCGTCCGCTACCAACGCCATACTGGATGGGTAAGGCTGGCATCTAGATTGGAGGCAGTGGAGATGTTTTTTTTATCCCACAGAATACATTACCAACTCTTTTCGATCGTGATAGCGTTATGAAAACAGATTGCAATTTCAGAAAACGGTGACATCCTGGCAGATGTTTACATATTGGCATATTTGAGATAGTCAGTCCTGGATTTGGGGTGTGAACCCTGCAACAACGCTGATGCAAATTCATTGAAATCCGAAAAAAATAATCCTTATTTATTCCACAGCAATATCATTAGCAAATCTTAGAGTCCATATTTATTTTAAGGTCAGAAAGCACCACCGGAAATAATTTTCATTCGCGATTAATTGAGTTAGCCTTATTTCAGTGATACTGGAAACGTTTTTAACTAAGACATCCTTTTAAATAAGGCTTCCAGAGCATTCGTAGTGCTTGCTCCTCGTATTCCTTTTAGGCTAAATTAAAATTTCACTTTGGGAATTATTCCGTTTGGTTTTTTATTGAACTAAACTTGTGAAATAGAGAATAATCTTACGAAATGGAGCATTCGATTTCCTAATAGCTATCGAGGAATGACATTTACGCAAATGCACACGAAATGCCAGATGACATTCAAGGCCTTTTATGAAGATTAATTTTAGTAACCAAGGCAAGGTAAACCTCTTCTTGACGTTTCCCATTGACAATTGTGATCTACGTGAGATATGTCGTATTGAATGACCAAGTTTTTTGAAAAAAAAGTCCTCACTAACACTACGATAGTAGAGCCAAATGAAAATAAATAAAAAATGAAAAGAAATCTACATTACTTTACTGCTATTCACAGCTTATATAAGTTCAATTTACTTGTTTACTTTTTGCTATTCAGAGGGCGTAAATTTTCGCAGATTTTCTGGATTCATCATTTCAGTAAATCACAAGCATTCACTACTAAGAAAGCGGAATTAACGCTTTACCTTGAAGGTGGTTATACTACTATTACTCAAGAGCCGAGAAATTCAGTAGCTATTTTATTTCAAAACTTGGTCACGGGTGTCAGTCATACAAATGCACGAAAAGCTGATCTATATCGAGGTCACGTTTTCAGCATCTTTCACGGATCCCGTCAACTGAAAGCTGCGGTCGCGGAGCGATGTACTTTTTAAGGTCAAGTGTCCCGTAGTGTGTTGATAAAAGTACACACAAGATGGAGGGAGATGTAGCGATGGCATATCCTCCCCCCAAAGGAGGGCTTGGGGCTGCACGCCATAAACACCAGTGTTAATGTTGCCAATGGTCATTAAGCTATCCTATCTGATTCAATCTAAGCAGCTGGAGGAAACATGGAAGCCCACATTTTTGTGTTGGCGATGGTCAGATTTGCAAAATGAGATGGATGTAAGCATTAGTTCCCCATTCCAAACTAAATACATACCACCGTCAGCTCTTTCAAACTTAAAAGATACCACATAAACATAAGTAAATCTTATTGATCTAACTTCAGCGTGAGTATAAACAAGTCTTTGTTATGCAGTTATTCAAATATTGTCCAAGACTGGATCTTTGCAGCCTTGATCAGGAGGAATGTGTTTAAATTTCTGTATCATGGAGCAGTCCCAATCGTGATTATTTAAACTCCACAAAGCATACATTCGGTCCAAAGACGAAAGTTGCTAATGAGAACCTATTTGTGCAAAATAATGCGTACTTTCCTCTAAAATAGGTCACTGAATCTGGTTTTTGATGTGGCATTTTTTTATGAAAATGTACACTTGTTTTTAAATGGAACCATACCCATCCAAAGCATTCCTTTTAAAGTAAGTTCGGAGTCATCATTCCTCAAGTTTTTTAGTGGCTACTAGCAGGCGCATTAACAGCGTCACATATATGTGACGTCCAAATCAGAAGACATGTTCCCAGGAGATTAGATGAATTTAGCGGCAAAATTTCTATATTTCACCTTTTCTTAAAAATTATTTAAGCTTGATGCAATTTAAAACCAATAATAAACTCAGACGCCCATGAAGAACGTCCCGTCACTCAATAGCACTTTGAGAATTCCATGCCATCTTAGATGAAGGACAAATGAATTTGCTGCATCAGATTAAAGCTATGCTATCTGATATAGGTAACAAATGTCTCTTTAGTACACATTTAAAGGTAATCTACAAGTTAAAAAATTCACTTAAGTATCGTGACTTGCTAATTATGCATGATTTGGTGGATCCATTACACCACAGGCCCCAAGAAAAATGCACCTTGTTATCGTAAGCATCCCACACCTTCAGTTTTGTGCCTCAATCCATCCAGTTTGTTTTGAACGAACAATCTTATGTAATCAACCTTAGGTGGTAAAGTTTGAGCGTCACATATTTATGACAGTGATGGTATGAGAATTTACAAATGGGCAAAATATTTCAGTTAATTGGTAAGGAGAAGAGGAAGAAACAGGATGTGTATCAGGTGATTCGCCTATTCGCATAAAGAAAAGAAAAGCAACTCTTGAAACGCAGAGTTCCCACTCGAACTCGGGGCACCGCTTAATTTTATCCTCCTTGCCTTTTCCTTATGCGCATATGCATGAACCCATTTATTTGCCTAAACCCTGCGAAAAATTGCTTTGAAGAAAGCACAGCCGATATTTATGATCTTTTTGTTTTCTTATGTAACAAACCAAAACCTCCAACAGATTGAACGGTCTGAGATGCAAAAGTTGAAAACACGATGCGTGCACACTGAAGGTCGAAAAGAAGGAATAAAACATAATATAGTGCTGAACGTCTCGTAGGATTTCCAAGAATAGTCTCATTGCAATGCATTGTTTGTTTCGACTGCTGCCTTCGGTTTCGGTCGCTCAGGTGCCCCAGGTGGGTGGGCTGGCCTCCGGGCCATGCCAGCAGCCCCGTACTCTCTGCTTGCTGACTGTAAGTATTCTGCCCTAGTGTTATGCATTCTTTTGCCTTCAAGGAAGTCTGGGGATGCTACATTGGTGGCAATTGAAAGTGGACTCCACTTTATAGAATTTCTATCCCGGTCTATACCGCTTGTGACGAACTGTTGCGGTGCGGAAAAAGAGCACTTGCTATGGATGGGCGAACCTCTGACATCCCAACGAAGTCCACCTCCGTGTTCTGCAAGGAAGCTATTAACAACTGAAGCGACACTAGTCGTGAACCACCTGGAAACGTTTCGTTGCGGAGATTTCCACAATATACCTGCTCAAGGACACCGGTGTTCTAACTTCGCCCTATGGACATGCTGATGCCCGGCAGAACCTCTTACCCTCAATTTAGTTTCCAAACCGGCCGAAAGTCCAATTGCAGTCGAAGCGCCAAGAGAGATCAGTGACGTGTGGTAGTCGAGCATCTGCTCAGTTGCGCTCGAATATCGATGACTATCACTATTAGCCCGTGGATGTCTCTCCAGCACTGATTACGTTGTGATGGGTGAGGCGGGAGGTCGACCACCAAGGGGAGCGTCGCGGACGACGCTTGAAAGATATGGACTATGCAATACTTTGTTTTTCCTGACTGTCGGTTTCGATCTTGATCAGTCAGGTGGCTATATTGACCTAGCCTGGAGGAGCTGGCCTCCGGACCGTGCCGGCAGTGCCACTCCTTCTGCTTGCTTGTATTCTGCCCCATTATTGTATCCTCTTTTGTCTCGGGATGCTACCCTCAATGTCTAATGACCACGCGACTTGGATTAGTTGATGGGTGAAGACTTCAAATTCGAAATAAAAGGGACTCACAGATTCTCTAATCCATGTATCTAATATCGGAAATGAGAAAAAAAGTTTTGACTTGTCATCCTTGAGTAAATTAATTTAGGACAAGTAGAACCTACACTAGCACTTCGTTCCTTTGTAATGAAACAAGTATTTGCTACACCACATAGTCTCCCCTTCCTCTACTATAATTCAATTCACGGAGAGGGCCCATCCTAAGGAGTGAGTTGGTTTTTGGGGTGCACCCAGACTATTTTTGGAAGGGATAAAATGGGATGGAGGTCACTTAGTCTTATCTTTGCTGTAAAACAGCTATCATTTATGAATGCGCCTTCAGACGTAGTGTCACTGCTTATTAGACTAAAACTTTACAAGAAGACAGGAGACAAATGATTTCGTTTCATTCCTTTTATAGACTAAGCAATACCTTCAATGACAGTTTTTATTCATGAATTAGATCAACTAAATTGAGTAGCTTTCTTGTTTGCTCTGTGGTGGCACTATCATGAAGGCTAAAATTTTATACTAATTTCACAACAAGCTGCGTGCATGCATGTGACATCCCGAGCCCATTACTTGGGTCCGGCGTCACACATACGTGACAGGAGCCCTGCGCCCTTTTAATAATAGCTAGAAATGCAAGATGGAGAATGCTGCTGGGTCGTTGAGTAATGTTACTCTTTTAGATTTTAAATAACAACTAAATTGAACAGAAAATTAATGATAAGCAACAGCATTAGAGATAATAATGACATATTTATACTGCAGTGATAAATGCTTCTTCGAGGTCTTGGGAGCAAAGGTTTAATTCGTGTCAATATGGCCATTTGTGATAAATTTAACAAAAATGAGATGATTTTCCGAGGGAACCCATCTCAGTTAATATATTAAATTTCAATGCGAAATCCGAAGAGCTATCATAAACACCCTAAAATTAAGTGAACAATTCTACACTTTTAATAGCGGAATTTAGTAAGACGGAGATGAGCAAAGAATCAGTGGCCTGAACTTGCCATCGGACCCACTACGCTTGAAAGAATGGAGTCACCGTGTGGGACAAAAACTAGTGGAGCGGCGCCTTACTGTAAGATGGATGTTGTGGAAGTGTGCATCCATGCCGCATAAATTTCCTATCTGAACAAACTTAATAAATGCAAAAGGTAGCTGCTTTCAGTCGTATACCTTTCGTGGGCGGATGATGTGTCAGCAGTCCACTGTGACGTCAAGTGTCATTACTTTGCGTAACAAATCAACTGATGATCAAAACCTAAAATGTGGACTGTGACTTGTCTCAGACTAAAACCGACCTACATCACCCGTCATGCATTTTGTGCAATTGTAATTTATATGGATTTCTGTGCACGAAATGCAGTAATGGTAGAGTTTTACAAACTGCCACGGCAAAGTTCTACTAGAGTCGGATTCACAACGCCTCAAAACTGTATTCTTTTTGGGTTGCTCGGTATTCACCGTGGGTCTGAGTCAGCTAGGGCATTTCACATAACTTTCATACCTATTTTCATTAAATGATGGGTCTATTTACACGAGGAGGCCGAATCTTGGTGATTTAGCTATCAACACGGCTAACCAACAATGATACATGAACTCTGAGACACCCTCCAAAGGTACTATGCCAAACACACTAAAAAAGATGTCACTTAAAATGCCAACAAATAAGCATGTAATCGGTGTGCGATCATGAAATCGCACCAATCAAGAATTTCAGATGTCACTTTTCGACGATAAATGGCGACGGTGTCTACCCATCTGATGAAATTTGAGACTTCAATTACTAAACGAATGCTAAGTAAAAGCTAACAGTAATTTGCGGCCGGTATGGAATCCCGTAACACCTAATTTACATTTCTGGTGGGTTCGAGTGCAAGAAGAAATTCAAATATTGGCGTTTTGTCTATCAATAAAACAAGTCGGGAGAATGACCTTGACATGCTCTAGAACTGGTTCAAAGATGTAAAATAAATTACTAAGGTAGGTGATAACGACTTTGTTTGCATGCTTATGTTTTAAATGCCCAAAATTCGTTTACAAAAGAGACCAAATGAAGTATCTTTAGAAAGTTAAAATAAAAGAAAACTAAGACAACACCCTATTAACTTCCCCAAGAAATCGCTTGTACCTTTTCACTTGGAGACACATCGCGCCTATAGCTCATTTGAAATTCAATTTAAATCAAAATCGTTTGCCATATTTTTGTCAGGATAGCAAAAGAACAACAACTACCACAGTTAAAGCGCCTCATTTTTAAGCAAACCAACTCCTAGCCAAAAAAAACACAAATTTGGTGCATCTTCCTTCGCACCAAGAACAGCCCATTTCGTCTCATCTGTTTGCAGCACGATTCGTGTAAATGCTTGTCATTAAACGTATTAAGGTTGCACGTCACAAATACGTGACGCAAAAACTCAGGTAGTACAATGGGAGCTTCATACATGAAAGATGGTGACATTGCATGAATACTTTAAGTAGGTCAATATTTCGATCAATGACAGTAATACCTGAACTATATCACTTTAATTGATTAGAATTAAAACGCCTTAGCTAAAGCGTTCATCGAATCTTTGTGAAAATTTAGAAATAATATAATAGCCTTTATTTCGGATACCCATCATCGTCGTAGGAGTACAGGTTCCTCATTTTACTACAAAAGTGATTGCAAGAAAAGATGGGTGAGGTGGCATTACGACCATCAACACCACTGATCATGCCACCACAGATGCCTGGGTATTGGCAAAACCAGGCGCACAGAAAATATTACCCGCCAATGGGGCTGGGACGACTGCAATGTTGTATGTTGCATGGGGTTGTGCATTGCAGCTCCAGTGGGTGAGTGGGGGATGGGGGCAAACAAAGTCATCTATATGTGTCAGGCGATTGGGCGAAGGGCTACCGCAATCACCGACACCGACATGTGGTTGCCCACTTTTGGTTTCTCCTTTCCCCTATCATTTTCCTATCCCTCCGGGTGCGTGGGTGGGTAGAAGCGTGTAGGTCTACGCAGAGGTTTGGTTGATACTGCCAACGTTCAATCTCACCTTGACATCGAGTGCCCAATGACGTGACACACGACACATGACTCATCCATACACTCCCATCCCCATCTTTTTTTCACATTGGTCTGCATGCCGATTAAAAACATGACTACATCAAGGAGAATAATTATGGAATTAAAACTAATCACAGCGTGTCTTGATTGCAGTTGATAATTCATGGCGTGGCGTTACTACCGCTATTGCCCTTGAAACAGGCAATTCCTGGACCTTGGAATCTGTATAATCGATGCACATCCATTTTCGTGCTTTCTTGCGGTGCCAATCGAAGTCAAGAGCTCTCTCACTCCCCAAACTCCTAATCAAATTTGCTTGTTTCTTTAATAAGTTTGAAAGGCAGAATTAAAAACGAATTTGACGCTTTAGTTAAAAATTACCGTTAAAAAGGTGGCACAAAGCACAAATTCGTTCTGTAGGCACCTGGAAATGAGATGGTGTAGCGTCGTAACATAAATTATTTTTGCAGGTTTAAAAAAACATGGCGTCGGAATCGACACTTTGAAAATAAAGTTGTCCTTGTGATCAGTGGCACTTTATGTGGAATGAGGCCCCTTTCGCCTTAAAATGCCTTAATTGAGTGCGAAAATCTGATATTCAGTAAAGGGCAGTAACGTGGTTGTTGGGGTAATCAGGAGTGACACACGACTCCGGCCATTCACATTAGAGGCGGAATCCTTGCCAAGGTTGTGCATAGTACTTATAGTGGTAATAGTAGCGGCCGTGATCGGGCAGACAAAAGTCATTTTCGTGCATGTGAGTCAGTAATGATCAGTGGTCTGTGAACATGTGACACGGTACACTTTGTTGTTTAAATGAGACAACTTCATTACTGTGATTCCTATAAAAATTGGTGTGTGCTTGGAGTTGGGCGTAAATGATATCTGAAAACAGGATTCTCAATTGCGGAACCTATCGTGGTGAGAAACCAGACGCCATGCTCATCCATTGAGAACTACTGTCAGGAATGCTAGTCGAGCGTTTGAACTCTTCAACGATATCGGAAGGCTAGAAGTAGTTCGGAATACCCTGTAATTAATTTTGACCTTACTATGACCTAGACAGATCAACTTCAGCCAGAAAATAGCCCTTTAATGTGGCAAGCCCGTTGACCTACGATTTCGGCCACAGGAGCACTTCCACTCACTTATTGTCCATTTAACGTGCTCTGAAGACATCAATGAGATACAACATTAAGCATTAAGCCAAAATGTGACCAATTCATTCAACATCATCTCATTGTGTTCGTCATTCAGTCTCTTATTATTTTTCACATTTCAATTTCAAATCGGTCAATTGAACGACGATCTGACAAATAAAAGGTGCATTATTTTGGGAATCGGTGGCTTTGACGCAGAACCAAAGTCTTTAGCGCATATTGTTGAGCTGGCCACCACTCAACCCCTTGAAGAAAATTACAGGTTTAACTGTTGAGGCTATAGTTACACCCAAATGTGGGCACCAAACAATGGTCATTTGGATTTATGAAATATTATGCCTTTCTCTACTCCCTATACTATGAGCACCCATTAATATCGTCGGGACTATCAAATATGGTCATAAACCAGCAACGAATAAGACAACAGAAATGAGGTGACTCACAGTAGAGCGCCTCATTGCGATGACGAAACCAGACGGTGACATCAACACGATGACCCTCCTGATCAAACATCTCCCCGCCAACCTTGAGGACTTGGGTGTCCTTATTGCTCTGACGAATGTTCATCACCGCAGCTCCTCCAGACATGCTGGGTCGAAAAAGAACGAGGAGGAAAAGAAAAATTGAAATTCCCACAAAAGCGTAGACACACAGAAAACCACCCTTCTTCCTCCTCTCTTGATACTAATTCACTGCCTGTGTGCATGTAAGTATGCGTGTGTGTTTGTGGGCTTGCAATCGACCAAACTGACCAATGGGAAGCGCGGAGGCTGGCATTCACGGTGCTTGGGCGACTGGAGGGAGCGCAGTGATTGGATCCCTAGCAGGCTGTGATGTGTGCTATCACGTGTGTATGTGTGTGTGTGATGCGGATAATAGTTGCCGTCATTGCATTGCCGCTTGCAGACACAAAAACAAGCCAATTAACGCCCATGGGTGGGGAAAGGGAAGCCTGTCCCGCCTTGTCTGACTCACTCGAATCTCGCTCCATTGCCATCTTCAGTTGGTCCTACTACCACTGAAGCAGTAACTTTGGCCACACTAAAGGGTTTGAAATTCGTGGTGGGGACGTCGCATCAGTTTAGATTGACAGCCTCAATTCGATTGTTTAAATGAATCTATAAGTGTTTCGAGTAGATTTGAGACCATTCAACGCCGCGATCCTGCACCGCTCAATATAAATGCAGAAGTTGGCTCCTCGGTTTGATTCCCAGTTGGACTAATCAAAGGAAGGCACACAGCGCCAAAAAATAGCTGGGAGATATTTTTTTCCCAATCATAATTGTTATAATTTATCATAACTCGCCTTTCTGAGATGACGACTACACAAAATGTATTAACTGTTCGGGAGCTCTGTTCCACTGCCCATTTGAATAGATGAAAAGCTGACATGCTACAGTGAGTATGAAGAATCCAGCCCCTTAAAAATTGAAAAGCGACATTTGTTTTGCAGCCAGCTATGCGGAAAAGCCACTCTCAAACTATTACGGCAATTCTTTGTTTGTTCTGACTGTCGGTTTTGGTTTCGGTCACTTAGGGCGCCATATTGCCCTAGTTGGGTAGGCTGGCTTCCGGGTCCATGACAGCAGCCCTAATCCCTCTGTTTGTTGAATATATGTATTCTGCTCTAGTAATATGCCTTCCTTTGTCTTTAAGGAAGTCTTGGCACGCTAAATTGTTAGTAGCAGGAAGCAGACCGCACCTTGGAGGATTTCTCTCCCAATCTATACCACTGGTGACAAACTATAGTAGTGCGGATGGGAGAATCTCTGAGATCCCATGACAGAAAGGCTCGGAACAACGTCTGCTTTCGGCATTTACCCCATCTATGTGTTAGGCAAGAAAGCTACTTACAACTGAAACGGCACTAGCTTTGAACCGCCCAGAATAGCTTCTTTAAGGAGATTTCTCTGCCATGCCTGCTTAGGTAGACCAGTGTTTCAACGTCTCCACATGGACACACTGAGGCTCGGCAGAACCTCTTACCCTGCATTTACTTTCCAAACCGGACGAAAGTCCAATTGCAGTCGAAGCGCCAGGAGGGATCAATGACGTGTGGTGGTCAAGCGTCTCCTCAGTTGGGCTCGAATTTCGATGACTGGCACTGTTAGCTCGTGGGTGTCTGTTGCAGCACTGATTACGTTGTGATGGGTGAGGCGGGAGGTCGACCACCAAGGGTAGCGCCGGAGATGAAGCTCGAATGAAGAGAGGGGCTGTTTACCACTTTGTTTGTTTTGACTGTCGGTTTCGGTCTCGGTCACTCAAGTGGCCATATTGCCCTAGTCGGGTTGGCTGGCCTTCTCCCCATACCGGCAGTCCCGTTCCCTCTGCTCGCTAAATCTACACATAATCTGCCCTAGTATTATGCCTTCTTTTGTCTTCAAGGAAGTCTCAGAAAGCTACGATTACCATTAATTTCTGAGCTTTAAACTCCCCAATTTTCTGTCAAATACAGCTAGGAAAACTTTTCTCCCAGATGGATTTTTCGTACCCCAAACTTGAGCATGCGATTCTGCACATAAAACACCATTGGCTACACTTGAATTAGGTAATTATAATTAGAAGATTTTGATAGAATTTGCTGGTTGGGATTGTAACGGCTGGCAGATTTGAGGTCCTTTGTAAACTCAATTTTGCGTTTGTTCTAGCAACACACTTTTTGCAGCAATGTAGTAATACTTAAACAAAAATGGAACGGCTATTTCAAGATTTGCTACTCTTACTTGTGACGCTCAGATGTTGTACTCTGGGGCCTCACGTCACATATGTGTGACACGCCAAACCGAAAGGCAATGAATGCGATTTGGAGGGGACAAAACATCCACCGGTTGATGCCACAACAAAACAATGGAATATTTGGGCCGTGAGGGTTGATTTTTCCTCAGTTTCTGGCGGCCCAATTCATGGTTCGAGGATAAACCAGTTGTTAAATTCTGAGCTATTGACCACTGTAACGTGTCAAGAATCAAAGAATTTTCAACGACTTTTTGAAGCTATCTTTAGCTACGACAAAGAATGACTTATCTAATGGATTCTAACAGGGAGCAAACACTAAAATCTAGTGAAAGAAAATTTCATATCACCGAGTTAACCACGACGTCATAATATTTTATGCATTCAAATTTACTAGGTCTTCAAATAAACATCTCAGTATACTTTCCATAGAATCGTACAAGAATGAGGGCTCTTTATTAATTCGATTCTTCGCAGTCGAGGGGTATTTAGCCTTCACCTCCACCACTGGACACACGGCCACCACTAATGTCGCAAGGCATCAACATCAAGGCTTCTAGATTCAGAAGGGCTACAATTCACCCCATTCCATTCAGTTTGCTTTGAATAGCGAACCTTCTGAACACTTGAAATGCGTTTCCTTTTGGTAAGAACTATGGCGAATCCCTAAATCTAACAAGTTTATGACGAGCTCTTTGTCGGAAAGTTATTTGTGATAGTAAGTCTTGGAGGAATTCATGCTAGTGTCGTGGATGCCTAGTCACAACACATTGAAAGGACTCATGCACCTTTGTAGAGCTTTCAAGAAACGGTTGTCACCTTCTAGGAGCCTCGTGTTGTCAAGTCTTCTTCCTCATCACAACTGGCATTAAGTTAATTCTAGGGACAATAAAGGCGATCTCACACTTGGGGAAGATTTTGTTATTTAGTTAACTTTAATAAATTTTTTAAAAGCTATTTTGCAATCTTTGGATGCTCCTAAGCAACGTCCTTCACAAAGTCCTGCTCGAAGTGCAATTGTTAAGTCACCGGAGTTACTGTGAGGGCACTGTTCTGGAAAGCCAAATCCGCTGTATTAAAAGGGAAAAGTCAAGAAGGCTTCTGCAGAATTCATTAATTTTTCATTCTTCATTTCTTTGTGCATACAAGCCGTAATTCTGGTGTTCGGAATGCAGCTGCCCGAGGGACGCTGAGGTGGGAAATGTGTGGGGAAAACTATCGTTTCAACAAATAACTTACACCCTTAGCGATGTTGACACATACGAAGCTTCAGAAATACCGCCCGTTTACCTACCATAAATGGGAACGGCTATGCATGTGAATAAAGACACGGTTGGAGTCCCACCTCAAGTAGCCAGGAGTTAGACACCTCGGAACAGAAGTCTTTAGTGGTACGGAATGTAGAGGAATCTTCCCTTTTCTTCTCTTCCCTGCCATTAGAAGGCTGGGTGTTCCAAGACATATTTATTTTGATACTGGTGAAAGGCATGATAGAGGAGTGTTTATGGCGGAGGGACCTCCGACTCCTGAGAGGAACCGTGTGCCCTCCCGCCTCTCGCCTATGAGGCGCATTTAAAGAACATAAGTATTACACGGAACTTAGGGTAGAGTTTAAAACGATCAAAAATGATGCCATGAAATTATGACCAGTCAGAAGACATTTAACACAAATGTCAACTGGGCAATTTTCCTAGAGCGTTCGAGGAGAGGTGACTTCAGCAGCTTCGAAGTAGGAATCCTCGCTCAAGGACTCGGAAGCCTCACCAGCAAACATGATTAATAAAAAAACCTAAGGGGCAAAATTTTAGCCAGAGTTCTCAATAAGATTTGCATAAAGTCACGGAAAGACAGTAAACTGTGCATGCAAGCTGAAATAAAGAGGTAAATCTTGATCATGCATTGTGATGCCTTCTGAAATTGTCAAGCGCTCCATTTTCAAGCTCCTCTGTGATGGTATTTACAGAATCTAACAAAGGAACCAAGTAAGTTCTCCATTTTAGGAAAAAATTTTTTATTAATATCATAAAGTTCAATCAACTTCTGATCCTCATTTTCAAAAAAAGAGTCATTTAGGAGAGTAGGATTAAAAGAGGGAAATTTATTTACTTCATCATGTCCTTTTATGGTAAAAAGTAAATAACTACGCCATGACAATTTTATCAGCGTGTTTCTCAAAGATGTTATGCAAAGTTTTGCCTCCAGAAGTCAAAAAAATCTGGCTTTATGAGTGATCTTTCCTGACTTACTGATTTTTCCGATTTTCTCTTCCTACTTACAGTTGGACACTAAAGACCTCGAGAAACACCTACGGAACCATTTCCTCTTCATTCCTGTAATCATTCAGAGTCAAGATGTTTTGAGCTCTGGGGAAGTGAGAGGCAGATGCGAGCAGTGGGAATGAGAAGGAGGCAGTATCGCCTTCGCCTTCCACCTCATACCTCCCATTCCACGGCCACGCTTTGCGTTATGCAATGTGTGCGACATCCCGTAAGCATTGGCACCACCCTCCCACTGTTTCACCAGTTCCGTCAACTTGCCACGAAGTAATTTACTCCCCCACTTCTGTCCTCTCGTATCGAGTTGATGGATGTCAGTTGTCGGTGTTTAGCCTTCACCAAATGAGCAATGTCCTACGCATCATTCCATCCACGGGCCGCCACACCCACATTCACACATTCACACGCCGAGAGCAGTCTTGTCCGAATGAGGTAGTGTGCGCCTCAGTAGCGTAGACTGGTGTGGGTAGTAGGTGTAAATGTCAGGTAAAGTTCTTTGAACACAGGTAAAAGTCTCGATCTAAAGTGCAGATTTTGGAATTATCCCTCGCACTGCAAATTATTCTACACTGAATTCAAACTTGTAATTATGAAACTGAGATCTCAAATGAAGTTGCAGACTGTGATGCAAAAGTTAGCCAAGAATGGCTTGGGAAATCACTGAAAAGTTAGCCCAGACGCATTCCTTGTTTCACCGAACAAGGGGCGCTTGAATGCTTCTCCCCAGAGGTATGGCACACACTAGAACCCGCGCTTACGGCCGGTCTCTCTGCGACGAGCGATGAAAAGTGGAAAGATTAGCTCGCATCGAGGATGGCATGGCGTGATGCCGAATGTCGAGCATTCCGGCTTAGGCGTGAATGCATTCCCTTCGTCACTCAATGCAAATGGCTCGCCCTCATAAAGAGTCGATGGTACAACTCAAGAATGAACTCCCCGGTGAGGTGGAAATCGAGTACAGCCCTCCAACTGGTTCATGCAAACCAGAAGACTGACGTATAGAGCGTTTCCACAGAAGCGAAATGCAGGATGGTGGGCATGGCTGTGCCTTGATTCATGGCAGCTCCCAACTCAGTCAACTGCACACCGAAGTGCAATTGAAGGCGGCTAAACATCGGTACACGGTGCCGTGAAGGTGACTTCGGTGGAGTAAGTAATGCGACGTATTAATGAAAACCTTTCTATTTGGAAGGGATTGGTGGACGGAAATGCGAAAATGCATCAAAGGACACCTCACTTTAGCAGAATAAGCAAGCGACGAACAAGGAGGGGCTGTGGCCCCACCAACCCACCTCCCATAACAGTAAAGTGAACAATAGCCGTGACAGAATTCACACTGGAGGGAGTAATATGGTGCTTTCATTGAAGGTAGGCCTAACGTGGGAAGTATGCCTGATTGCAATAGAGGGAATGACTGTATGGCAAATGAGCTCCATTCTCGTACTACTAAGCAGAAGTGGTGGATTCTGTCCTAGTTCCTTTTGAAGCATGTGGAGAACTGGACCCAAGTAGAAGCAGCCTTACCATTTCTGTCTAACACAAAGTAGTGCAGTCCATTCAGCAGCAGGTAGATCAAACTGAGCACCAAAGCAGTTGTGCTGCTAATTGGTCAAGATTTGAGGAGCTCTAAGGTTAAATGACAATGATTTTAATTCACAGGTGCGCACATTCACACATGCAGTCTGGTGGGGGTGATGTGGTGTGTGCTTCAGCAGTGTGGACCGGTGTGGGAAGTGGGTGCATCGTGTGGGGATGCAACAAACCACAAGTGTCGCCTCTCAGCACAAAGTTACTCCCTTGTTTGGCGGACAAGCTGATTATGTGGCTGTGGGTGAACTGTTTCGCCGTCACCCACGTTACGCATTGCTGGGAGCAATTCCTGGCATTCTATTGGTCAATAATTTGAGCCAATGGCGACGCGTGGCTCCTCATTACAAACAAGAGTCAAGGGCATTACTGAGAGTGACCCGGGTCTCTATACAAAAATCCATTCCTCCATCCATTCAGCCACTTCTGACAAGTTGGAGATTGAACTCAAACAGCTTATTAGCGTTGTACAGGTTTAGAAGGCAGATTTTTTTCAATATCGTATAAAAAACGAGAATTGTAGTCGCCCAATACTTGGTTCAGTGCAATTCTTTAAGTTGTAAATTTGGTATTTTATTCCTACTCGGCCCCTTATTGGCCATTATTGCTTGCTTATCGGTTAGGATTCAAGGATCGTTGTGATGGATAGTTCATTCAACTGGTTCCGCTTATGTCACTGAGACGTTGTGGACCTACTACATCATTTGCACACCCACAAAAAACCCAACTGATGGACGATTCGGGTTCTAAATTAGTCCCAAGGCAATAAGACATATCCAACAGTTTTTATTTCATGCGAAGATCACAAGACCGCTCCAAATGAGACTCGAATTTAAAAAGATTAATTGTTTAATTAGTTAAAAAATACTGCAGAAAATGGGTGGACTTGTACAGACACTTTGTTTGTTGTAACTGCCAGTTTCGGTCTCGATCAACCAGGTGGCCATATTGCCCTAGACGGGTTGACTGGCCTCTGGGCCATGCCAGCAGTCCTTTTCCCTTTAGTTTGCTGGGTATTTTTATTCTGTCCAAGCGTTATGCCTACCTTTGTCCTCAAGGTAGTCTCGGGACGCTACATTGGTGACAGGGAAAAGCGTACCCGACTTTATAGGATTTCTATCCCGACCTATACCGCTGGTGACAAACAGTAGTGGTGTGAAAGAAGTGAACGTGCTACGGATGGGCGAACCCCTGACATCCCATAACAGAAGGGCCTAGGACGACGTCCATCTTCGGCATCTACCCAACTCCTGTATTCTACAAGGAACCTATTAACAACTGAAACGACGCTAGCCCTGAACCACCTAAAACTGTTTCTTTGTGGAGATTTCCTTAATATACCTGCTTAAGGAGACGGGTGTTCTAACGTCTCCCTATGGGCACGCTGGTGCTGGGCAGAACCCCTTTCTATGCATTCACTTTCCAAGCTGGACGAAACCGCAAGTCAAGTCAAGGTGCCAAGGGGAAGAGTGACTTTGTGGTGGTCAAGCATCTCCTCAGTTGGACTCGAATTTTGATGACTGACTCGGTTAGCTGTCGTAGGAGGTTTGCCACCAAGGGGAGGCTATGTAATACTTTGTTATTTTCAGCTATCGGTTTCAGTTTCGGTCGCTTAGGCAACATATTACTCTAGTCAGTAAACTTGCCTCCGGACTATGCCAGCAGTCCCGCTGCCCCTGCGTGCTAGATACACATATTCTGCCCTATTATTATACCTTATTTTGCCTTCAAGGAAGTGACTTCAAAATGCCCCGATTTTCCGTAACTGAATTACAACACCAGAAGAGTGTGGGCAATATTTTCAGGTTTGCAGCAAACTTATGGCAATGATGGTGGTGGAGGAGGCAAGCTTGACTGATTCAGTGTGTGCTTGGTGTGAAGCATCACTTGCCCAGTAGATCTCTTTAAACTATTTCACCGACAGGCCATAGCTTACTAATTCTTAAGGCTTGAAGGTTTTATTTTGCACTGCAACATCTCCAGCCCTTCTCGAAAGAGTAGCGAGCCACTCAAATGCGGAAGGATCGCGGGATTAAAGGCCTGATCGGATGTCTGTGCCAACCTCAGCGACAAAGGAGTCGAGTCGGCATAGTCAAATCTACTCTTAAACAGGCGGCAATTCACTGCACAGTCCTCTTCGCCCTTCGAATGCTATCATGGACTCTCCCCTATTCACCCTCCTGTTCACCTGCTGGGCGGAAACGGAGATACTGTGAACAATAATTGGGAGAAACGATCTATTAGGAAGTCCTGAATGCTAGACGATGTTCTGTAGGGAACGTACAGTAACACCTGTCTAAATGCAAATTTTTGTGCCCAGGCATAAACACTCCCGGCTGCACATGTAGCCACTGTCCAGATCTCGAAACTGGGACGTGTAAAGAGCCCTTGCCATTTTACTTCTTCTGAAGTGCGTTTTTATAGCCATAACCATTCACCACATGTAAACTTCCATCGGTAGCCAACTTAGGAATTCACGAATGGGTGCAGGGAGTCGTCCACCACTGCCACCAAAATGGTGTAACGGATCATCCCCAAAAGTGCTCTGAGTGGATATCCATGCTGCTGGGACGGTGGTGAAACTCATGAAGACCCAAGAATCCAACGCTTCTAAAGCACTTGCTTGGCGGAGGGGAAAACTAACGTCGATGCGTTACTTTTATCTTTGTTTTTCAGTTTTTTATCAATGAATGATAGGAGACTTCTGTTATGGGTTAGTAAATTTCAGACCACCGAAATGCAAACAAGCCATCTCGAATGTGCAAACATCATGGGAATTCCTCCCATCAAAATGTGGAAATTATTGATTCACACATCCATGTCTTGTAACAAATATGTCCGCCTTGCAATTTGGTGATATTTAACTAAGCACACACACACATACACACACAAAAAAACACATGCATACGTATACACGAAGAAGACAGGAGTTGCATCGCACGCGGTTATGCATCCACGGCCATGGCCACGACAGCGGCAACAGCAACATCCGTACACACACACACACACACACTGCCCTGTTAGCGCTCGCGTGCGCACGTGATAGCACGCGGCAAATCGATAACCATACCACCGCATCTTTGGCCTTTGTTTGATTGGCTCACCGCAAAATGGCACACACACACGCACGCGCATGCACTGTGACCACAATTGGTGCATGATGGGCTAAAAATATGACGCCCTCTCACCGCGTCGCGCATCGAGTGTGTTCGCCTGTATCCTCCACAGCCGATGACATCCATCCATCCATCCATCGCCTCTTCCATGCAGGGTGGGATGTAAGGTGGGGCCGGGGGGTGTGTGCACTTATTTATTCCCCTCCCAAAAGGTGAATGTGGCCATGATCGAAATGGTAGTTTGGACTACCGACTGGGGTGAGGTGATGACGGTGACGGCAAAGACGATGGGGATGATGGTTCGACCTCGAGGACAAGGAAGTGCCCGTGAGAGGTGCTATTTAACGGCAGCCGCTTTCTTGCTGACTACAGATTCAGCCTTCCATAATAGATGAGTTGTTACGGTAACCAACCCCCAACTTGTCTAGATGTTAGGGTTATTTGAGGCATCAGTGACGTTGTTTCCATTCTTCTCAAGAGCCATGTCACCAATGGGGGAGAAGGATTGCTAATGAACCTGAAGGTTGGCATAGAAAGAGCCGAGAAACTCAGCTGAATTCCCATGTGCAATCATTCACTGCGGCTACGACTAAGACCTATAACATAAGCATAATTTGTGGCTTTAGAAAAATTGGTTTTCCATACTTATACACACTTACTGATTGTTTAAGTAGTATATGATACGAGAGGTTTCTAGTCTGAGCAAGTAAATAGCGTATTCGCGAGACCTTAATCAAATACCGGTGAGGGGCAATTTATTAAGTTTTGTGAGTTTTAAGAACCTGGTATGCGTCTTTGAAGGTACCAACTCAAACATACGCACCACCCCGTAGAATTTCAGCAACAACTAATGCTTATCTCGAAACCAGGACAGTGTTTTACTGAGGTGGACAACCTTGGACAACTTAAAATCGCCGAAATGCAATTTTACAATATCGAAGGTAAAACGTCTTTCGAAAACAATGTCTACAAGCATATAAAAAGTATTGCGATTTATTTTCCCCCTTGAGGCGGCAAGGGTAACAGATCCACCGTGATGGCAACAATGTGGAAAATTGCACAAAAAATGCTGATAGTGCAGAGCTAGACGATTAATGCAAACGAAGGAGGGAAGTAGTTGAACCGACCTCACAAACTGCATAGGGTTAGCAATTAGCTGATGGTGTAGCATTTTGCCTATTCTGACTCTCGGTTTCGATTTCGGTCACCTAGGTGACAGCAAAAAGCGGACCCCACTTTGTAGGATTGCTATCCCATCTAAACTGCTCTTAACAAACTGTGGTGGTGCGAAAGAAGTGCATCTGCTGCAGATAGGAGAATCTCTGACATCCAATGACAGAAGGTCTAACAACGACGTCTGCCTTCGGCATCTTTCCCGTCTCCGTGTTCTGCAAGAAGGCTATTAACGGCTGAGGCGACACTAGTCCTTAATCACCTTGAAATGTTACGTTACGAAGATTTCCCTAGCATACCTGCCTAAGGATACCGGTGATCCAACATCTCCCTATGGACACACTGATGCTCGGCAGAACCTCTTACTCTCAATTTAGTTTCCAAACCGGATGAAACTGTAGGTGCAGTCGAAGTGGCAAGAGGGATGGGTGATGTGGTGGTCAAGCTTCTCGAATTTCGATGACTGGCACGGTTAGCTCGTGGGAGCCTCTCCAGCACCGATTACATTTTAATGGGTGGTTAGGGGTTTACCAAGGAGAGCGTCGAGGACGGCGCTCAAAAGAAGAGAGAGAGTATGTAATGCCTTGTTTGTTCTGACTTCCGGTCCCGATTTCGGTCACTAAGGTGGTCACATTGTCCTAGACGGGTTGGCCGGACCCCTGTCATGCCAGCAGCCCCTGTTCTCTCTATCTGCTGAATTTATCTATATATAATCTGCCCTGGAATTATGCCTTCTTTTGCCATCGAGGAAGTCTCGGGACACTAGAGAGATTGGGGTTTCCATCTATTTTGAATTTCCTTCATCAGCTTAGTAAAAGATCGGGTGGGCAGCAAATTGCCAGTCTGGAGTGATGGAAAATTTCCATTCCATCGCTTGTGAAATCGGCCAATGGGGATGGTTGACAGTGCTAAGGTGAAGCCTTGTAGAAAACTGAACGGCACTAAAAATGGCCACATTTTTAGTGGGAAATTTCTACGCATGAAGGCACTTATTTTTCTGGAGTAATTTTTCCAACTGAAGTTTTTCTCATGAAAATCGGTGTGGCGTAGATGAGGGGAGCACCTGCATACTATGGTAGCTATGTTCCCATAAAACAATGCCTAAACTGGATATTCCAACGGGCATGGAAGCTCGACGAATTTGGTTGGCAAAGGTATTCAAGTGTGATGTTGTTACATGGCATTGCTTTCCGGCCTATTTGGAAATCTTCAGTGTGTTGACTGGATTGCCACAGCCAACTCTAGTCGATTTTCAGTTGGTACTCCTGTCTATTACCACATCGCATGGGCATGTTAGACGCCACCTAATCATGAGGTCCACAGTGAGAAGTTTGTTTATCGCCCTCAATGTTTTGGGGTTTCTGTAATAAAGGTGCGTCCTGGCGACCCCAGTGAATCATTCTGCCCAGAGTGTCTAGACAGATAAATGAGGTTGTAAAACCATAGTGGCTCCAAAAATTGGGCCAAAACATGAGACCTTCATTTTCAACTTGAAATGGTTAGAAATAGTAGTAGTCTAAGTCTATGTAAGCTCTCCTTCTGTTTCTATCGTGTATAACCACATACAAATCCTAACGAATCTTGGAACAGGCTATCAAGTGACCCTGCCCTGATGAAATCCACTAGCGGCAAAATCAAAGTAACGGCAGCATCTCTACCCACGGCACCACTTTAGTGGAGTGGTTCTTAATTGACATTTAACTCCACAAACTACCAACCACCTTGGGCTCATGGCATCCCGATTATGTTTATAGCCCCACAACCCTTCTGTACGTTGAAAGTCATTGATCTTATCACAAGCGAAGGTGATTTAGAAGAACGGTAATTCCGGGATCGGAAGGGAGAAGTCTCACAACAGAAAGGTCACCAGTATCTTGTCAAAATTTGCAACCACTACGAACCAGCAGAAAAGAAGTCCGTGGAGAACTGCTTGCTATTTGGCTTTATGAACACCCATTTATGTCGTTAACTGAGGCTGTGATGCGCTTTTAATAATGGTACAATCACTCAACAATTCTTAGGAAATGAGATTGGCACATGGAATGAACTCCCCCAAGTAAAATTCTACTCGGAGGTGCTGAGCCTACCGAGGGATGCAATGCTTGGGGAATGAGCCGAGCCTATGGCGGGTATTATCGATGCGCCTTCGCGATACGGAAGGAAATTTACCGCACCATTTCAATTCACACATTTGTTTGTGGGTGTAGTGGAAACGTCGATATGGAGGGTAGTAAAAATGACATCCTGGAGAAAAAATGGTCATGTAGTAGAGTGATGTTTGTTTTTTCTGCAATGTTAGAGATTTGGCATTCTCTTCAGACCTATGATGTCCCGTTTCCTCTAAACATTCACCCAGGAGACAACAAAATTATCACTTGTCATTCAATGAATTAGCATGAGCGCAGTCCCTGTCAATATAATGCGTCAAAACACAGGTCAGTAGGGTTGTCATTCTAAGTGTTCGCTCTCCGTTTGTTCACCCATTTTATCCATGCTTTGCAAAGCTAAGGTGAAATAGACTTAAGTAGTAATGATTATGCTTCACTTTATCAAGGTGCAACTAATTATGGTAACAATTCAGATTGTGTAACCATAGACTTTAAAAGTATGTGATTTTTAGTACTGTAAGCGGCCCTGCACAGAAATGCTGCCTCTGTTTGAATCTCGCAGATCGCAATGCAGCAGGTTGTAATACTTTGTTTGTTCGAACTGCCGCTTTCGGTCACTTGGGTGGCCATATTGTACTAGCCGGTTGGTCGGCCTCCGGGCGGTGCCAACGGCCCCAAGCCCTCTGGTTCCAGAATATATATTCTGCCCTGATACTATGCCTTCTTTTACCTTAAGGGAAGTCTCGAGACGCTACACAGGTAGTTAGAGCGGCGGTTATTTATTCAGCTATCGATTTAGAATAAGGAGGATAATTTGGGGCTTTGCCATCGGACCGCAGATTATACATTGTATTTTTAGACGCCTCCAGGAAAGTCTCGAAGCTCTACAAACAGATTTAAAAAAAATCTCCTAATATAGCTAATGGCCTCAGCCTCTTTACTTGTTGTCTGTAAATGGCATTTAAATCAAATTCCATAAAAAGGGGGGGGGAAATTAAAGGCTGCCAATTTTAACTGGGAGCGATAACAACTTTAGATATTTTGTCATTTATTACTGATAAGCAATTAGTATTTGGCCGAAACGCTTGGGAATGATATGGTGATTGTTAGCCGCTTTCATCGGGAGACAAATGGGAGGAAAGCCTTAGTGGTCCATTAGTATAAGGCAATCATCTTAGCCTCAGGCCTGGCCAAAAACCGCCAAAAGACCTACATAATTGTGTGCAAACCAGGAATAAATGCTTTATTTTCTAAGGTTTTTTGGTCCCAACACAGTAATTATTCTTCAGTTATAAGAGAAACACAAGAATGTTCTATTAGACCATTTCGTGCTGTTAAAATGTATGTGTATGTATGAATAGTTTCAAAAATTAAGATTACAAGCACTAATTTTGCATTATTAAAATCAAAGTTTTTGTTTAAGCCCATCCCGGCCACAGTTCTACTCTGTGTTGATTTTAAAGTAGACTTGGGTTCGCAGACTCATAAATTTAACTACGGACCGTTTCATGCATGAATGACTTCTTTACCATTGCCTTCAGGATTCCATGAAACTATTTTGAAAAACTAACTGTGCGTATTCCATGGGTATAAAGTAAGTTTCGCATCTACTGCTTTAAATACAATTATGTGACATAAGAGGTGATTGAACTAATAGAACAGGCCTTGCATCAGCCCTTTAATGTTATTTTTAGACTCTAAATTACAACTTCATAGTTAGGTCTAATTTAAACTTGGCATATTTAAACTCCCCTTTTTTGATACTAATGATATACGCGCTCTCACCTGCTAAACTTTTACGATGATGGACAGCCCTGTTAATTTTGTCATATGAACCATTTTTATTCTAATTATGTGACAAAATTGCAAGGTTTTAAAGTTAATTATGCAAACTGGTCTTCTTCACTTAAGTAGTTAGTTATAACTTTTTTGGAAGGCATACCTACTCGAAACTCCAAAGCTTTGCCCTGTTCAGTAGGCATAATTTATCTATTATTATGCTAAATAGTGTGCTTGTGGTGGCTTATCTTTGCACTTTAAAACGAGCTATTTTAATTTTATTTTAACAGAGTTTAGCTACATCATTTGCCTTCACCATTTTTATTAAATCATTTTTTTAATTACTTGAGCTTTACTTTAAAATAGATGCTTACTAGGAAATAATTGTTTTGCAGCAGTAACACTTAAAATGGGTTGCATTGGTTATTTTCGAAAAAAAGGTGGGCTCTGAATGGCTGGTTGGGATAGATAAAAGTGCCAAATTTTATTAAGAGTTAGAATAACTACAAAGTATAATTACCAAAATACAGTTGCATCCAACCCGAGATTGTTTAGCAGCATCCACGAATGTGCAATTCAGCTACCACGAAGCGATTCTAGCCTTTCATGAAGCAAATCAAATTTTCTGAAAAGTTTACTCACCATTAGATTTGTATTTGCACTTTATTTCCCAATTATTGCTCCTGATCTGTAAAAATTCTACAACATGCAGTCAATATTTGTAAATGGGTTATATTTGATTGACGACGAGGGAAAGGTAAAAAATAAAGCTGGTCAGTGTTGGAGTTTTTGGTAAACATTGGTGTTCAAGACTCAAGAGTCCTTCGTCCCAGAACTGTGTCACAAATTAATACGAGTTTCCCAAACAACGCCTAGTCTGCATATCTTCATTTTTTGATTTTGGCAAAACAACCTCAATCACCTTGGTAACTAAATTCAAGGCAAAAAAGTCTTGCTTGCTTTCGGTTCTCAAAGGAATATTAATCTTTGCTTAGAAAAATTTGTCCACTGTTATCTTTCTCAATGTGTTTCTGATAATCCCATAGGATTTGGTTGTACGCTTTGCAATTTATTCCAAATTGTTTCTAGAAATTCATGAAGTTAAGATCCTCTTTATGCGGATCGTAAAACTAACCAACGTTCGTATTTATCGTTAGTAGATTACCTAGCCTCGTTTGGTACTGCACTTTTACATTTTTCTTGGTTACCTTCTTTTACTTGGAGAAGAAATGCGTCGGCATCCTAAACGGTGCCTAATTTTTGGAATTACCTTTCTAGGATTAAAGAGGTTTTAAAAAGGAGGCTTTAGCTCTCCCATTCTCAAGTTAACTAATGACTTTCATTCTGAAATTCAATAAAACACGCTACCATGGTAGCGCTGTGGTCTGTGCCATAGAGCAACTTGTAACACACGACCCACAAATCATAGACCAACCCAAACAGCGCTGTCCAGACAAAAGGCGTAGTCGTTTGTGTTTTAAGGCACTCAAATACATGCACTGATGATCTGACTTCGCCTCATCAAGCATGCTAAAATCGAAAACGCATACACATCCTCACGTCAAAGGCCTCAGACACCGTTTGGTGATGTGGTTGGGTGTCAGACCACAGTAGGATGCATCAGCAACAACAACAACAACAACAACAACAACAACCTCGGAAGTGGAAGTCCCACCTCCCACCGACACACCAAGCACCCGTCTCATCTGGAACATCTGACCGACACATGATTAGTAGACGTAGAGTTACAGAAGGGGATGGATCTTCCTCGTGGCAACAGTTAGTGCAGTATACCCATTCACGAACACTTGTATGGTTGATAATTCAACAAACACTAAATGCTGATGATGTTGGGGCTGTGTAGAGTGGCCTCGGCAGTGGTTGAGGCGTGCTGACAGATTTTCTACATCTGAGCTTATTCTTGAGCAATAATGGGACACCGAAATATAAGCGGTAAAGTGCAGTAGAGAACTATGCAGTTTCATTTTTCACGATTATTTTTTTTTTATAATAGACTTAACATTCTTTATTCGATCTGAATATCCTTTGCTCTCAGTGTCATAAGTCCATGAAGCCATTTCGTCAGAACACGGTTCAAACCGGTCCATACTTTCTGATGTGGTGAGAACTGACGTACTTACTGAACCAGCAAAACGGACGTTTCCATAGGCCATGGCGTGAAAAGTGTGTGTGCCCTGAGAAAGTCACTGTTTAGCAATGTACTTCCATTGCCACCTCAAACTGCCTCGTGAGAACGCGTCGAAACTTGCAAATTTAATGGAACCGTGGGTTTCAAATGCACACCTCAGACATTCCTTGTCCAAATAGGATGCCTATTCCCTGGTTAGAGTCAGATTTGAATGCACACTGTGCTATACGAGACTGTTGTGTAAATTTTACTACTTCATAGAGGACCAAAGTTACGACAATGGAAAAGGGAGGTTCGTGTTAATAATAAAACATAAAAACTCTAATCAGGCGTTTGGCTCTAGAAGATGAGATTTGGGATTCATGATACCAGCCAATGGGGTCAGCGTGAGTAGTTGACTTGCTCACAAGGTAGGCAATAACTTGCAATTCGACTCCTGTAGTGAGCTTGGGGAACAAAATGCATCGAACTGGGAATCGATGCTGCTGTAGCGTCCTGGAACTTCCTTGAAGGCAAGAGAAAGCATTATACTAGGGCAGAATACATATATTCAGCAAGCAAGAGGAATGGGGCTGCTGGCATGGCCCAGAGGCCAGTCCACCTGGCTAGGGATATATGGCCACTTTAGTGAACGAAACTGAAACCAAGAGTCAGAACAAACAAATTATTGTATGGCCCCTCACTTCTTTGGGCATCTTCCCCGACACTTATCTCGGTAAACCTCCCACCTCACCCATCACAACGTAATTAGTGCTGGAGAGACACCCACGAGCTAACCATACCAATCATCGAAATTCGAGCCCAACTGAGGAGATGCCTCACCGCCACGTCACTGACCCCTCTTGGCACTTCGACTCGACTTGGAGTTTCGTCCGGTTCGCAAACTAAATTCAGGGTAAGAGGTTTAGCGCGGCATCAGCGTGTCCATGGGGAGACCTTAAAACACCGGTCTCCTTAAGCAGGTATGCTAATGGAATCTCCAAAACGAAAACTTTGCAGGTGGTTCACGGCTCCTGTCGCTTCAGTTATTAATAGCCTTCTTGCAGAACAGGGAGATGGAGTAGGTGCCGAAGGCTGATGCTGTTTCGAACCCTTCTATTATGGGATGCCAGAGATCCTCCCATCTGTAGCACATGCGCCTTTTTGGCACCACTACATTTTGTCACGAGCGGTGTGGGACGGGACAGTCGTGTCCGCTTTCCACTGCCACCGATGTAGCATCCCGAGACCTCCCTGAAAGCCAAAGAAGGCATAATACTGAGGCTGAATACGTATATTCAACAAATAGAGGGAATGGGGCTGCTGGCTTGGCGCTGAGGCCAGCCCACTCGTCCCGGGCAGTATGACCACCTAAGCGATCGAAACCGAAACCGGCAGCCAAAACAAACAAAGTTTTGCATTGCAAATGATACCATCGAGTATGTAACCGTTAGGAATTGGCCTTGATTGAACGAAATTTTGGATGGAGAAAATAAACAAATTTTGTTACCAGTGATCGTATACCGGTGTACATGCAATCATCTCACAGGTACACCACTGCAGAAGTACAACTTACCATTAATTGAAAGAACACCCTCCTTGCTAGGCATACTTGCATCCTAGTACCTTAAGGCACCCAATGCATCATACAATTTTATGTGGGTTTCATTGAAATTTAACTTTCTTTTGGAGACGACAGTGTTCCATTGAAGGATTCACCAGGGAGCAGGAAAGTGCTGTTGTAATTCAAAATAAACTGTGGATACTTTTGAGCTTTCAAGTGCGAATGCGGGTGGCTCACTGAAAGTTCTTTTTACCAAAACTGATCAAAAACACATGGAAAAAAGTATCGTGATAATGGTGATACAGAGCCGTGTGGATAGGTTATAATTTCTACGTCAGACTTGAGGAAGTATTTCAATCACGCTGCAAGTCATCACAATCACCACTCTTTTGGTTCAGCAATAAATGGACCTTTATTAAAATGTAGCTAGTCTTTGAATGTTACGTACACAATTGCTTTGTATTTTAGGCCTTACATTCGCTTTCATGAACTACTTTGATGAAGCATTAGGTATTCGAAGAGGTCTTTCAGCTTGCAGCAACTATTTGTTACATGCAATTTCTCGTGTGGATGCCTTATAAAGCATAAATATAAAATAACTTGTCCATACACCTCCATATTTTTAATCCACAAATCACCTAGTACCATTTGAACATGATGGATGCGATTCAAGCTTATCCATGCCTAACTTTGTTCCGAAGTTCCAGAAGCACGCCCTAAGGTATATTGCATGACATGTGAAGAGGATGTGATGGGTAGAAAGCATTACCCAATTCCCGTTAAGTTAACTTAGAAATTCGGTTCTTCGACGGATGCTTTATCAAGAATGGACAGATTACAGCATATTGTGCCGGAAGTAAATTATTCGTTGCATTTTCTGTCATATTGTTTACGTTGACAAGACAACTGCATGTAGAAAAGATCTAGGTCCTATTGAAATAGATCTCCCAATGCCACACTCTTTACTTCTTCTAAACGTCTATGGATTTGACTGATCACCCCGTGGAATTTCTATTGGTTCACTCAAGGTCGAATGTAGCCTCACCACGGAGACGATTTTCCAGCCTTCGTCGTCGCTCTCTGCAGGGCTCCACCACTGCTGGCGTAATCCCAATCAACGGCAGTCCGGGCGTCGCCACGCCTCCTGGTACTCGTTCAGCCTCCGTCAAGTTTGCCATCAGTGCTGAAACTGCACAACAAAGTACGCAACCCAAAGTGGTCTACAACAACACTACCATCTATACGCCAATCCGCAGTGTTGGAAGCGGCCGAGGTGCCGATTTGGCCCAGGTTCACTTCACGGTGGAAGTCAAGTTGCTCAGCGATGAGCAAGAGCCTCTGCTAATTGACGTCAATGCAAGTCGATCCTAATACGTTGTTCGTCATAAACGACTTTGGCTCCATTATCTGTTAAAACCGGTTTTTTACTTTTCTGCATAGTCCTCTGTTGCATTTTATCAGTGTCTAATTATTGCTCAAGAATAAGCTCAGATGTAGAAAATCTGTCAGCACGCCTCAACCACTGCCGAGGCCACTCTACACAGCCCCAACATCATCAGCATTTAGTGTTTGTTGAATTATCAACCATACAAGTGTTCGTGAATGGGTATACTGCACTAACTGTTGGCACGAGGAAGATCCATCCCCTTCTGTAACTCTACGTCTACTAATCATGTGTCGGTCAGATGTTCCAGATGAGACGGGTGCTTGGTGTGTCGGTGGGAGGTGGGACTTCCACTTCCGAGGTTGTTGTTGTTGTTGTTGTTGTTGTTGTTGTTGTTGCTGATGCATCCTACTGTGGTCTGACACCCAACCACATCACCAAACGGTGTCTGAGGCCTTTGACGTGAGGATGTGTATGCGTTTTCGATTTTAGCATGCTTGATGAGGCGAAGTCAGATCATCAGTGCATGCATTCGAGTGACTATGCCTGTCATCCTGGTCAATGGTGTTTGTGTTGGTCCATGGCATATAAAGCAGTGTACCTCCTAGAATAATATGCTTGCTTTCAATCAGCAATCGCTCACAGGCAGATGGATGATTGGGTGGATGGATGATTAAAAGAATAAACGATAACCAAAAGCCTTTCAGCATCATCCTTTACTCTTGTTTGTAATGAGGAGCCACGCGTCGCCATTGGCTCAAATTATTGACCAATAGAATGCCAGGAATTGCTCCCAGCAATGCGTAACGTGGGTGACAGCGAAACAGTTCACCCACAGCCACATAATCAGCTTGTCCGCCAAACAAGGGAGTAACTTTGTGCTGAGAGGCGACACTTGTGGTTTGTTGCATCCCCACACGATGCACCCACTTCCCACACCGGTCCACACTGCTGAAGCACACACCACATCACCCCCACCAGACTGCATGTGTGAATGTGCGCACCTGTGAATTAAAATCATTGTCATTTAACCTTAGAGCTCCTCAAATCTTGACCAATTAGCAGCACAACTGCTTTGGTGCTCAGTTTGATCTACCTGCTGCTGAATGGACTGCACTACTTTGTGTTAGACAGAAATGGTAAGGCTGCTTCTACTTGGGTCCAGTTCTCCACATGCTTCAAAAGGAACTAGGACAGAATCCACCACTTCTGCTTAGTAGTACGAGAATGGAGCTCATTTGCCATACAGTCATTCCCTCTATTGCAATCAGGCATACTTCCCACGTTAGGCCTACCTTCAATGAAAGCACCATATTACTCCCTCCAGTGTGAATTCTGTCACGGCTATTGTTCACTTTACTGTTATGGGAGGTGGGTTGGTGGGGCCACAGCCCCTCCTTGTTCGTCGCTTGCTTATTCTGCTAAAGTGAGGTGTCCTTTGATGCATTTTCGCATTTCCGTCCACCAATCCCTTCCAAATAGAAAGGTTTTCATTAATACGTCGCATTACTTACTCCACCGAAGTCACCTTCACGGCACCGTGTACCGATGTTTAGCCGCCTTCAATTGCACTTCGGTGTGCAGTTGACTGAGTTGGGAGCTGCCATGAATCAAGGCGCAGCCATGCCCACCATCCTGCATTTCGCTTCTGTGGAAACGCTCTATACGTCAGTCTTCTGGTTTGCATGAACCAGTTGGAGGGCTGTACTCGATTTCCACCTCACCGGGGAGTTCATTCTTGAGTTGTACCATCGACTCTTTATGAGGGCGAGCCATTTGCATTGAGTGACGAAGGGAATGCATTCACGCCTAAGCCGGAATGCTCGACATTCGGCATCACGCCATGCCATCCTCGATGCGAGCTAATCTTTCCACTTTTCATCGCTCGTCGCAGAGAGACCGGCCGTAAGCGCGGGTTCTAGTGTGTGCCATACCTCTGGGGAGAAGCATTCAAGCGCCCCTTGTTCGGTGAAACAAGGAATGCATCTGGGCTAACTTTTCAGTGATTTCCCAAGCCATTCTTGGCTAACTTTTGCATCACAGTCTGCAACTTCACTTGGGATTTCAGTTTTAGATTTACAAGGTTAAACATACTGGTCTCGGAAGAAAGTGATAATTTGCTTTAAAATCCCATCAAAGTACGTGTAGAGCAATTTGCAGTGCGACGGATATCTTTAAAATCTTCACATTAGACCGAGACTTTTTACCTGTGTTCAAAGAACCTAATCCTAAACTTTTCAACCTCCTTTTCTTATAAATTACTTTAAGTAAGATTTTTTTTATGCATCATTAGGACAGGACGGCTATGATTTAATCAGACTTTAACTCAAGCGACCGTTAAACAGCTTCATTTTAAAGATTTATCTGAAATTAATTCCTGGAATTGCTTTTACGGATCTTGGGCTACTCTCGCATCATTGAACACGCATTCCACGTGCCGGTGTGTCACACTTGCGCCGTAGTTGCATCACTTGTGTCGTAGAACGACAACGGCCGCGTTATTCGCAGCGTCTGCTCACGATTATGGCCACCGCGTCAATCAAACCCGCCAATTGCAGTGAGCAAGTGAGTTAGGCAGCAGAGGTGTGGGACGACGGGACTTGGGCGTCGACAATCCCTCCCTCGCCCTCCCTTCCTTTTAATCTGCTAACTTGTGTGAACGCCCTATCTGGCTAACTGCCTTGGAAATAAGGGGGACTTATGATCGAACATTCCGTCCCAGTTCCACAGTTTTTGTTGTTGACGGCTTTGATAAGAAAATTTTATTAAGTGCCACATACATTACACTAGGACTTCTGGATAATCGACCACAACCAAGAGTACGTATTTAACTTTAGAAGAGATCAGTGTTCATAAACACCGTACAAATATGTAGCATCTGTTTCAGGTACCATTTTGACACTGTTTTTAAAAAGCCTCTGCATACTTATTAACTTGTCTTTATTCATATTAGCTATAGCTCAAGTAGTAGCTTCAAATGTTAGCAGTCCAAATGCGTGGAAAGGACTATGGCCTTTCGGTATCACAAACGAGTAATTCATCCCAACTACGATCCTACGCATTCGTTTGGCTAAAATTTTGTGAAATTTCAAAGTACCTGACGCTATCTCTTGACATTGAGTTTTTACTTATCAACCTTTTTACCTGGAATCCTTCAAAAGTCTGACACAAGTCTGACTATGAGTCAAAGTTATAAACATTCTTCCAGCTTTCAAAATCATGCCATTATTAGAAGTTTTGAAGCATCCAGTGAAAAAATCGTCCCACAAACTATGACATTCATGCAACCTTCTTTTAATTGATGATGATTTTACTAACTAGAAAGGATGGCATTAATAATTATTCTTGGATTACCTCTAGTAAACCATGTGAAGCCCTTTCGTTGGTACTCAATCCTAGTGGTGTAATTAAGTTCCCCTAAAATTAAAAAGTCGTGGCAATTTGCTGTTGAGAACTATTTAATGAACTGTCGCTTTGTTTGCACTATTCGCAAAGTTCCCATTTATAGACTGCAAACTTCCAACCGATCTGCTAGTTCTTCAGTCGGATTAAATATCTACCCGTTTACAACAAAAAACACAAAACAGAGCTTAGGATTTCCAAAGGTCTGCTGCAATGGTTAAAGGATGACATGACGTCGTCTTTCGACATTCACATCCTTTGTGGCTTTAAAATTTCACGAATAAAGGGCCATTCTACGCACCCTTTAACGAGTTAAAACATTTTCTCACACCATGATAAGTTAAGTCCCTTGGCAAAAAGATCTGTCAAAACGATGCTTATTATATTTATTTGCATTTATCTTATCTTTTTTCCCTACAACCGTTTGCCGACTAGCAGTGGGAGTTCTGCCAATGCATGCAAAGAATCATGTATGTATTACGACTTTTCTTGCCAATGAAATCACTGCGATGCAAAAACACCTTCTAACTTTAAAAGTCTATAACAAAGGTCTACTTTTGTCTAAAGGCTACGTCAGATTGATAGCTACATACGAAGCATTCCAGCAGTACAACCTGGTTAGATATTTGTACACGTGTGACCTCGGATAGGGCACATAATGCTGTGAAACCTCAAAGGCCTCGATTTGTCAACGCTCTGAGGGGTGCGTTCTAAATCAACTCACCAAAATGACTTTATTAGGTGGCTTTACGGCAGGGCGTAGTCCACATTTCCAGTCATTCCACATCCTACCACAGATATGGCAGAGCCTCGGACTTACATAAAAGTATGGACAAGAGGGCAATTTAAAATTCTCAATGGTTATATCAGATGAGTTTTATCGTTGACTTCCTGTTTCTTCTCAAAAGCATTAGCTAGGAGAAGTTTTTACAGTTAATAGAATTTCTTGTCATTATTCTAGGCTTACAAGAAATCATTCTTGCTTCTGTGTTTTTAAATGGCTAATCTTATCAAGTAACTAATCACATCGATTGAGGCTAATATGAAAATATTTGCAACTTAATTGGAAGTTTCGGGTTGATGAAAGAAAAGGAAGAAAACCTTATTTTGGGGAGTCTAACCTGTATCTCCTTTCAATCGAACCACCCTGCTACCGCATTACAGGCTTCAGTGTTTCACTGTCAATTTTAAGAGCAGCCTTAGCTCAGAGACGTGTAAGTACAACTGCCGACCTTCATAGCAGGCTGTGATTCAATCAGGCATTTATAGAATGTCCAAGATGCTGAGTTGAATGCTTACTGTGATAGATTTGCCCGTTTTAGGCCCCCTGACGCTATCATTCATCTCCACCACACGTGTTGCATGCTTGTACGCACTCACCAGCATTGTTGCTAGTCTTCCGGAGGGGAGGGGTTGAGTTGAGTGAAGTAAGGCGGAGCGTCCCTTGCTGCTGGTGGCAGTAGTGCCGTGGTAGCATGCTTCTGCCCACGTGGATATAAAAGGAAGAGTCCCGGTTCGGCTTGATCGCACCAATGCATTACATTTAATTGTATTGTCACTATGCTTAAAAGTCAAGTCACTGAAGTTGATATTTAGTTTTTAAATAAAAATTGTAGCTGCAGATGCCCTGCCAACTCCAAAGGGCATATTACTTATCCTGGATCGTTGGGCGGCTCTGCAAATCGGCATACCTAGTTCCCTACAAAGAGGGCTCCCAATTAAAAGTTGTTTTACTTTGAATATTCGACGCCTTTTAATCACTCTATGGCAAGGGAACCATTTTTAACCTCATATTCAAGGGAGAGAACTAAACAAAAGGTTCTGGCTTGTTTTTAAGGCTGCAGCTTTCGGGCAGTGGCTATTTGACGAAGTAATAAAACAATTGGGCGGTCTTCTGGAAAGTGACTACTTCGGTCTCCGATACTTGGATAAAAATAAGCAGAGGGTAAGTTGAGGACACTTTGTTTCACTTTCAATCCCTCTTCTAAGCATAAAAGAAACTAACACTCTTCATCCGTCTCTTCGGTACAGCAATGGCTTGACCTCTCAAAAACTGTCTACAAACAACTCAAGAGTGAGTCTTTTCTTATTGTTTTCATTCTATATTCAATTGGGTAACCAAGGAAGACTTAAAATGGTGCAATTTTTCTTTGAAAGATGTCATACCTCGGTCATTGAACTTCCGTTTTAAACACTATCCTGCCAGGCCGCTGAAAGAGCTGAAACAAGAAAAGTCCAGGTATTTTTGGCTCGAGTCGGTGCTAAAGTCTCTTCCAATGCCTTTTGGCTTAAACCGCTTTTAATTGGGTTTGCAAATGGACAGTTGGAGCTTCTTTTATAAAAACTGCTAAGAGGGTTATTCCGTACGTCACCGGTTGTGGTCTTCCTAATTACTACATTTCAATCAAATGTTGAGTCTTTCCATTTGAAATGGCGCATCATAATACTTTTCCCCAAAAAATCTGGGCAAGATTACATGAAAAGGTGACAATATACTCAAGCATACTGCCCAAAAAACAGAATTTCGGATGCCACCACTTTGACTCATCTTGGAACGTAGCACACATTACTCAGAGAAGCAGATGGTGCACAGCGATTCACAGTTAGCGTCATCCCTGGTATTTACTTGTAGTCTTGACGACGGACGGCTGACTAATACGGCCTAACTAAGTTCCAGAACCCTAATGATACCCATCATACACTCCTTTGAACGTGCGTAATGCTAAGATTATAATTATGCTTACGCTTAGCCACAGAGGATGCATCAATTGGCCACATACTTACAAATTTTTTCTGCTCAAATACATTGCTAGATACTTGCTCTATCTGCAACTCCGAAGGGACTTGCACAGCGGACGCCTCATCGGTCGAAACAATGACATGCACGTCTTAGCCGCCTATATTCTTCAAGGTCATCTCCTACTCCACATTGATTTATTTAATCTTTATAAATCTGAAATGCTTTTATTTTATTTCACAACTAATCTAAAGGCTTTTGCAAGGTATCACTATGATACTCAGCACTAAGAGCAATTCTATTTTGTTTGGTAACGGCCACGCATTACAGTTGATGTCACCATGACCACGTATTATTAGGGATTTCCGTATTCCATAAAAGATAAAAAGGATGCAAGAGTCTGAATTGGAGCAAAATGTGGGGCTCAGGCGAAGATCAAGGCAAGACATTATAATGAAGCCAGCTATATTTGCATAAAACTCGCAAATGCAGCATTTTGTGCATTTAGTCTGCCCGTGTTACTTTCCTTGGACCTTAATCAATGCAAGCTTGTGACCAAGGAAAAGAGTTCCTACATCATTTAAACTAAAAATTCATACTAGTTTAGTTGGTAACCATAGCTTTTGGTTACAAGGCATTGTGACAATCACCCACATCTCAAAAGCAAATTACTTTAATGCATTTTCGTTTGGTGTAACATTTTTAAAGAAGAAATTTGGTCTTAGGTTTTCTTGAGAAAAATACTTGATATAAATAAGTAGTCTTGATTTTGTAGGCGTCAATTCCCGGGAAGTGTGTCAACACTCCTGTGAGCGTTCATTTAGCTAGTGGCGTTAGTGTTCGTTACTCGACTCCGTCTCCAAAAAACTCCTCGACATGAAGTGAAAAACTAGGCCCACTAGTAAAGTCACCTCATTTATGCGCCTAAATTTACCAAAGCCTTAATTCCAACATTTGTGGAGTCCTGAATCATTTCCGGAAATGATTATAAAGCTTAGAGATGTGGAAAAAAAAAAATGCATCATAGGTACGACCTCCCGACTATGCATCCAAAGGGGAAGTACAAAACTTGAGGTTATAAGCTATAAGGCAACTCAAGCTAGTCACATTTTGTTACACAGTCCTTCTTTTCCTGTGACCGTCGTTCCCGACACTTTCTACAATCATTCGGCCGCGTCAGGTATCACAACATAGCCGATACTTTAAAAACCCCCTATCAAGGTAGAGGCGATGGACATCAAAGTATCTCATAACCGAGGGGACGTTCCGATCGTTTTCAAAGCTTGTGGCGAAATCCAACGACCTTCAACTGTTTCAGCATTTCTTGTTCCAAAATGCTCCACGACATGTGTAGGGCGAATGACCTTAAAACGGACTTGTTGTAAAAATGCGCACAAGTTGGGATAATCTTACGCAGATGGCATTGTGCACCCATCGGACACATCCGGCTTCCCATTTTAGCATCCATTAAAAGACTCAATGGAATGACTGCCGGGGTTGTGGGTTGGAGCTAATCGGGACCCCCGAAATCATCACGGACATACTACATTCACATCCTTCACATCCATTTTACTACAGAAGGTCTTAGTGTACCAACACGACACAAACTATGACAGATATGCACGTTTTTGGCCCCCCGGCCCTTTCTCTCATCTTTACCATACAGTGTTGCATGCTTGCACGCACTCACCAGCATTGTCGCCAGTCGTCCGGAGAGGAGGGGTTGAGTAGAGTGAAGTGGAGCGGAGTGTCTCATGCTGCTGGTGGTAGTGCGCTTTTGTCCACGTAGATGTAAACTCAACAGTCCTGGTTCGACTTTAATCCGTCACGTTATCCAGATTTCTTATGTTTGTCCTCTGCGGTGGGCAACGTTAGAAAATAGGCCTTAAATGTAACTAGGACAAATCAATGTGTTTATTTTACCCATTATCAATAAATAACTAATTTATGCTTTCTCTAGCTGAAATAGGTGACATCGATAAGTTAGAAGACTACCTGGGAGCGAACGGATCGTTGGCGGATCTGAAGATGTTCGAGAATATGACTCCGCGTGTTGAGGATAAAATTCGCGAGCTGTACAAAACTCTCCGGTAAGTTGACTTCTGTTTGCCTCCAGACCTTGATTACCTAGTCCTCATGGCGTTTCAATAAAGCATGTCAAAAATGGGTCAGTGAAATTTAGGACGAAAAATTAACAGTAGGCATTTCTTGTTCAGAGAATAGGTATGCTCGGATAATCGTAAACATTTGAGTAGCAGAAGAATTGGGTGGTTTGTAAATGAAAGACGCTTGTTTTAATGCTTGACTGTCTTCTGGAGCACTATAATGGCTCCTAACAATTAAAAAGAGGAAAAATTTAAAGGACTAGATGTCACCGCTTTCAAATGCGACTTCCTTAAAAGTGGGAGGCAAACGCAAAAACACACTTATTTAAACACAGGTTATTTGGTTACTTATTTTTCTGTTGAGAGGTTTCAGAAGCAGTATTTGAGGCACAAATTATTAGCTAAATATTAGTAAAACACTCCCTTCTCATGCCTTTATGAAATTAGTTTGTTAAAGGTGTCCGTGTCCTCAAAAAATGAACCCACTCATGGGTCTTAAATAGTCTATAATGGTTCTAAAGTTCCACTCTTATTCACTTCTCCAGGTGGGTAAGTATCACAAATGGAAAGACACTAAGTGAACTAATGAGCACCATAGAGGCAAGACCAATTGTGATACTTTAAAAAGTAAGTTACACTCAGGCAGGCAGGCAACAAAGACATCCACGCTGAGGCCTTTTTTGCATTCATTGCAATAGTTGGGAGCACAGCAGACTCCAGGCTTACGAGCACGCACTAGCACCGATGCATAATAAGTTTGCCATGGTAAAGCACCCATAGAAAGCATTTGTTGTTTCTCATTTCTTGAATAAATTACAGTTCTGTCATCTGTCAGTCCTCCTTGAGTCATCAGTACCATGCTTTAGGACTGCTTTGATGAACAAAAATCACATCACCATAGTTTTGGTTTTTGTGGTTTTCCCACCTAAGAAGGATAGTCAAATGTCAATTCACTCCACCGCACCTTTAAATAAGTCTGAATAAATACTTCACCCAGAGCCCAGACCATAGCTGAAAAGCAGTTATAGAAAATAAGTCCTACGACTGTATTACATTCAAATTGTGAATTAGTGGAGAACGATGCCAAATTTTGGTCAAATGTACAAAAGTAAACCCATGTTGTTCCAGTTATGGGAACAATAGACCAAAAAGAATAAAATACTCGTTAGCTGATGATGTCAAAAACCCTAACCATCTTCTACTTAAATAATTTAAAATAGTGTACGACCTTCCTGTCCATTAGTTCATTGGTTCGACCAAAGTTAGGGTGCGTTAGTTAAGCCACAATGACAAGTTTAGAATATCTTTTATGCATAAAAGAGATGAGATTAAAAAAAATAAGAAATTTCTCACTTTTCCGCACATTCAAACTTAGTAAATGCAAAATCTTCAAATTTCTTGATTGGCTAATAGTTGGTGACGACTTTGAATATTTTGTCTAAATAAACCACTGTATTTCATTAAAGCAATCATCTATTGTAGCGTCCCAAGACTTCCTTTAAGGTAAAAGAAGGCATGGTACTAGGGCAGAATGCACTCATTCTGGAAACAGAGGGCTTGGGGACTGTTGGCACGGCCCTGAGGCCGGCCAACCGGCTAGCACAATATGGCCACCCAAGTGACCAAAACTGGCACTTCGAACAAATAAATCATTACACAGCCCCTCTCTTCTTTCAAGCGTCGTCCTCGACGCTCCCCTTGGTCAGCCACCCGTGTCAGCCATCACAACGTAATCAGTGCTTTGAGAAGCACCCACGAGCTAACCGTTCCAGTCATCGAGATTCGAATGCATGTGTTCTTGTGAGCAAAATCGGCAGTTCGAACAAACAAAGTATTACAACTTATATATATTCAGGAATCAGAGGGATTGGGAACTGCTACCATGGCCGGGAGGCCAGCCAACCTGGCTAGTACTATATGGCCATCCAAGTGGCCAGAGCCGAAACCGACTGTCAGAACATACAAAGTGTTACGCATGTGTGTACTTTTAGTCTTAGAGCTATTTAAGTTGAATACTGCCCCAAATTTGTAGGGGTCTGTCAGCGGCTGAAGCAGAGGGCAAATTTCTAGAACGTGCATCGGAACTGGAAACGTACGGCGTCGAGCCCGTGTTTGTGCAGGTAAGCTGAATTATTCTTGCTCCTTCCACAATGACCATCAGCTTCACATACCACAAGAGTTTCATTAATGCGTGCCTTGTCAAATCTCACGATATCGCGCAAAAGCATTCTGGCATTTCTCTTAATTTCCCTTCTCTTTCACGTTTGAATGTTAAAGTTATTCGGCACAGGGTCCATAATTTCTTAAAATCTTGTAATCTTACGGGACCCCTTTTGGATACTCATTTATATGAACTGAGTAAATTAGTAGACCTTAGTAATTGCGGTCGAGAAGGTGATTTTTGCGTTGACTTTACTTGTCCCAAATAACCTCCATTTTATTTGCTTCGTATGTTTTCCGGAGCAGACGCCATGGTAAGTAGCTAAGTTGGTCTACTTTTAGGTGCTGAAAGCAAAAGCTGTATTTTTAACCCCGCACCTATCATAAATTTACATGTCTTTTAGGGCTTTAACTGTGTACATTATAATTAATTTATCCAATTTATTTTCTTTAATTTTTTCCTTTTTTGTTAAAAAGGTATGCCTGCTAGCGATGTCCATGGTCGAGAATATAGTATGGCTCCGTCCAAAAATAGTTGATTTTAATAACTAAATAAAAGTCCCGCAACCATATAAGTTAAAAATTAAAAAAAACATACTATTTCTGCATTGCAGGATAGAAAAGGAAACCATTTTTACGTTGGTCTTAGCCACGAAGGTGTCACCGCATTTCGGGGCAATCGTAAGGCACACGTTTTTTCCTGGTATGGGTACTGTCTTCGTCCTTTTCGCTTTACCTTGTCTTTACCAAACAAACATATGCATTTTTTAATTGAAAATATTCCCTTTGTAGGGTTTTAACGACAGAAGGATAAGAATTGCTTAAAAATAAGAGAAGAGTCATAGTTCAAAAGCACCATTGTCAGCATGCGATGCATCAAGAATCTGCCTTTGGAATGTTCAATGCTAAAAGGGGTATCACAGGACAAAACATTTATCAGCAAACGAAAACCAAGAATAAATAGTAAGGGTAAAAGGAACCGCATTCAGTTTCAAGTAGATGTTTTAGTTTTCAATAACGATCAGGTTAGGTTCCTATCCAACGTACTGAGGAATGTCTAAATGACTCCTAGTTGCTCCATTAGAGACAGTTTAAACGTCAGTATTTCTCCTGGATTTTGGCAGATACATTGGAGAAACATCAAATATGGCCAATCTTTCTCTGTTTGCCTATTAACTAAGCGCAAGTGAACTGGATAAATAAACACCTAATTGATTCGCTACAAAGTGCCGTTTTGAATAATTTCTAAGATGCCATTGTTTATTAACCAACTTTTGCTTTATCCGAAAGGTCGAAGATACATCGAATAAGCTACGACGGAAAATTATTTATTATTCAAGTTGAATGGGAACAGGTAAGTTGAGAAATGCAGCCCGGACATCGAGTGTTCTTTACTAAGGGTCAGGTTAGTTTTGTTTATTTTTAGAGGAGGCACACTCTTGGATTTAAGTGCCAAACTACAGAGGCTGCAGAGGCCTTGTGGAAATGGGCTGTTGATCGACAGTGCTTTTTCACGTGAGTAGCCCGCACAGTCTGCCTACTTACAAACCAAAAGTAGAGCAATTTTTATCGGGCAAATAACATCCGCATTTTAGTTTGAACAAGTCAACCGATGCAAAGGCATCAAAGGCGAGCGGTCGTTTCTTCAGGAAACGGCAATTCTACTCCTTCACGTATGTAACCTGTCTAACTCTTGCAAGTACTGTTAAAATCTCTTTAACATCTTGCAACTCCCTCCAGGGGGCGATGCCAAAAGGAGATGCTTCAAATCACCACGTCAATGCCGAACATTCCCCAGCCCAGTGTATCTAGGTGGGTTTGCGTGCAAATAAGTGTTGAAGAAGTTCCCTAATGTAGCATAATGCCTATCTTTTAAATCCTTTGTGCTACAGTGACTTTTTTGGAAAGGCAAGGAACACTACAGATGGTTAGTTTTTCTCGACTCATTTGACTGTGTCCACTTGGAGACAGGATTGGCTCTTTGGCTGTAGTTGGTAATAATTCGAACTTCATGCCCGTATTTTTATAAAAACGCTCTTTCAATTACCTTGATGAAGTTGTTTAAGCCAGGTGATCAAAAAAGCCCCTGCAGTTATTGTTATAACATCCAGCTATGATTTTCGGTGGCTTGTAGAGGCTTAAAAAGATTGTATAGTTACTAATTACTAATCTATCGACGCACCTCTTTGTATTTTGTATCATTTTTCTCTTGTTTCTTACTCCAACTCATCGAATGGCAGTTGAACATGAGGAATGTGACCATGGGGGAAGGCGGGTCGACCAGCATCAGAACCCTACGCCACCCAGAATCACATGATGACTTTACTATGCAATAATTCACATGTAGATGGATGGATGGATGGGTGGATGGATGGATGGATGGATGGATGGATGGATGGATGGATGGATGGATGGATGGATGGATGGATGGATGGATGGATGGATGGATGGATGGATGGATGGATGGATGGATGGATGGATGGATGGATGGATGGATGGATGGATGGATGGATGGATGGATGGATGGATGGATGGATGGATGGATGGATGGTTAAATGATAGTTGGATCCCGTTCAGCAACACCCTCGACTCCTTTTCATAAAGAAGAGTTGTGCACCTCGATTGATTCAAATGAGCGACCATTAAAGTGCCGATAATTGCTTCCAGTAATGCATAACGTGGGTGACAGTGATGCATACACCACCTTACCCCCAAAAGACTGCTCTCGGCGTGTGAATGTGTGAATGTGGGTGTGGCGGCCCGTGGACGGAATGATGCGTAGGGCATTGCTCATTTGGTGAAGGCTAAACACCGACAACTGACATCCATCAACTCGATACGAGAGGACAGAAGTGGGGGAGGGGGGTGTGGGAGCAAACATGTTCACGGGAGGGAGAAAGAACTGGTGAAACGGTGTGGGAGGGGTGCTATTTTTATGATATGACGCAAGACCCTACCACCTCATACCGCATAAGGCCAAGTGTGGTCGTGAGATGGGAGGAGTAAGGTAGGAGGAGAAGGCGATACTGGTTTGATTAGGCTCACTTATGAAGGGTATAATGATGCATCCAATTTCTGGTCTGTGCCATCGAACACCGGTTGCCGAATCACAAGCTATTATTATTCACCATTTATCTGTTCTTTTAGGAGTCGAAGTCTTCTCAACATCGCAAAGTACGTGTACACGCTCTCTTCATCCTCTTTACTTTTAGTCTTTGAGGTATATCATTCCACAGAAGTCATTTTATTCTCATTTGTCCTTAGGAGTGTGAGTCAAAGTCGGCAGACGAAGAGCCATGAGCAGCTCAATCGCTCTCTCGAAGAGAGCACCAGCCACCTAACCAATGAGAACACATCTCCCCCCAGATCGGCATCGATCGATGTTCTCTCTGGCTGTGTGCGATTGGCTGGTGTTGCCTCTGAGTCAGCCGAGCAGCTGAACAGACGACCATCGGAAGCAACCAATCACAACAATCGTGAGCTCATCATTGATGTATCTTCCATCTTTAAATTATTACTACATTCAGTATGAAGATGAGCAGATAGGCAGGCAAATTTCTTCAAACAATACGACCAATCATTGGACAGTAAATTGACCAATAAGCTTTCTTGAATAAAATATTAGGGGGTGGTCCCGCCATCCACAGAGGCCATTCGCCCTCAGGCAACCTCAAACGATTAAGTAGTTGACTGATGGGAATTATGCCACTCGTGAGTTGCAAAAGTATTTCCTAAAATAAACTTTATAAGATCCTTGCTTTACCTCATTTACTATAGAACTAGAGATCGTCAATTTTAGCTACCAAAGAAAAATTCCTAGTAAAAGGATAGTTTTGGATTACTGAGGTACAGAAGACAGTATGTGCCATAGAAAAAACTTCACACTTTTCTAGTATGTAAAATGTTTCACATTTTCCTTTTTTTCCGACGTACCTTGTCCGGTCAGAATTGGGTTTAAAAATCAGTTAACCGTTGTTTGATACAAAAGGTATTAAAGGCATATTTATCGGTTAGAGAATGGTTAAATGCATCAGCTTTAAGCTTTTAGCCTTAATAACGCACCCCCTTGTATCAGTGAATGATTTGTAAACTGGTGTTTCAAATGTAAAGGGAGGCCACTATTCATCAGTAGTAGGTTACTTTATGCGGAACGACTTACTAATTTTTACTTAGTGTTATGACATTCGCAAGCGCTCCAAACATTGAACTTGATCCCCAAACTTTGAACTTACCTGTTGTAATTCCCATTTTCCCAGTTATTGGTTTATCACAAAGAATACTTGAAGGTCTAAAGAGAAATATAAAAACCAATATGATAACAATAATGAATTTGTGGTAAAAGAATCGTCTGAACATAGCGTTTACCTTGAAAACCATTTGCTTTTTAATAAAACCTCATCTACCCCTCAGTTTCTTTTTGCCGTTGCTGAAGATATTGCTTAAATCCTTTGCCCAGTCGCTTCATTTGTTTTCGTAATCAAAACGTCTTACTCTCCTAGTGGGTCAAGTAAGGGGCTTCAGTGGGAAAGCTGTACCTCATTTGAGTTGTTATTTTATGCCAACCAATGGAAAAAATAAAAACTCGGTCAGCAAAATCTTAGAGCCCTCATTCAATAAAATATGATGAAATCTATTCTTGACTAGACCGATGGATACCATATGGAATTAGTAAGTGCACCATGAAAGGATCAAATCAAGATGCTACTATCACATTCCACAAACGACTTGTAAAGATTGCGTGTCACATATAAGTGACGCTGATTTGATTGAATCCTCCATAGTCAAGGTCATCGGCTTCCTCAATGTCAACCTACACTTTGTACAGTCCTTTTTCACAAAAAAAGTTAAACAGCACTTAGTCTTGATATCCAAACCTCGGAATTGCCTTAAAACTATCCGTTGTAATTCCCATTTTTCCAAATACAGGTCTATCAAAGAGAATATTTGAAGGCCCAAAGAGGAGTCTAAAATTAACGCAATAAAACGGTGAATTTGTGCCAAAAAATAGTCGCCTGAATACGTTGTTTACTTTGAAAACCATATGCGTTTGACATTCCACAAATACCCTTCAGTTTTTTTTGCTGTTGCTGACGATGTTACTTAAATCCTTTGCTTAGTAGCAATACTTGTTTTCGTAATCGAAGCGTCTTACTTTTTTAGCAGATCAACTAAGACGTTATTGGGAACTGTTTTACTTCGTTCGAGTTGTGCAGGGCTAACCACGTCATTTTATGCCAACCAGCGGGAGAATATAAAAATACCAGGAGCAAAATCCTAAAGCTCTCTATCAACAAACTATGCTGAAATTTATTCCTAAGTGTATTACAAAAGGATCAAAACAAGAACCTACTATCACTGTTCACAAACAATCCACTTTCCTCATTTCATTATTTAATACACAACTAACTGACTTGTACAGAACGCGTGTCGTATATATGTGATGCTGATTTGACTGAATCCTCCACAGTCAAGGTCATTGGTTTCCCCAATATCAGCGTACATTTTGAAAAGTCATTTTGCATAAAAATTTAAAAGCAGTTAGTCCTTTTATTGGCTGAGGTAATATTATATTGTCAGAGATACTATACTGACATTTTCGTATTTTTTGAGGTCAAGAATATTCGAAACCCTCCTAATGCTAACCCTCGACGTTATATATGAACTCCTCGCATTCATAGTGCCTTATTGGTAGTTAAATACTTAAAGAAAATTGGAGAACTGCTAAAGAAACTCTGTGCACTTCTCCAGCAATCCTTCTTTTTTTGTGTTCCCAGTGTTCTAAATAATGAACCACGCAAACACATTTGTCAATCGAGATTTGGGCTCAAATGTTAGAAATGGGATGATTTAGGGAACCTGAAATCACCTATCTTTAATTAGCCTAGCATTTTCTCGAAGCATGCGAAACCTCCACGTAGTAACTCTCACTCTCTCTCTGTGTGGATTTTGAGCTTGGCGACATTTTCTTAAACAACTCTATTCTTTTTGGGGGTTCAATACGAAAATAGATACAGCTGTAGGAGTCATCCATCCATTAGAACATGATAAGCAGTTTTATCACTTGCAAAAGTAGACCACAGCCCCCTAGCCTTGATCAGTCTGGTCTACTGAAGACACAGACCGTGCAACTGAATAAGCGCACAAAAGCCGTTTCTCGTGAACGAATATGTAGCGTCCCGAGACTACCTTGAAGGCAAAAGGAGGCATAATACTAGGGCAGAATGCATATATTCAGCAATCAGGAGGAAAGGGATTGCTAACATGGCCTGGAGGCCAGCCCACCCAGCTAGGGCAATACTGCCACCCAGAGGACCAAAACCGAAACCGGCAATCAGAATGCACAAAGTATTACAGAAGATGTGAGATCCTAACTCACAGAAATCTTCAACTATACGACGCTCAGCCACTCAGTGGTAGGGAATGATATTAGTGTAAGCATTTCAAAGACAGGCGTACGTAGTCTGTTATTGGAGATCCATGCCCAAAACATCAGCAATCACTCCAACAAGTATCAGTTTTGGGGAATAGTTGAGAAATCCGATTGTTTTGCAGAAGTGAAGATGTACCACAGCAACGAAGTCATACCTGCGACTGCCTCACTGGCAATGACAACTACTACAAACGGGGACTTGTCACCTGCAGTCAGCATGGCCTGGTCACCGATGCCTTTGCGGAAGGCGGACACCTTGGATGAGGTGGCGAGCAAGGAGGTCGATGCGGTACTGACTCATGCTGAGGTGCGAGGTCAATCTCTTGCATTACTTAGTTTTATTACTTATCTAGGAGTGATAAAAGTTATTATACTTTATTTGTGATGCATCGACCTCAAAACGTGCTTACCCAGTCGTTTGAGTAGAAGGACTAAAAAAGCATCATTTAATTAATAGTTAAGCCGTTCTGCAAATAATATTTATTTGGCTAAATTTTGTCTGATACTTTTTGGAAGACATTGTCGCTTTTGAATTTATTTTAATAATATTTAGTGTAATCACTCACTCGCATTGAAGCTACCTTTGCACCGCTTCATTTGGACAGAAGCTTCTTAAACTTCTCTAACTGAGCATTTTCATAAGGAATGCAGCAAAGGTTGAGACTGTGGCGTCCCGAGACGTCCTTGAAGATAAAACGGGGCTGCTGGCATAGCCCGGAGGACAGCTAACCCGGCTAGGGCAAGATGACTACCCAAGTAACCGAAATCGGAACAGGCACTATAACCTCTCACTTTGAGCCCTCAAATTATTAAATGTCGGTCAAATGCGATGGATGGGATTCTGTCTTGTCTGCTCACCTAACTGAGTTCAAGTTGGCTCCCACCGAGAGGGTATGGTTTGCGAAACCGGAGGGTGTGGCTCGGAGCCAAAAAAACTTGGAATTCGATAACTACATAACTACATTGAAAACAGAGGAGGCGGTTGGAAATTAAAAGTGAGATCGAAACGAAAGTGGCCAAGTTTTTGCCTACTAGAGGCCTAACGCTCTTCAAAAGTATGATTTGATCTCTTCCAAACAGGATGCTAGGCTGTAATGGTGCCAATTTTCAGCACACAGGTCGAACAAATTCGTCTGACTACGCCACACTGTTCTCATTTCGGGTCTGACATCGTCAAACCCTATCATTTGACATTCACGGAATTTCCATTTTCTGTCAAGCAAGTAAACATTCGACTAAACGCACAGGCATTTTATGTGTAAGGGTTCCTTCGCTGTTTGAAACAAACTAATCAAATCATAATTCCAAGTCCATTTCTGCTAAATTAAAAGCGTGAAAGAGCATTGCAGAGTGGCAACCATTTGGATGTAGCCTGTTAAAACAGCTCCTCAGCACTGAGTTGAGGTGTACATATAGAAAACTGAAACAATGAATCACGTTTGAGGGGCATTTTAAATAAGAAAGAACTGTTGATTCAGTACTTTTTGGTTCAGGCATGCTCTGTGTGAGTGGACAAAAGTGTGTTAAATCTGGAGAACTAGGTGAGTCCTGAATGCAATAAGTACATCTGCGAAGAAGAAATAGCCTATTTTGAGTTGTGAGGTCAGGAGAAGTACACATCGCGAGATAGTGCACATCGAATTTGCTATGAAGTATTTTAGCACGTTGCCTATTCATTTAGGATTCGCGGATTTCCAAAATTCTGTATTTAGTTGATCAGACGAATTTCCTCTTTGAATGAATTCATGTTCCTCAGACAGCTTTTCTAGCCTTAATAGTCCTACCAACTAGCACAAAATTACACGTTCACTGAGTGGCCCTTACTCAGCCATCCACCGGCCAGGCAATTTGGCACCACCAATGTAGCATCCTAAGGCTTCCTTGAAGGCAAACGAAGGCGTAAAACTAGGGAACGGGGCTTCTGTCATGGTCCAGAGGCTAGCCAACCCGGCTAGGCCAATATGGCCACCAAAGTGAACAAAATCGAAACCGACAGTCAAAAAAACGAAGTATTACAAAGCCTTTCTCTTCCTTCGAGCGTCATTTCTAACTCTCTCCTTGTTAGTGAACCTCCCGCGTCAGCCGTCACAACGCAATCAGCGTTGGAATGGCACCCGCAAGCTAATCGTGCCAGTCATCGAAATTCAAGCACAACTGAGAAGATGCTTGACCACCCCATAAATCATCCCTCTTGGCACTTCGACTCGACGTGGACTTTCGTCTGCTTTCGTAAACTAAATTGAGAGTAGGAGGTCCTGCCGAGCATCAGTCTCTCTATAGGGAGACTTCATAACACCGGTGTCCCTAAGCATGTGTGCTAGGAGAACCTCCGCAACAAACGTTTTCGGGAGCTTACGGCTAGTATCGATTTAGATATTAATAGCTTTCTTGCAGAACACGGAGGTGGGGGCGATGCCGAAGGAGGACGTCGATCCCAGACCTTCTGTTAAAGTGTGTCAAAAATTCCTCCTTCCGTAGCAAATGCACTCCTTCCACACCACTGCACTTTGTCTAGAGCAGTATAGATCAGAATAGAAATCCTATAAAGTGGGCTTGCTTTCTGCTGCCTTGAAACACTTTCTTGAAGGCAAAAGAATGTATAATACTGGGGGCTGCTGACATGATCTGGAGGCCAGTCCATCTGGCTAGGGCAATATGGTCACCTAAGTGACCGAAACCGACAGTCGCAACTGTGGACTTTGTATTGTACACATCCAAGAATCTCATCAACAATAAAATAGTTTCTATTGGAATCCAGAAAATTGCATTACTATAAGAAAATATTAATATGCCGTTTTTTGGTAGATCATGCGCTTGGTAGCACATCGCCAAAGTGAAGATAGCAAAACGGAGGAAGGTGCTACCACGAGCAGTGAAGTAGAAAAAACGCCAAAGAAGGATGCTATTTCCTTACCATCTGCTTCGGAGTGGAAGGACAGGAAGATGGATGAAGGAGAGAAAAAGAAGAACAAGGAGGAGGAGCCTACAGTCGATGATGTAACACCTTCACTTTCCTCTTCCACTGCATCACCCTGCAACCTCGATCGTCAAGGCAGCTTAGACCAGTCTTCACAAAATCACAGTTCCACCACTTCTGAATCCTTTGCTACCCAGGTCCATCGTCCAGAAGCCTCTGCCATGGTGTTGGAACGTGCTGACACTGTCCCCTCGGACTCCACTCCTCTTTCTTCGTCCACCACACCTCCTTCTTCACCGAATCCGGAAGTGAACCTCGTTACTCGTAGTGCTATTGTGGATCCACCTTCCGACTTTGCTGATACCCCATCGCCTCAGAAGGACATCTACTTCCCATATCTTTCTAAAGTCCGCAATCTTGACCAGGACGGATGTGGTCAAGAACCACTCTACCAGCCTCTGCGATTCGACAAACCCACCCGAGATCCCTTCGTTCTCCCATCTCGATTGCAGGAGCTCAGCATCAGTGTAAATCAATCCTGCGATTCGGTCACATCCTATCCAGCAAAAACAAGCGTTGCAGAACTCGCACGATGGCCGAATGAGAGCGTAGTGAAGGCACCCTTGTGCGTAGATAAAAGTTCTCTTCTCTTGCGTCATGGGTACACGCCACACCGAAATTATGACTCTGCTCATGTGCAAAGTCAGTTGGATGAGGAAGCAGGAATAAAGGAGAACAACGAAGTCGGGCCGAGGCCGACTGTAGTTCGGGCGGGTTGTGCGCCGCCGGCGGAAGAACCTATCATTGTTGCAGAGTACTACGTGCCTTTAGGCGATGTAAGTCAGGGTAACTTAAGCTAATCTGTTGTCTGTGTCCAGGTGAAGTAGAATCAGAAATGATTCTGAACTAACGAAGCGTTTATTTGCTAAGGTTTAAGCCAAACGAGGACTTTCGGTGGTGGAACATTGTATGAAGTGAAAACCACTTATACTTTTCCACATAGCCTCTTGTTGTATTGGTGTAGCATTTTCAGCATCCAACCAACACATGCAAAGCAGTTTAGATGTAGAAAGGCTCGTCTGAACGCCTGTACCACCACCACCCGTTGCTCCATCCACGCGCACACACAGTGTCTAGGCTGTACACTGACCACTTGTACGGCCAGTAGGCCATACTTACCATCTGCTATTGCACGCAATATTCCTGCTAGATAATCTACTTTTATCTACTCCGCAAAAAACTCAAAAGTTCTGGTTTGACTCAAACTCGAAATTAAATTGTATATTTACTGTCCTAACTTAGTGCCAAGTGGAGAAGTTTTGATAGCTAACATGCAAGCCACTTTGAAAACCCCGCATTATTTTGGTTTAGTCGCAGTAATCATTTCTAAAAGAGGAAATGCACAGCGGAAATTTTTGGTCCAGAGAGCAGGAAGTCGTGATCATAATGTTGCCATAACGCGTGATGCCATGGGAATAAATTTGAAGGTCAGCGCCTTAATAAAGTATTCCCTTAAAATAGCTAAAAGATCTATTAAGTTCCCTTATTGTTCTTAATACCTTTAGAGTAACATTTGTTGGCAGTGATTTATGAATAATAAAGGGAGGGAGGGAGGAAGGAAGGACTGGATGCCGTTCTTCGCCCCGTTGTAACTACCTTTGTTGCATAGTTGAAACTCACGCGACCCACTTTTTTAGGATTAAAAAGCTAAAGCTTTGTCGCCAATTAACTTTGTCCCTACTTGAAATGATTTCTTTTCACTGCAAATGATGGAACTTGTGAAGATAAGTATCTGTTGTAATTTAAGCACCAGATTACCATTTCTCTGGATCCTTTGTAACCATTAAAGTGAAATTGTGGCCTAGTTTATTGAAATGAACTCATGGATAATTGCGTATCAACTTCAACCTTCTTTGAAGCAATGCTAAGTCATACTGGTGTAGGCGAAGAGCTGGCATTAAACGGACCGGAGGGTTGGCAGTCTTCAGGGATAACCCTAAGGTTCCGTCGGCATTTCGGAAAGAAAATTCGCGCAGGAGTAAGGGCTCGTGCATCATAATAGATGTCAAATCACTGCAAGTCAATGTCTAATGGATCCGACTTTCATACCTAAAGATAGTTCAAGGCTCTTAATTGAATAGTGTGGCTGTAGCGTTCAGAGGCTCCTTTGAAGGCAAAAGAAGGCATAATACTAGGGCAGAAAACGCAGCAAGTAGAGGGATTGGTGCTGCTGGCACAGTCCGGAGGCCAGTCCTACTCGGCTAGAGCAATATAGCCATCTAAGTGACCGTGACCGAAGTTGACAGCCAGAACAAACAAAGTTTTACGTAGCCCCTTGGTAAACCTCTCGCCTCACCCATCGCAACGTAATCAGTGCTGGAAGAAGCACCCACGAGCTAATCATACCAGTCATCTACATTCGAGCCCACTTAAGGAGATGCTTGACCACCACAAACTCACTCATCCCTCTTCGCACCTTAACTGGACCTGGCGTTTTGCCCAGTTTGGAAGCCAAATTGTGAGTAGGAGGTTCTGCCAAGCATCGGGATACATTACGACACCAGTCCTTTTAAGTAGGGATGCTTGGGAAATCTCCACAATGAAACGTTTTGAGGTAGCTCATGGTTAGTGTCGCTTCAGTTGTTAATAGCTTGCTTGCAGAACACGGAGATGAGGTAGATGCCGAAAGTGGACGTCACTGTCAGCCCTTTTGTTATAGAATGGCAGGGATTCTCACATTAGTAGCACATGCACTTCTTCCATACCACTACAGTTTGTTAAGAGGGGCATAGATCGGGACGGATTTCCTATAAAGTGTGGTCCGCTTTGCGTTGCCACCAATGATGCGTTGCGAGACTTCCTTGAAGGCAAAAGAAAGCATAATACTAGGGCAGAATACGTATATTCAGCACGCAGAGAGAATGGGGCTTCTGGCATGGCTCAGAGGTTGAGCAGTCCTACTAGAGCATTACAGCGGCATTTAATGCCAGTCAAATTCCGTTGCTAGCACGTTAAGCATTATTCGGCGTGAATGGATGGATGGATGGATAAGCGGATGGACGGAAGGATAGACGAAGGGATATGGGATGGGTGGCGGATGGGTGTCTCTGGTTCCTTTCCCTTTATCCATTCTGGCTATCTAGTGTGGCTGAATTTCAAAATTACATCTTTCTCACACGCTTGCTCCCAAGTTTATAAGCAATGGCTGAATCAGGGATCTTGACACCAAATGCGTCTTACAGAGAGCGATGCCTGCATTGTCTTCCGAAGCAAACGGAACTTCTCTTTTAGCTTAACTGATCACCCTCTACCGGCGTCCCTGAAAAGTTCTCATTTATGCAATTCTTAATCAACCACCTCATTGGTTCGGTACTGAACTGTCGCATTATGATTGGGTGGGGGAGAAGGGGGGGCGGGGTGTAGGGCCGCACTTTCTGGTAAGGTTTTAATGAAAAGATGGTAATGCGGAGATCATTTGACAGTAGCAGGATGCCAGCTCAAGTGCTTATCTCACCTTATTGGGCTCGTGAGGTGAATCCACAGGCAGCTGAGGATTTGCTAGATGAACTCATTTACGTCTGGCCCTACAGTCGAAGGTTAATGAGTCCTCTTCCGGAGGTGAGGCAAGACTCTCTTCCTTTATCAAAGCCTCCTGTCACTTTAAGAATTTATCTGTTTTGTATTTATAAAATAGATTTCAAAAGGGCACGATTTATTCAAATAGTTTACCCTAATTTAAGAATCTGAGATGCACCGAACGGTTTAAAAGGGATCTTTGTGTCACCTTTTTCTCAATTCTTTGACTATTGAGTTACGATAGTCAATGCGACATAAGTACTTGGTTTAAATTGGCCTTCGTCCACTTCTAATGGCACTACTAAGGCCCTCTTTCTATAGCCTCCGCTTTGGAGGGTAATACTTGTGGCACCACATCCCCTTATTATGAAAAGCTTGGATATTTTAGCTTTCTTGGAGCATCTTTACTTGTCTCAGACGAAATATTTATGCTGATGCGTGATACACATCGCCTCTGACCTATAGATTTCAAAGAAAAGTCAAATTAAATATTTTGACACATTTTTTGATTTTAGAAATACTACTCATCAAGCAATTAGTAGGCATTGCTGCTGATGCAAAGCAGAGCTCATCTAGGTCAACACATAGACTTCGAAAATACGGGTACCTTAGTTGATCTCACCCTAATTCCTTTTCCCTCATCTCTTTAAGTGCTTAAGTAGCTAAGTAGCCAAGCTTTAAATCCTGTTTCTGTAAGATTCGATTCGTCAATGTATGATAGCAAGTACTCCATTTTCTTTCATTCACTACGATGTATAAGCTACCTAACCTAAAAAGTGGCAAAATTCTTAGGACGAGGAGGAAGATGATGAAGACGGCAGTGAAGCAGAACTAAAGGAAGTAGCAGGACCGAGAAAAGTGGCGGTCACGCCATTTGATTGGAGCGCCGCGTCCGCTCGTATTGATAAGATTCTCCCCGCTGAAACTCAGGATACGCCACGCCCTCCAGCTGTGACAACTGTCATCCTTAGCCAGGAGATTTTGACTCCCAGGCAAGCTAAACTGTTTTTTTGTTGCAATGGTTTCTATGCTTAAAGGGGCACCAGACTTGTCGTTCCATAATTTTCAGGCTGGAGACCATCGATACTTATCGCAAAGAAGTGGATTTCCTTCCGAAGGCCAGCAATGAGTCTGCTGTCGAGACGCCCGTGCGTTCTCTTCCAAGGTATAACACAAAGTGAGATGCATTTTTATATTTAATATTGCGTTTTTTTTAACTAAATTTTAAAAATTATTGGGATTGGACTCTTTTCAATGACTGCTTCAAGTTCGAAGCAATATCCAATCATAATGCTGCGTGATATCTCGTTTCGCTATTGGTTCAGGTGCAGGGTAATTTTCTCCGGATCGTAACAAAGAACCTCGGAGAGATGATAATGAGCATTCTCGGTAGAGGCAGCAGCAATGAACTGCTGTGAAGTTGCAGGCAGATTCTAATTTCCTTTTACTAAATTAACAGACTGGTAACATTTGAAGAAATGAATTATTTGTGTTCCTGCATTGTCAAACCCTTGAAGGTTTAAAACGCTTTACCAAATTTTTAAGCTTCCAAAATTTTGACAGTTTCGACAACGTGTCAGGAACTAAGTAAACATTCGCAGTTACTGTACAACCTTCTGCTGAAGTGCGCAATTTTTGGGGCGTTTCATTTAGTGAAATCACGGGCTTGATATCCCAGCTTCTGTCTTCTGCATTTTGCCTTCAAAATATTCGGAATGTGTCATCAATGAAGTGGGACCCACTTAAACAGTGGCAGAACTAATGTTCATTGATCAAAATCGTACTTATTTGTGTGCCATTAAACTCTCTTGTTATTTGGCATCATAAGAGGATCAAAACAACATCCTACTATCGCAGTCCACCAGCAATCCACAAACGACTTTTAAAAGGCGCATGTCACATTTATGTGACGCTGATTTGTTTGAATCTCCCATAGTCAAGATAATCGATTTTCTCAGCATTAACCTACATTTTGGAAAGTCCTTTTCACAAAAATTAAACAGCATTTAGTCTTGATCTCCAGACTTTAGAATTACCTCAAATATTACCTGCTGTAATTTCCATCTTCCCACTTACAGATTCATCAGGGAGAATATTTGAAGGTCTGAGGATACATCTAAAATTAACGTAATAGAAACAGTTAATCTGTGCTAAAAATAATCGTCAAAATGCAGTTTTTGTCTTGAAAACCATATAAGTTTGAAATTCGCATTTACCCCTCAGTTTTTTGTTGCGGATGCTGAAGATATCACTTAAATTCTTTGCTTAGTAGCGGCATTTGTTGTCGTAATCGCAGCGTCTTACTTCTTTAGCAGGCCAAGTGGGACTTCACAGGGAAGTGCTTTACCTCATTTGAGTTGTGCAGGGCTAACAACGTCATTTTATGCCAGCCAGTAGGAGAAAATGAAAATTCGGTCAGCAAAATCTTTAAGCCCTCTTTTGATTAACTATGACGAAATTCATTCTTGGCTGAATTGGTGGATGTCGAAATGAACTAACAAGTGCACCACGGGAGGAATAAAGCAAGAATGTCCCATCGTAGTCCACAAACGACCCGTAAAGAACACGTGCCACATATATGTGACGCTGATTCGACTGAATCCTCCATAGCCAATGTCATCTTTTTTTCTCAATATCAATCCATAGTTTGGGAAGCACTTCTTCGCAAAAAATAAGCAGCAGCTAGTCCTTTTATTGGCTGAGCGATTCCTCTGGCAGGATCTCCAGGAGATCGAACGTTACCTCACTACTTAAATGCCTCTTCCTCCTAACATGAGATTGTCCTTTCCATTATCAAAGGCTCAATGAAGATGCTACACGCAAATAATGAGAGCATCCTGTGTCAATTTCAGTGCTTTAAAGTCAAGAAACCTTTCTGTGGCACAATTTTGTGCTACCATTTGGCATAAGTTGGTGATAACCACGTTACGTATTGGTGACCCCAAGCTTCTGCCATACGACTTTGGGAAAGCATTGTTTTTATCTTGTCCTTTCATGAATTAAGGACCAAGAGTGGTGATGAAGTTTTTGCCATTCTTTATTCAGCCCACGTCGGAAGGAGTCTAATTCAACCCACCAACTTAACAAGGAACCCTTTAAGGAGGCGATCAAAAGTCCTGTTTTGCGGTAAAATTTGAACTTTTGTGCGATAACTTATGAGTTGGAGTTTATATTTCTGTTTATATTCACGCACAGAAGCATCGGTCCGGAGAGCGCTGATAGATGGGAAGCAACAAAATTGGAGTCTTCTCTACAGAGAACTCTGGTACAAGTTCCTAAGATGGAAGACGTGGAAGTGAGGGAAATGGGACAGGAACAAACCTTACCTTGTTCGAGACCTTTGAGCTCTGCCTCCACCACCACTGAAAGGCCTGTCACCTCAGCCATTGTGCAGGTCTTTTGGTTCCTTCTTGTGTTCCTCTTCGTCCACCATGTCCTTAAGGTTCTTCGCGTTGGTCCAATCCTGGGCTTCTTCGGTGCCACAGGCCCCGAGGCCATTGGCTATTGGAACGCCATGGAGGCCATGGTCGACTTTCTCCTCTTTCGACTCTTCTGAAATAAAAAAGCGTTTTCGGTCTCCAAACTACCCCTCCATTCTGATTATAATTTCGATTGCCTGCTTATGTATTTGCCTGTGTTTGTTTGTTTCAAACAGAAGGAAATGTTACGTATTCCCTAAATCCTGGTCAATTTTAATGGCAGTGCTTTGAAGTTGGAGAAGCTTTTTTCTATTTAAGCGCAAATATAAAATTTTACTAAATAAAACTTAAAAGCTTCACTTCCCATGCAATCTATTTTTTCCTCAACAAATAGTAGTGGTCATCTCCACGCGCGCGTCGTGGCCTCGGTGCCCTCAACTCACCAGCATTGAAGGGACCTCCGTGTTGGTGTTCACTTCTCTTGGTCCACCTGCATGATGATGTGTTGGTTAAATGAAATATCTTTTTATACGGTTGGCTTATTAGATGTAGTGTTCAAAGTGGAAAAGTTTTGGGCAACTGTAAACTTGTTCTCACTTCGGTATCAACTACAATTTATCCAGCCCTCTGATGGTCTTTTTTTTGAGGTGAGATTATCCGGCAGCATCCGTTAGTGTCCCTGCACAAAATTGGACACTTCAAACTAACAAATTTTTGTTGAATGCTTATGAGTGTTGTTTTATCATGAAGAAAACACCCACTGGAAATTGGCCTTATTCAAGGCAGACTGCATTTTTCCTCAAGACTGTCAAAGAAATCGAGCAATGGTTTCCGGGCCATGACTGCAGCACTGTTCTCTCTGCTTGCTGACTACACGTATTCTTCCCCTAGCGTTATGGCCTCTTTTACTTTAAAGGAAGTTGCGGGATGCTACATTGGTGGCAGCGGATGACGAACCCAAATTTTAAGGGATTTCCATCCCCATCTATACCACTCGTGACAAACTGTAGTGGTGCGAGAGAAGTGCATGTGTTGCGGATGGGAGAATCCCTGAAATTCCCTAACAGAAGGGCTCAGAACAACGACTGCCTTCGGCATCCCTCCATCCCCGAGTTCTGCAAGAAAGCTATTAACAACTGAAGCGACACTAGTCCTGAACCACCTGAAAACGTTTCGTTTCGGAGATTTCCCTAACATACCTGGTTAAGGAGACCAGTGTTTTAACACCTCCCTATGGACACGCTGATGCTTGGCAGAACCTCCAACTCTGAATTTAGTTTCTAAACCAGACGAAGCTCCAAGTGCGGCCGAAGGACCAAGAGGGAAGATTGACTTCGGGATGGTGAAGCACCTTCTCAGTTGAGCTCGAATTTCGATAAGTGGATGTTTGTTCCAGCACTGATTACGTTATGAAGGCTGAGGCGAGAGGTTTGTCACCAAGGGGAGAGCCAGGGACGACGCTCGAAAGAGATGGGCTAAGTGGTACTTTGTTCAGACTGTCGGTTTCGGCTTCGGTCACATTGGTGGCCACATTGCCTTAGGCGGGTTGGCTAGCCTCCGGGCCATGCTAGTAGCCCCGTTCCACCTGCTTGCTGAATGTATGTATTCTGCCCTTAAAGGCTAAAGAAGGCATAATGCTAGGGTGGAATGCATATATTCAACAAACAGAGGGATCCGGGCTGTTGTCATGGCCCCGGAGGCCAGCCAACCCGCCTAGGGCAATATTAGCAACCAAAGTGTATTTTACACTCAACAGAGATATTGTGAGCAGACAAAGTAGCAAGGAGAGAGGCATGCAGACGACTCAGGTGCATAGTTGCTGCCATAGAAGGAAGCAGCTCCCCTACCGATAACAAAATTGCTTGAAGACTACTTCCATGAGAAGCTTCCAAATCAAGCCCTAAATTAATCATCTTGATAACAGAAAACGACGCACTTCAAGGGGTGAAAATCGTTTATCACTTTCTGCGCAGTTATTTGCAACATTTTTAAACCCTTGGCGACGAGATTAGTACCGGGTGGCATAAAAACCCACCACAATTGAACCATTGCAGAGGAGTCCACCTCACTGCGTCATCGGTGTCTCAGCTCAGCAGTCGGCATGCACCTGCGTAGTCATCTCTTCCGCAACTCTACTTGATACTACATGCGGCAATGCCATGGCAGCAAACCCCCACACCCACGAAGTTGGGTCTTGGTCTGATTGCAACCTCCCTGCTCTTCCTTCGGTGCGACCGCAGTTCCAGTTCCACCACACTGATCAGGGGTTTCACGGCCTTCTCAAAGGCCAAGTGCAAGTAGGTGATCGCACGAAGGTTGAGTGTGCCCATATGCGTATCGTACGTGTGAATGCATATGCATATTCATATATCGCGTTGCATTGAGCGGTAACACGCAATTTTGACTATATTTATCCAACAGGTCAGTCAGTTAAGTGTTCCTCAGCAATATATTGGTGCTCAAAAAAATCAAGGAAAGGAGAGAACAAGAGAAGGGAAGGAAGAAGAGACAAAAAGCAAACAGGAAGTAGCTATCTCGTATAGGGGGTGTATGATAATCTTATTGAAAAGAGCTAGAAAGGAGTGGGACGCGGTGGATGGGTGTTTAGTTGTCTTGCGCAGGACGGGTTATCAAACAAAGTCAGGGTCGAGAGGATCAAGGTCAAACCAAAAAACTCGAGGCAAAGCCTAGGTCACATGCATGGGAGTAGAGGTGGAGGTGAAAGTGAATGGGAAGATCCTAGAGAGAAGGGGATCAGGGGAGTAGATCCTCCGGCAGGGGCGCCTGAGGCGAAGCGGGCGAAAGACCTCCACCACCACCACTGCCAGGCGAGGCCATCCTAGTGTAGACAGCGGGAGCACAGGTTCGCGAGCGCACAATCTGCATCATGATGAGTTTGCGATGGCCATTACGCTCCCCCAGGCCCACGATAGCGCGTTTGTCGCGTGAAAGCTTCACCTGCAGCACCTCTATGTTGGAGGTGAAAATGCACATCTGCGAGCCATCCTTCATGCGCCATACTCGAATGGAACCGTCCCAACTACCGGAAACCACCATCTCACTGTCGTGCGACACCACCACGCTCAATACCTGGACGTGGAAGAACAAAAACGGGTCTTGCAAATCACTGCATTACATATTAGCACTCCTCCCCTAGGCAGTTCCCTTGATACCTCTTGATTTCTCTTGCCACTGAAAATCCACATAGTAAATTTCTTGGTTATTGACAACCTCAAACGCTCCTTTTAGACAGCGGTCCCACGACGTTTGTAATTAGGTCGATTAGTTATCGATGCTGTTTCATGAATGAACCTGCGGATACTCGCATCCGAAAGGCAATCGAACTCACAACGAAGTCTGGAAACAACCAAAGTTCCAAACATCGCAACATGACCTGTGACGGGATGAGACCCTCATTGAAGGCGTTTAAATGCCGCAACTTCTCGTGAAAAAACATGAACAATGAGGGCAATCTGAAATTCCACCCTTTTCTCGAAGGTTGTTCCAAAATGAGAGCTGAGAGAGTTTTGTGAATAGGACGTAAATTGAACCGATGCACATTTAACCTTCAATCAAACAAGTGAGGAATTTCTATTGGCACACGAAGTACGCTTGTAAGAGAAAACGGACCGATCTTGGAGACCACTTGACAGCTAAATTTCAACGCAATTGGCGTAGAAATTTGAGAGATGCAATTCTGTAAGTAAAACCGGATGCGATATCTCCATCCACTTCTCAAATGATTCCAACTTACCGTACCAATACCGCAATGACCGGGCAGGAACGGGAATTGCTTTAGTTATGCCCAACTTTGTGCAGTCCGTGATTCGGGCTCTACACCGTCGGCATGAGGCCATGTGCGTGTCACCTGTGCTAGTGGTTACCTAGCCACCTTCAAACCTGTGTGACCCGCAACACTTTAAGAGACAGTTCAAGTGCTGTACCAGTAGTAGCAGCATGACCGCTTCAGTTGATGCTTCAGCAAAGGGTGAGACATGAGTGAACCAGCCTAATACTGCTATGGGTAGCCAAAGAAAGGCCTCCTCTGCAAGCGGAGCTAGCGAAATCAAGTTGGCGTTGGGTGACCAAGAAACCCTTAAGCTTTGCAGCTTAAAAAGTTTAGATTATCTTCGCTCATATTACAGAGGTGAGTCAAGTCACTGGTAAATTGTTTCGATGACTGATACGGAAGAGGAATCACTGGAGGCGCCAAGGACATTTAACTGAAAGCTGTTTCGTAAAGTTCTGCTCTAGCCGTTCTATGCCTTTGTAATAACGCTTCACCCACATTCATAAGCTTCATAATGTCTTTAGAAGTGATCCTTAGGCTTGGAGGGCCCACTAAGACTTCCAGTTTTAGCCGATGACTCACATCGTCAGCATGGCCTTCAAGAGTGTGAAGGAGGCGCTCCTCAGGCATAGTCCACACGCGGACACGGCGGTCCTGCGAGGCAGTGACAAGAAAGTGGAGATCCTCGGAGAGTACAATGTCGTGAATCATGCCATCGTGAGGCGGGAAGATGGTCATTGTGTTGTCGCCTTCCAATGTCGCGTTGATGGTAATCTGGCGCACCGGTGTGGTGGTCAAGAGGTTCCACACTATCAACTCGCCCTTGCGGGTGCCTGTCACTGCCTCCTCATTGTTCAGGATCTCCGTTGCCTCCGCCTTCGCCTCGAAGGTGATGTATTTCGGTTGCACCACACCCTACAAAACAAACAGCTTTTCACTAGAAATTGACCACACCCCCTAGAGGTGCTGCAAAGCATACTTGGTGGGCTTTTTGAGCCTATAATGAAGCACAGAAACCAGAGGTTTTAGAACCATTATGCGCTTTTGCCGGAAATGTATATGAAATATCGAATTCAAAACTAATAGTAATTTTTAATCACACTGCTTACACGTGCTTCGGCAGCCAAATCAAAGACCATGAAACAGGCCTGATCGGTGCCAGGGTTGTTGAATCCGGCCACAATTAGCCGATCCTCGGGTGTAATGTTGATATAGGAGACCCGTGCATTAGGATTAATCGGTGCGTAAGGTATCTCTCGCGTCAGTTGGTTACCTCTGAGATCCCAAACTAGTATTGACTGACCTTGAGGGGTCGCTCTCGCAGCCACAATGTGTGCTCCAGCGTTGGAGACACAGCTGGCTGAGCAGAGGATCTCGGCGGGCATCTCAAGTTGCTCACCGGTCACAAAGTTCCATAACTACAAGTACACACACAAATATGTACACCTGTTTAATTGTTATAGAGTGAATCTTCTACTCTGAGTGATGGAAGCGAACCTGAAGACGATGCATCTTGGTGCTGTCCGCCGACTGGAAATCTTCAATGACCTGGCCAACAAGAAGCGTGTCTTGGACAGCCAGATGAAGGTCACTGCAACCCAATTCATCACCATTCATGACCTTGAAAGGCTCACCAGTCTAGGAAGTGAACATTTTATGGATTAGAAGGTGTATTGGCAGTGCAGGTGACCGACGAGTAGAGGGCGCCTACCTGCATGTCCCAAACTTGTGGCGGACCATTGGCAGATCCCGTCACAACGTAACGACTGTTTTGTGTGAGGACGCAGCAATCAACTTTGAGATCGTCGGTTGTGTAAACATTGGGCACACCCTCCATATGCTGATCCAGTGTTGTCATGTCGTACCTGGAGAAGGCGGAACGAGTGGTTTATTTAAAGCCATTTATCATTCATCCTTTAAATGTCTACAGCACAAGCTTTTCCACAGAGAAATAAAAAGTAAGCGGTTATCGGGCCTATTCGACATTTCCCCATGTCCAATAAGCTCGCGAATTCCTCGGATGGTTTCTTCCCCCACTCCATCCCCCCCCCAACGAAAATGACGTGTGAATTTCAACAAGCCAACTGACGTGAAATGTCAAGATTTGGTAATAAATGCCAAATTAGAGTTTGTTAAAGTAAATTTAGACACAAGTATAGTCAGTTGTTGCAATTTTGGCACGGCGTTCCACAATCGTTCGATGATAGCGATCGTCGAGCGCTTTTTAGAGTAACTTTACCACAAATAACAGTGAAACAAGGGTATAATAACAAGCCCTTTAAAAGTAATCCTTTGCGTTATAATAATTTCATTTCCGAATCCAGGATCCTCTGAACGCTCAAAGATAGCTGCTCCACGTTTCCTAAGCAAACCATCAGAACAAAGCTCGTGAAGTGGTGAGACAAAGATGTAGATTGAGAACAAAAAGTTCACAAAGTCAAACCCTCTACTATACTCCAGTACAGTCTCAAAATTGAGCCTTTGAATCAAGTGCAGGCACGATAAAAAGACAAACTATCCCTCTGGTTTAACCACAAATAAGACCTTAAGATTTAAACCTTAAAAAAATCTCAATTCGCAGAATTTAAGATTGAAGAATGGCTTTTGGTCTCTACTGGGGACGCGCTTTAGGTAAATGCTTTAGTATAACTCAACACCTCTCCATACAATTCGCTGGACTTAGAGGTTGGATGTTGAAAATCCTCGTGATAACGTCACCTCGGACACGTGACCTTAGATTCCATCTGGTTTGAATCCTTAAAACTGCCACTCGTGGGGGTCGTTTGGCGTATGGCCAATTTCACTGCAGTTTTTCGGGTTTAAATAAGTTTGTTTACCAAATTCCTCAGCGATACTTTGTTTCCAACACGCGCTAAGGTGTTATTAGTAAATAATGAAACAGAAACAGGACTTCCATTAATCATGAATAAAAATGGCTGATATCTCAAACCTACAAGCAAACCTGTCTAGTCCTGGTCCCATGAATGACTCAATTCAAGAGTCATGATCTATCCATTTACACCGAACACAGACATGTGGTCTAAATCTTGCTCTAGTTTCCTGGGCCTCACCTATCAGTGATGTCCACCTGCCTGTCTTGGCCAAAAACGTAGCCCGATTTGGACTGGCCTCCGGTGGTGAAGAAGGATGCGCCTCCCGGCGGCACAGGATGGAAATTACCCGTCTGAAAGGGTGTAACAAAGCGAACTGGTGATTATTGCAAAAGAGAACAAAAAATAAGCCTAAATCAAGGTCATTCTCACCTGAGAAACACTGCCGTTGGTGGCCTAAGCAGGAGCAAAAGAAGTTGTTAAAAGGGGGCCAAAATCTCACCAATTTGTCGTGCCGACTCATGCGGTTAGATGAGTGCATCGTCGTCTTTTTTCTATTTGTCTACCTTTGCAAGTGTGCTTTAGTTTTTTTTCAATTATGGCTACCCTTACACAACACATTGGCTGACGAAACCAAGGCGTACGCAGGCATACGCAGTGACAAGGCAGGTGGCAGGCGCTGGATTCTCCCCGTTGGCAGTGCATCTGCACATAGTCCAAACACTCTTATAACAATTCAGCTGTGTTTACAGCTTAAAACTATGACAAGACAAGCTACTTATCGTGGCAAATCTGAATGGAGCCACTAATAATGACAGGCATTTGCTATTCTTGCATGTCCATTCAGGCTTCTTAGAAAACTCATGAGGTAAACTTTATGCAGAACCACCCATTCCACTCATTTAGCATTGGCAATTATCAGTGACGAAGAATTGTCTCCTCCTCACGTTAACGGGCAGTGCTTTTGATGATAAAAAGTAAAAGGCAATCCACTGTTCAGAGTTAGTCCCTACAAAACCCTTGGCGTCACTTTCTTGAACTATGATGCAGAAATCTGTTATCCCGGCAGCAGCAGACTAAACGCCTGGAACACCCTACATCTATACATCAGGGGACACTTCTCCCACCTTTAATGCCTTCGTAGACTACTTTAAGTAAATGAGTCGGAATCATGGCAGAACTCTGGCTTTCACTATTCACCATATGACAGAAAGTTGCCCCTCTTTAATGTGTTTTTGACAGTATGGCACACTCAATCGACTATCTGTTATCTCCACCAAAAAAAGAAAGGAGCAGACACTTTGAATAGGCTATTTATAGGTGATAACTTTTGCGCTGATAGATACAACACTTAGCATGCCTCAAATATGGAGTTATTTGAGAGCTGAACTTGCGTGATTTTGTGCACAATTCAAAATGCTCATGACTACTACGGGCGTTACAGGGGTGGCATTAAACAGATAAAAAATCATGCAATGCATTTAAAAAATTGAATAGCTAGTGAATTCGTGTGAATTCACTTCTCACCGTTGAATCACCAAATAAATTTCTTGGGTGATACAGGTAGTACCGGTGGTAAAACAGAGTCAAAATGCATAGAAAGAGGAGAGGTCAAAATGCAGCACGGTGCACAGAAACTCACTAAAAGCGGTTTCGAACTCACTAAAAAGGAAGAAAATGTGTAGGTTAAGATTGAAGGCTTTGGAGTGAAAAAAAAAAAAAGACAAGCAAACAGAAGATGACACGGTAGCACACTGCGGACACATGGGCAAGCTCAGACGGAGCAGACAGTTGACAACCACGGCGCAGGCAAAAGAGGCCTAACAAATCTCGCTCGGTCTGTGCTTTCTAATAAACAGAAGACGTTCAGTGTCAGGTTCTGTTTGGTGTCAAGCCAAACCGGTTTGATTAATTATGCATGCATTCCAGTGGAAACAGAAGTGACTTTCGCTACTACCAGTTATCGCTTAACCGACCGAACCAAACTCTACTGCCAACTCGGATGCATTTGAGCTTCCAACATGCCTTTGGAAGTGAGACGAGATAATGGTTCGATGGGTAAGAACCTGGATTCTGTGCATCAAAGTCATTAGGGAGATTCTATTCGAAAAAAATAGCAAAACTTGAAACAGTGAGGACCAAAACCAGATCGTTCATGCCCAAGAACGAGCCAGCACCCAATTCTTTCCATCAAAAGAATAGATGATTTTCTTTGACCTTTAATCTACCATCACTGCTTGAGGTACCTTATGCCAAGGAAATGACAAATAAGTGTGCGAATAACTGAAAATGATTATTTCAGGAAATGAAGTTGGACAAACGCCCAGGAGAGAATATTGAAAATTGTCCGCTCTTGTGGTCAGACCAAACACAAGTCCACACTGCCTCGACGATGCTAGATTTCCCAAATCCCAATCTTAAACGCCAGAAGTCAAAAGTGAAAAGAGAGAAAGCGGAGAGGTGATTCTCATAGAACTAATCGCGAAAGATCACAAAAGACGACTAAGAGGTGATAAAGCTCCCCTACTAATCGGTAAATGAACAGAACCCAGTTCCTTACACCGATTTCACAGTAGTAAATGCTGATCGCTGATGAAGTGATTGAATTGTGTGCACAATTTTGCAGCTGGCTTAGCCGACTACCGGATCATTACTGAATACAATGAAGTTGTTTTGGTGATAACCGCGTTAACGAAAGTTAAAATATAACCGGGCCCAAATCGTCAGTTCCACATTAAAATTACTCTGCGCAGTTGGAGGTTCCAAGTGATCACTGAAATGCAAGAGCTACGGAAACTATTGGTAGGCAGGAGACTTTTAAACAATCATCAGCGGATCTTGAACTGAGAGCCGAATCTCGTTTACCAGTCCTGTGTTTGAATTCCTCATGGTGATCCGTGCTTTAACTACTCCACCTTTATCTTACTAATCATCCAAACATTGAAAAGAGGTACTGAAAACAACGAACGACAAGCGGCACTCCACTCGAATTATGAGGGACACTGATAGGCCAACACAAAAAGCAGCATGCGTATCCGTGCAGCAGCGCAAGAGAAGACGGAAAGAAATGAAATGGAGAAGAGGAAGCACGAGCACGACGATGACATGCGCGTAGCGGTACGACGACGAGCGAGAGGAGCCCGCACATACCGAGGAGGTCTTTGTCAGCTGGTGGAGGCGCCCAGAGTCCAGCAGAAATGCGGTCCATGGTGTCGTGGAACTTACCGCCAGCCGCCTTGCCCCCTGCGCCGCCAACGCAGCAGGGACAGCAACCAGGCTTGCAGCGCCAGCAAGCCCAAATGAGCGCAGAGATAAGGGGCAGGAGACAGACCAGAATACCCGCTAGCCAAGGGTTGATGAGACCGAAGAAACCCGCGCCACCAGCCTGCAGAAGTAGCGGCCCAGAGCCTGCGAAAACACCGCTTGCACCGCCTCCATAGCCCATGGCTAAATGAGAGAGGAGGTTAACTAACGGAGTGGGGGCAAGTTGAAATTAGCAAAGCGTTTGCGAATCAGAAGCAACTGGGCAAATTTAAGTGCAATCGACAGTGGATGCATCCCATCCGGTGAAGAATAAATGGAATATTGTCATCCAACAGAAGGTGGCTTACTGAAAATAACGGACAAGTTATGCAGATACAAAGAAGTGATGTGAGAAACCTAGGATCTTTGAAATCAACAAAAATGATTTGGCTCAATTGACTGAAAAGCATTGCTTGTTTTTTCATACCATACAAAAGGCGATATCAACAATTAAACAGATTTCAACATAGCTATTCCTCACTAGAGCCTTGAACGTGTCTTACTTCTTCATGTTGTTCTAAAAGAGCATTTTAAACAAAGAACAAAGTTAAGTCGCCAATGCGCCATCTCTTGCAGATGCACGGCAAAATTCTCCCTCTCGATGATGGATGAACCAACTCGGAAAATGGTTAATCCATTAAGGACTCTCATCAATGTGCTTGAATGGGTGATTTAAGTGCTAGATTAGTAGACATGCCAATTCGCAGGCCAGAAGCAACGTAGACGAGGCAATTTATTCGATAGGATGTGTGCTGATGTTTTGGAATAAATTAACTGCTAGTGGGCTTCTATTTGGGTAGTGGAATAAGCGTCGCGGTCGAAATGTCGGTGAGAAGGGAGCAGTATGCCTGCGTTACAACAAAGCGTAGCGCAGATCAAATAATGTAGATAAAACTATCAAAATTCATCACAGATTCTGCGAACACTAAAAAATGCAGTTTTAAAGGTCCAAGAGACTTAGAGAAGCTTATATTTGACACTTTTTGGACGAATGCCACTTCGTAGACGCATTCGTACTTCTTTTGCTCCTTCTACGTTGCTTTCTGTTGGGTCTAGCTAACAGTTGTAGTATTAACTATAAAATTGTAAAACCAAACAACTATGAGGTAGTTAGGCTCATTCACCGCAAACCGCTGACCATATACGAGGCTAAATGCTTCTGCACCACAATGAAAGGATTTTTCAATTGGATAAACATCTATGACTGACGTCTAGACAATTAACAGGCAATAATTCCTAAAAAACACCAAAGGATGGAATGCTTAAACGTCAAATGAATCGAACCAAATACACTGCTTTATGCAATTGTCGTGAAAAAAAATCGAGCAGACAGCGAATTACATCAGTTGTAGGTTAGAGAAGATCGCGCGCCGAAAGCTTTGCCGTTAGAAGATGATAAGCGAGACGAGACCTACGATCTCTCAAGCCCTTAGCGGCTAGAAAAAACGCCTCTAGCATGAGTTTCTTATCCGATAGCCTGCATTGCACCAACAAGATCACCTGTTACAAGCTCGTATGGTCAAATTCAAAGATCGGTTGGACTACCGACGTAACACCCTTTGGGAGAAATCCTCACTTTGGGAGACTAATAGTGGCTGAATTTTATTTGATAGACAAAGCAAAACGGTAAATGGTCATCAGAAGTGGTCTTACCGACATGCTTGGTGATCGGATTTCAAGTAGGAATTCTTCATTTGTCTATAGGGCTATTGACGTGAGGAAACTGCCCATTGCATTTCAGCCAATTGATATCTTGTTGATACTCACGGCATTCGGACCACCTTATTTAGCATGCCTTAGGGTTCAAGCAAGGTAAAATGGCCCTCCCTTTTAACAATAATTTTTGTCCTAGCAGAGCCGCCTTCCCCTGGATAGAGCGTAGAACTAACACTACTACGTACACTTGTTCACACAATCAGTGGTTAGGTAGGAGGAATGAGCTACAAATTAACCAGTTGCTAAGACAATGCAACTATGGTTAAATAGATCACATATTGTCCAAAACAAGCGTTAGGCCTAAGAAACACCAACAGTGACGATTCGGCTGCCTAGCATGAGGTTGATTAACTGCTACTAGTTATCACTTTTTGATGGCTGAAACGCCAAGCATATGGTAAGATTACTGATAAGGTTCGGTTATCCACGCCCTGATTTGCTTGAGCTTAAAACAATTTCACTGACTACCACAAATCATAGATGTGAGGTCACATAAATAGTTGACTGGTTGAACTTACAGGGAACGAAGAGACCGCCTTCACCGGCACCACCAACAATGGCGCCTCCGTGAATTCCGTCGATGGGGATGGCAGGGGGGAAGGGGAGGGGCGGTACGGCGGTAGTGGCCACAGGGGGTTGCATGAAGTGCGGCATCACCACGATCACCACATCCTCTTTTTTGCCCACGCCTCGACCCGGCACTATCATCACGTTAGATTCGGACGACAACTCGCCGTTATCGTTAACAAGTAGCTGACCGTTCCAGTCAAACGCTATGAAGGCAAAAGTACAGGGCAAGTTATCGACACCGGCTTGTGTTCTGAGTATAATGACCACCAGTGAAACATTGAAGCCAACATAAGCGATTACATTTAGAGAAATTTCAAGACCCATTATTGCATCTCTGACACGTGATTCGACACGTTATTTATCGGTGACACATCTGACGTCCCACTTTCCTTGCTAGAGACCGGTGTCAAATATGCGGCAAGTTTTCTTTATCAGTTGATAATAAGTAGGTGTACCAAATCGCGGGGCACAAACCGATTGGTTGGGCGATGCGTATGATGCAGGGCATGCACGAGCCAAGGATAACCAGATCCCTCCCTACTTTTGTGTAGCAGTTGAATGGAGTGGTTTAGGGGCACAAAGAAATACCTGGGATGCAATAGTCGATCTCCACCTGAGATTGCGATGTCTACTCATTTTCGATGAATGAATGAAACAGTGGTTTAAAAAGAATGAATAGTAGGAAATCCTTAGACCTCTCGCCAAAGCTTCGAAATGGGCTTCCGACCTGAAAATTCAGTGACAAGTGCACAAACTCGGGTCCACTTTTGGTGGAAATTCATTTTAACGATTACCTAATTTTTTTAAGACGTAGTCATTTCGACAGTTTACATCGATGGTTTGGAGGCTCTGCAATTAGTCGCTTGCCTATTTCATTTACATAAATACTTCTGCCACTGAACCATTATAGCGCAGGATGAAGGGTCGCATTCCAACGGTGGTGGCAAAAGACTACCCTTTGCACCCATGTCAATAACAAAGCAATAAAGAAGTAAGCCAGCAAAGTCCTATTCCCACCGAATTGATTAGGAACTAGTGATTCTCCGGCAACAGCACAGCACCATTAAGTAAGCAACTTTATTATTCAAATCATAACTATGTCTGGCAAAACAAACCAGTGTTTAAAACAAAGAACCGAGGCAGATCAATTAACCAATGGGTTTTAGTTTGGCCTTGGCATTTACTTTGTTTTAAGTAGCCAAGAGAGCGCTACTTAAAAATACTCTGTTCTGACGCCACGTATTTAACGATCCTAAGTATTAACTTAGATACGGTAGCATGTGTAAGGTGAATATTTGTGAATGTTCGTATCTCGCAAGAAATGCAAGGTCTCACCTCCAAGGACGCCGTTGAATGAATGTGTGAACTTGCGGTCAGCGCCGAGGATTATCTCATTCGTGATCAGCGCACCGTTAGAGTCGACAAGGGCTGCAGGGAGCAAAAGGAGAAAGCATGAGGGTGCCGTTCACCACAATCACCTCATACCCACACTGCTCGAGAAAGGAAAATGCTGGCATATGATGAGGCATACGTGTGACCTGCCGTTGATAGAATGGGGTAACGGCGAGAATGCTATCGAAAATACCAAGTTGGCACTCCAATGAGGAGCGGAATCAAAACATAGCAACGCTAAGGTAGGGACAAAAAAGGAGTGATTGAGATGCGTTAGAATCCTTCCGTTATCTCATCAAACAATTGGGGAAATAAAAAGGGATGAAAATCTTGAGCTCTACCAAGATAAGATTGAACAAGTCATTGCCTTTAATTGAAACTGTGCTTGGGAAATCTAGTGTGCTTCGGCAGTTCAAACTCAATGGAAGTAGGGTATGAAACTTTTACCTGTTCTTCGCAATGGGAATTTTATTAGACAAATTTAATAACGGTTGGCTTTTGACCTTTCAAGTGGAGAATTGATGGTCAGCTCAGTCGGCAATTGAAAGGGATTCAAAACGAATCTCACCCGTATGTATCCACAAATACAGTTTGATTAAAAACAAAATTTGCCATTTAAGAAATGCTTATACACTTCAAAGGATTCAACTTGGACAGGAGATTAGATGCACAAGACAAATCTGCCTGACTAGGCAGATATGATTTTACTGTTTAATAAGTAAAGATTTCGCTGGAACTTTTGGTGCTGAAGTCCGACAGAATGTAGCATGGAGCACCAAGGACACGTTGTGAAATGGTTAAATTAAGTAAATGCCGGTGCTTATGGATCACTTATGCTAGAAATGTTAAAAAAACTAGCACCTGATTTGACCTCAAAGCTTGATTTGCATGGTCAAATAGATCTTGAAGATACTTGAAACAGAACGCGAATAAATGTAAAATATCAAAAGTCGCTAAGGCCACTACTGATTTAGACGATAAGTTTAGCTGATCTGAGACACACGTTCTTTTTTAGTAAAGAATGGATAAATCCTCAAAATTAGCAATTGGTGGAATACATCAAATTGAAACAATTATTCACCACTTTCTCGCAAGTTGATATGGAACTGACACATGTACATTTGGGTTTCTTAACACGCATGTGTACTCTAAAAATGGCTCACATGTCACACAGCATTCTAGTCACATTGAAAGCACCCACCACCCGCGAGGTACACATGAAAAAGCGTTTGAGGTGTATGAGAGAGCCCAAGTTGCCTATTTATAGCACAAGGAAAAAGTTTAGTAGTAATTGGTGTAAACTGAAACAGAATTAATTACTCACATGGAAGCCACAACTACTGGATGTACGATGGAAGCACAAAAAATGCTGCCTGCGATTGAATCAGCAGGGCGTCGTAGTACAACTGGAGACTTATTGTAGATGCAGGAAAATACTGTCTCTCCAACAGTCATGCAAACGTGCGAGTCTGCATGCACCACCCACCTGATTGGCTACGTGGTACAGTGCGACCTTCAGTCAACCACCAAGTCGCATACATCCTTGCTTCGATGGAAAATTAGTTGTGGACTTGCCTTTTTTGACTTTGTTCTATTGTTAAGGCTACGTGGAGACCGAAGTAGGTGAAAGTGCGTGAGGAAGGGGACTTACATTTGTCGATGTAGATGGTGCGATGACCGTCAACCGACCAGTCGAATCGACTTCCGTTGCGAACCAAAGTGATCACATGCATCTTGCCATCATCACACTGTTGGTAGGGCGCGCTGATCAAACGAATCTCGTCCTTGCTGTTCGACACAAACACTTGTTGCCCCTTCTATAGGTTATTAAAAAGCATTCAATAATGACACTTGGCACACAAAGATGGTTAAGTAGCTCACTGAAACCAAGAAAATAACCAGTTGATAAGAAATGAACAAAGTTGCAATGCATGACTGTCGCATTATACCGATAACTTCCCAAATGATGGTGAACTTTTGGAGAGGCCTTTCGGTACGTATCAGAAAGGGCGTATTTCGAAACGGAGCCATGACGATTAAGTGAGTTTAATGGCGTTTGTTTGCAAAGCCATTATTCACATTACCAATGCAGTCTGCTGCAACAGGCGCAAAAAAATACGCATCAAACGCAGAGGAGTTATTCATTCATACCCTCATCGCCTAGAGAGAAGGGGTCTAACCTTGTTTCACCCTAGCGTAGAATGTTCAGATAAAAATTCTTCGTATTATTGGTCCAAGGAATGCTTCCTTTGTCTTGTCAGACAGAAAGGCAAATACTTGACTGACGCAAAAAATCCCATGTAATGAGGTCAAAATTAGTAGGTGGATGAATAAATGAATCCGTGTGCGAACAGATCCGTGCGCCTGCACTGCGCAAAATAGCGATCTTGGCCAGACTGGCTTATCTCAAAAACAACAGTGAGCGCCAATGGGGAAGACAATTTATGCTACCAAGACAATGTGCATAGCTGAAATGACAATGCTAGCGGAGGCGGAGGAGAAGGTAGTAAAGAAAGCAATCACGTACAAACTGATTCACTGGTGGATGAGTCACATTGGCACTGTTGCGCGGTCCTACTGCCGTTTGCAGCGCAAAGAAGGCTAATTTCGCATGCACGACATCAGATGTAGAGGCAGGGGATGACCACAAATCACGTCATCTGCGTCAGGGTGACCGTGAAGTGCACTGCTACTTTTTGCCTGCGTCTGCAAATGTGCATTTGGCCATGCCAATCGCCTACCAATGTAGAGCATTCTCAAACGTCTTACCCCAGTGATGTGAGTTATAGCATATGCCGGCAACGCATTAGTAAACGGACCATTTTAAGTTTTTGAGCACGTTGATCAACAGGGAGTTGCCATATTTGCTGAAGTCGTCACAAGAATTTGGTTGTTTTGAAAGCCAATACGGTCAGCAAGAGGCTCAATTGCGAGACTGATAAAGACAAACATGGTAACACACTGCCGGCCAGATAAATGAGAGTTTAGGTGGATTCACGAAAACCGACCACCAAATGCTACCTTGTGAGGCAAATGACATTCGTTTGGTTCACCAGGCGTCAACATAGAACAAGCCATTTGAAAGAAAAACGAATCGTTTGTTGGCGATTTTACTTACAATCTCCATCTTATTTCATATAGTTAATTGATAGCAGTTAAAACTGAATTGCAGTCAAGTGGCACCATTGTTTTTGAAGAGAAACAGCATTGGTGGTGAAATTTCAAGGAATTTTTTCAAATAACCAATTTGGCATCGATAGAAACACATCGGTTCCATTTATTCTTTACACAATTCTTACCCCACTGCGGTACATATGTACCAAAGCATTTCGTAATGGTTCAATTAGCATCGCACAAGGGATTACTTTGGGTTCATAAAAATAACAAATAGATGAACATATAGATAGATAAACACGGGCTTTGGCTAACGGATGGATGTGAAATTTACGTGTAGAAAAAGGGGAGAGCAGCACTCACCATGTAGATTTCGTAGAAACGTCCATCGGGAGACATGAAACGAGCAATGGGTCCATCGGTGGCGTAAGTCTGGAAGGCCACGCGCATACGATCCAGATTGGTGAGTTTCGGCGGCACGACATTGATGATAACGTAGGCGCCGTTGCCGCTCGTCGAAGGCAGAACACCGCGTGTGGCTGTGCAAGGATAGTCCGACAATTTAACGCAACTCAACTTCTCCATAGATGAGTCACTTTGTAGATTTGACTGTGATACCATTGAAGTAAACCTATCCAACGTTGGTTGGCGTTGAGCCCTCCCCTTTCCTATCTTTTCTTCGTTTGTGCCTCTACCAGCAGCAGTGCTTCATGGAGCAGTTGCTAACGTCCACAAAGTAGGCGAGTGAAATTACTCAACACTCAATGCTTTGGTTTGTATAATGACTTCACAATGCCGATTCATTTCCAGTCCAACGCTGCTACCAACACCTCCATTAGTAACCCATTTTTCGGTATGAAATTACATCTGTCTGGAAATTTCATCCTGCAGTTACACCACTTTGAAAAGAGACTCACAGCTTAGTTCCTACCTTCGAGGTGGTGACTCAACAATGTATTCCACTTATCGGTGTTTCCTCAGTTTAAAAATCTTTTGTGCGAGCCTATATTGGAGTTCACGATGAAAGCATAAAACTGTGTTCAGAGAAGGTGACCACAAGCCTACAATAAGTTCTTTGTGAAAAATTACGTCCACAGAACGAATAATTTGCTTAGTGAGTAGGAAGTTAAAAGGTGGCAAATCCTAGCAGTGTTTCTCGATATCACAATTTATTCAAAGGAATCCCATGTAATCCTAAAAGGTGACTCCCTTAACCCTGATATTTCTCAACCTTTCTTTCAACAAGGCGGCAAGCGTCTGGCTTCCTAATTTTAACACCAACTCACGTTTTTCACATCTGGAGCCCTGCCAGCCAGTCAGCCTACAGTCGCATTTCAACTCGTAGTCCTCCACATAGCAAATACCACCGTTAAAACAATAGTCCACAGGGCAGACGGGAACGGGCTTCTTGCCGGGCAGTATGAAACTCGGCAAGAGCACGTGGATCACATCGCCGGTTGTGATTTGCAGTCCACCCTTCGCCTCATCTATGGGGTAGCGACCATTCCAGTAGAGACCTGTCGAGAAGTCATAAATCAAACTGTTATTGGCTATCAAGCGTGTGCAATTTGATCCAAGACATTATGCAAAGAGAAACGATGATGCCTTTTAGCACCATGGAGAATCAGAGGACGGAAATTTGTAGACACTTACCACCGATAGCACCGTGGAAGATGTCCCCTTTGTTCTTATTTGCGCCAACGTAGAGGGTGGTGTAGGTGATACTCTGGTCACTCCTTTCAGTGATGCCTGAAAACACAGAGAGAAGAGACCACAATGCCAGCGTTCAATAGATAGGTTTCCAATTCTAGTCTTTCTCCCCCATTTGTGATACCTCTTTTAATCATTGTTAAAATGATTTTTTGCAGGATGGCGAGCAATTTAATGCTTGGTCAGTCATGAAACCTGTAATAAGTTATACCAACCAATCATTGCGTCTAGTTCTCGTAATTCTATCATGTTGTCCGGAAAAGGCGATCTTCTAGATCAACAGCTACATTTGTACTTAGCATATCAAAAAGTGAACGCTATATGGGCTTTTGTTTGAAGTTAGAGCGCTTCTAAGTACTCAACTTCAATGCAATCCACATAACTGATAAGGGAGAACAAAGTAGGCTTACTTTAACATTTGCGGTTGTTTAATATAATGAGACAATTCAAATTTTTGGTACGGAAGTCATGAAACTTTCAGCCAGCCGAAATGTGGAAACATTGTACTAGTGTAAGTACTTAGGTATTCTCACAGGCCTCATATTTTAAGCATAAATCATGTTTCCCTTCAAAAGAGAAGATGGATCTCTAGCAACTAGCCTACCGGTAGACTGCCCGAGTAAAGGGCAATTTGGTCGGTACAGATTCAAACAAATATCGATGAAATGTGTATACTTACCAAGACACAAGGAACGCAAGAAGTCCAATCAAAATCAAACTCTTTTATTAAAAAACCACTGCACCTTTCGAGCATTACAACCCTGTCGAAGCATTAATCAACTCTTGCGTAGATAAAATGAAAGTAAGTCCATTTTGATGTCAATACTTACCTGTCATTGGGAGATTGACAATCTGGTCGTTATCGAAGGTTACCAGCATTCGATCTCCTTTGCGTTCTATGCTGACGACATGGTAGGCGCCGTCGTTGACAATGTTAGGATACATGTACTCCTGGCCGTTTCTGTCTACAACTATATGACCGTTGCGCTAAAAGTCAAAACTGATTACTTTAGTATAGCGATTATTCAAATTACCTTATTGACACGAACAATGAATAAGGCGGGGGAATTTTGGATTCAGTTTTGGAGTTTCAACTGCGAGACTACTATGCTCCGACTTTTGCTACTGTCAACCCTAATAGTGCGAGTCTCCTGTGATCCTGTGCGTTCATTTCACCGATCACCCGTTCATGTTTTCAGCTGTCTATGTTGCGACTTAGTTTGCCTCAAGAAAATGACCCCATATAGTCGGTAACTCAGAGCAATACCAACAAAATACATCCACAATTTTTAAGCAATAGGAAGAATGACATGAACTATCAAAACCTACCACTTTGATGCCCCAATACGCTCCATTTGTGGTGACGAAGTCAAGGATGGTTCCAGACTGAGCATAGGTCTTGAAACCCACCGTCACGTTATCCTCCTTCGTCTTTAGTGGTGGATTCAGGTCGTACACCATGTACCCAATCTTCTCGTAGTCGACGTAAATACCATTGACATCTAAAAGTAAGGCGAATGAGTGGATGGTCGGCTAAAATATTGCATAGTTAAGTCGCGGACAAATGACGGTGACCACATTAACACTCGAGCCGACTGAAGGCAAGAGTATACCAATGCAACCGCATAGACGACTTCTGCTCCATTATCGGTTAGCCTAAACACTACATTGGTGGCCAAGTGGTGATGCACACCTTTATTCTTTAGGTAAAATATGTCAGCATTTGGATTATCCAGATAATAACAACTTAAGTTGATGCCTGGTGTAGTGGTAGAGCAACGGTATGGGAACGGAACAAGGCTGGGCTAAAAGCAGTTTGGGTAAAATGATAAAAGCTTTGCACAGTACAAATTTTGCTCTCTAGGATGCCCAATACTTACACGAATTCATGTTGCGGTTAAGCTAAATTTTTTTTATTTATTCTAACTAGTCCATCAAAGAAAACCATTTAAGGAAAAAGGAAAAATGTACTCACGTATAATCACAATAGTCCATAATGCTTCAAACATACAACTAATCGTTGGAAAAAACTTTAGCTTACATTCGTTTTGGTTACAAACCAATAAGTAAGTCAACTTCGAGAAGTTAGGACTTAGCTCTGTAGCTACACAGAAAACTATCAAATGGTAGAATTATCATGCATAATAGAAAGCGGGACACATATGCCAGATAGCTTCAAAGATAACTATGGCTCTTCGAATCTCAAAACAGCCTAAGCCCGCGTCTAACAGGCGAATAGATGGAATAGGTGCCCGCACATTAATTTTATTGGTTTCCACACATTCTTACCGCACAGACTTCATAAAGATTTTCAAGCAATCGTTTGGGGGACAGGTATCATCTTTGATCTTAGATTTTTTGGAATTGCAACAACTCACCCCCGTCACAGGTGGGCCCACTGTGTCCAGTCTTCCAGCAGCTGCAGATGTATTTTCCCCCGGGCAGGACAGTGCAGGTACCGCCATGGCAGTAGCTAGGCGGGCAGGCGATGGGATCGCTGCATGTGGGACCCTGGAAGCCTGTACCTAGACAGTTACACGTGTAACGCCCACCCGACACTGTGCACAAGCCACCGTTCTGGCAGTAGCCCGGTGGACATGTTTTAGGTGTCTCACAGCGAGAGCCCTGTCACCAAGGCAGAGAAAATAGATAGCCTCAGAGTTGGCATATTTGTTGCCAAACTTCTTCTCCACTCATAAGTTGGAAAGTACTCGTCTAAGTAAAGCACAAGCATCGTTCACAGCTCCAGATTTGATTTTAGATGGAATCAAACCCTGTTTAAGTCCTTCTGTTCCGTCTTACTTCGGCCATTATCTCATAACTATACTTGAGGTTTACTCAGACTGCGTATAGGAACAAGAAAAGGAGCGCTGATGGATTCAACATTCTTGTGCAGTTATTCTGAGATCCTTTCAAACCCAATTCCTCATCACTCGTTACACTAGTACATGACTACTTTTTGGCCTCACTCCACTGCCATGGAATGAAAGACTGAGTTTTAGCTTGCTCCAACCATCAGAAGTCGCCAGGTTTATACGACTCGCCACACAAACCACTTCTAACCTGATAATCAGTGTTGATGCAATTGCAAACGGGCATTCCACCCTGCATAGTGCACTCGCCACCATGATAGCAATAGCCTGGGGGGCAGGTCTTGGGCATCTCGCACTGGTCACCCTCGTAACCTTCGGGACAGCGACAATGGGGTCTGCGGTCGGGGCCTGCGTAGCAGGTGCCACCATGGTGACAGAAACCTGAGGGACACACCTCCAGCTGGCACCGAGGTCCCCAGTACTCAAGATGGCACTCACAGATGGGACGACCTTGCTCAACCCGACAAGTTCCGTGGCCGGAGCAGTGGTCGGGAGTGCAAATGGGCACCTCACACTTGTCTCCAGTGAAATCGGTGTACGAGCAGTCGCAGAAGGGCAGTCCGTTGGGCAGGGCGTGGCAGATGCCTCCATTAAGACAGTAGCCATCGGGGCACACCGGCGCAGAACAACGGTCACCGGTGAAACCCGTACCGGTACAATCGCATTCCGGAGTGGATGAGCCCGGACGAATGAGGCAGCGTCCGTTGTTTAGGCAGTAGCCCGGTGGACAGATCGGATAGTGACATCTGGAGACATGGAAAAGGGACTCATTAGTACACTTCACGCCCGATTTTAATGAGACTCAAACATTGTTGCTGTTGAACATGAAGTTTTAGGCTTACATTAAAGACAAAGGAGTTTTAAGGCAAATGAAACTAAGACCTGCTATTTCAAGATGGCAAAATCATTTGGGACACACCATTACATTGCACTATTACGCTAGATACTACTCCAGAAATCAGGTAGTTGGGTGACTATAAGATGCTTTTAACTTCCACTATCTGTCGATTTCACTAACCATTTAGCTACGTAAATATTCACTCCTGCTAGATTTTCGGAAGGAGTGTTTATACCTATTATACTAAAAGCATATTCAAACTGATAAAATTCGCACTAGAGACAAGACAAAATTTCTTCAGAATCCATTGAAGCGAAAACAAAACTCCATGGGGAGTCAAACACAGCTTGACTAACAGTTTGTCACTATATGGGTTCATCAAAAGTCCATTCCCAATCATTTTCACTCAAAAGTTCTTACTAATAACTTCTAGTAAGCAGATTCCTTAAGATAATCCGTCACACAAGATCACTCGCTGAATAGGCATGTAATGGGTTTCAGAAAAGCACACTTTCATTACCTATCCCCACCGAAATTTCCAGTGCAGTTACACCGAGGATTGCCGTCGTAAACATAGCAGACACCTCCATTGAGACAGAAGTTGGGAGGACAGATGGGATGACTGCAGCGGTCACCCCGATAGTCCGTTCCACTGCAGTCGCACACCGGCCGGCCGTTCTGCACAGTGCAGCGTCCACCGTTTAAGCAAAAGCCATCAGGACAGATGGCCTGTTCGCACAGTGGCCCGCCATAGCCCGTGTTCCGGCAGTCACATGTTGGCTGCCCGTTGATTACTGAACAGATACCGCCGTTCATGCAGTAGTCTGGTCGGCAGATACTCTGCTCACAATGCTGGCCCACAAACCCTGTGTCTCGACAATCGCACATCGCCTGCCCATTCTGCACAATGCACCGTCCACCATTAAGGCAAAAGCCGGGCCTGCAAATTGGCTGCTCACACAACTGGCCCCCATAGCCTGTGTTAGAGCAATCGCAGACAGGACGTCCATTAACGATCGTGCAAACGCCTCCGTTCATGCAATAGCCTGGTCGACATATGGGCGTCTCACAGTTGATTCCATCGTAACCCGTGCTGCGACAGTCACAGACGGCTCTGTCACCCTGCACAATGCACTGGCCTCCGTTGAGACAGAAATCCGGTCGACATATGGGCACCTCACAGACTCGGCCCTGGTATCTCGTGGATGTACAATCGCAGACCGGCTGACCTCCCTGAACGATGCAGCGGCCACCGTTAAGACAATAATTCGGTGGACAGATGGCCTGATCGCACCGGCTTCCTCCATATCCCGTTCCAAGGCAGTCACAGACCGGGCGTCCATTCTCAACAACGCAACGACCTCCGTTTTGACAATAGCCTGGAGGACAGATGGCTTGATCGCACCGACTTCCTCCATACATTGTTCCTCGACAGTCGCAGACAGGGCGTCCATTCTCAACAACGCAACGACCTCCGTTTTGACAATAGCCTGGAAGGCAGATGGCTTGATCGCACCGACTTCCTCCATACATCGTTCCTCGACAGTCACAAACTGGGCGTCCATTCTCAACGACGCAACGGCCTCCGTTTTGACAATAGCCTGGAGGGCATATGGCCTGATCGCATCGACTTCCTACATACCCAGTTCCCCGACAATCGCAGACCGGGCGGTCGTTCTCTAACATACAACGACCTCCATTTAGGCAGTAGCCGGGGTTACAAAGAGCCTGGTCACATCGACTTCCTCCATATCCTGTTCCCCTACACTCGCAGACCGGACGACCATTTTCTACAATGCAACGTCCTCCATTCTGACAGTAACCTGGTCTGCAGACAGGATTCTCGCAGTACTTCCCATCATAATCAGTGCCCGAGCAATCACATATGGGTATTCCACCCTGAATACGACATATTCCTCCATTTTTGCAGTACCCCGGAATGCAGATGGGATGCTCACAGAACTGACCATCGTATCCAGTACCGGAGCAACTGCATACAGGACGTCCATTCTGAACACTACAGATACCGCCGTTTCGGCAATAGTCGGGCCGGCAGATGACAGCGTCACACCTGGCTCCGCCGAAATCGGTGTCACGACAATCGCACACAGGCTGGCCATTTACCACCGAGCAGATGCCTCCGTTCATGCAGTAGTCAGGGGAGCAGACGGAGACCTCACAGCGGTCACCGTAATAGCCAGTGCCCTGACAATTACAGACAGGATTGGTGCCAACTATGGTGCAGATGCCGCCGTTGAGGCAGTAGTTAGGTGGGCAAATGGTAACTCGATCCTCGCAGTGCGAGCCCGTATAGCCCGTGTTGGTGCAGTCGCAGCGTAAAAGGGTTTCGCTCACTTTGGTGCAAACTCCACCATGAAGGCAGTAGTCGGGAGTGCACCTAACCAGGTCTGCAACACAGAAAGCGAGAGGGCAAAATGCACGAGAATAATCCCCTCTATGCGGTTGTGAGCACAGATAGATCATGCAAAACGACGACTCTCCAATCATACCTACCTAATTTATACACCACTTTTCGAGGCTTGGTGAGAAGCAGAACTCAAAAGTAGGCGGGCAAGCGAGTTACTTATTAGCTACTTTGTGATCAAATTAAAATCAAACAGAATTGGGTTAGGCAAAGAAATGGCCTGTACTGTAAATTAAGCACGGTTGATGCACAGCGAATGCGAAAATGAAAATAAAATATACATATGGCTGACATCTGTCAAGCATAATAGGAACGTATTTAAACCACAACAAATCTTTTTAGCAACATTGAAAGCGCGAATTGAGCGGACAACAAAAGGGACATAAGTAAAATTAAATTTAAAAAAGACGAATAATAAAGCAACATGCGTTTTAAAGTGCTTGGACGAGGGCGACTCACCATCTGTGATAGGAATTGAAAAGAGACCAAGATTAATGCAATGTGCTTTAGGCAAATGCTAGTCTATGGGCGCGTATGCACACTCACTACGGCTAATTTCTGGGGAGGCATCTCCTACGGGTCACCCATTCATTCTTACCCGGCTCCCAAACACATTCCGCTTTTAATGGAGACATTGGAATTCGGTTTTAGTTAGAAAGTTGCATTTTGTGATAAAGGTATTTCATTTTAGCAAAAGACTTCAAACTTTTATTTCTCACCTCATTGAAAAATTGGACAACTATCAATAAATATCAACAGAGATGTGATAAATTCAATAGAGTAGGAGATATTTCGAGTAAACATTGGTTTACTACAATCACTACGAAAGTGAGAAATAGTAGCGCATGCTAAAAATTGTAGCTCAAACTTCTCAAATTAGTCAAAAATTTGTCCACAGTTAAAATGGCTGTCCTGTGCCGAAATAATTCAGAAATTTGTTAAGCAATGCTTAGTGGTTACGTCGCGAAAAATCACCATTGCTGGTAAGGGTATCACTGCATTAAATAAGGTGACAAATTGAAGTGCTCGTGAACTCACCTCGGCAATAGCCACGAACAATTTCTCCAGTTGGATAGCTCTCCAAATTTGCATCATACTTCTTAAATAAGTCGACCGAAAAACGATCTGTGCGAGTGCTGAAACCGCCAAGGCAGCCAGTAAAGGCCGGAGGGCTACCCTCGTAGCCACTGGGTAGGGAAGTAGGCGCATGAAGGCGAATGATTTCCAAGATTTTGCTCCAAATACCTGGTACTCCGCCAAAACTGAATGTAAGCGAGTTCAATGTGTTGTGTTGCAGGCGGTGTCCGAATGTCTACAAGGCAGGCCTCACGAGCTTAAAACACCTATTTTTAACCACCAGGAGGGCACAATGAATGACAACGGTAAGGAGGAATAATGATAAAGCAGATACTGATGATAAAATGCCATGCAAATCAGCGAATTCTGGTGATGGAAAGGGAAGAAATAACACATTGACCCTGAGTGAAAGCTGTGATAAGAAGTAATAATCAACAGATTGGTTTATAATCGGACTGAATAATTACACACTGACCGCACAACACAGAGACGTACCAATTGTGGTGATAGGTATGGTGCAAGGGTAAACACCTTGATCGTCTGCAATAAGGGTTAGTAGTAAAAAAACTATTGATTTCTCCATTCTCTTCCTTCAACCTAGGCGACATTCCTACTACCGGTCCTGGAAATTTTAACTAAGAGGTGTTGTCCTAAAGCAAAGTCGTATTAGGTATATGGTGAGTGTGAAATGAAACGGTTTCACAGAATGCGTAAGGCCGATGAGGATGACATAGTTCAAATGCAACTCACCTCGACTCCAGCAATGATGACAGCCTAAGATGAGGGTTAGGATGAGGATTTAATGCAAGTGGGACAAGAGGCCAACCAATCGTGACAGTGGGTATCACATGATTAGCAGCTAGTGCGGCGATTGGAACCCACCTCAGGGGCTGAGTCATCGACAATGATGACGAAGCGGCCCTTGACGCGATCCAGACCAAAGGTGACGCGATGCCAGAGGTTGTCGGTGACGGAGATAGGGCTGTTGATGATCTCATGTACGCCCGTTACCCCGCCGATTGAATAGATGAGGTGCAGACGCCCCTTGAGTATCATCAGAGTGAAGTGCGACCCTGTATTGTCATCTCGTGCCTGTTTTGGAACATAAGAAAGCAGCTGAAAGAAACTACGCATTTTTTAAAAACACAAACTGGTTTATGTAATTCAAATGCAGCGTCAGTCTACGCGTCTAAGTGGATAAGTGGAAAAACCCCTCTCAAGAAGGTAGAAACATTAATGCCAACATCAATGCGCGTAAATTCTTTGAATGAAATTATGGTACAAAACGTCAAGAGAGAAGCATAACTCTTTCAATTTTTGCTGCCTTGTCTCCTTCCTTCTCCTAAACGTCAATATCGGAAGTGTTCACGCTTACGTGAGCAAGGACGCCGTCGTATTTGGTCTTGAACTCTAGCAGCCACATGTCTCCAGCCTCCTTAGCCTTCAAAGGAACCTGGATGGTGCCCCAATTGAGTTTAGAGGTGCAAGTAATGGAGTACATGGGTTCTCGTGGCCAACTCGGGAATGTTGGCAACTCGAGGCGGGGGGTAAGGACGTCGGTGGTGTAATGTGTAGGCAGTTGCCGAGTGCCGAAGAAGTCGTATTGGTTCCAGTAGAAGTTGCGCATCTCGCCAACAAACTTGGGCCCTTTGGGCAGAAAACCCGCCATGTTGCCGTAGGGTGGGGAGGCATAGTTCTCTGGCATCAGACCTCCCACATAGATTTGTTGCGCGATGTTGTTGAAGACGCCCTTGGGGATCTCCACCACCAACACTCCGTTGTTCTCACTTGCGTTGTCCACACTAATGTAGACGAATTGAGCTCGACGGCGTATCCGCAGAGTATGCCAATTGTTGTCATTCAGGCGTGGACTTTGTAGCAGAAACTCCTGGAAGAGATGCCAAGCAAGATGAAGGCTGTCTTATGCAGGGAATGTGGTCAACTATTCTATTCTACCAGGTGTTCGAATAAACAAATGTACAGATCAATGGGTGTAGCAGGAGTGTATGGAAGACTGAATAGTCGACAAAAGAACAGAAGCACTGCCCTCTTCCTTTGAATCAGTTACTATGAGTGTAGCGGCACAATCCTTCGGAGGAATTCCAAGTGTCGCACCAACGACAGTAGTAACAAGCCTTATGATGTTCAAAATGAACTGAGTTCTGCTTTATTAGATCTCTTCCAAAAGTTACTCCCTCATGGTTTAAATAGTAGGGCCAAAGTTAAAAGGAGTAACTTGCGTCTAATTAAAGTGAGCGCTGATAAAACGACCTTATTAAATAGATATCAAATCAGTAAGGGTATATCTGTCAATCGTCAAGCATTACTTCAAATAAACCACTGCACGCAATAGATAAAACTGCCCGAAAAGCACATAAAAGGCCAACATCTGTGAACAATTACTTTTGTTCCTTTTGTTGCGAACTACTTACATAGTGGGTCATTCAATAAAGCGTAGTATTGACTCGTTTCAGTCAAAGACAAATGTGCATGAACGTACAGCATCGCGAGGTGGTTTGCTGGCCTTATTCATGTTGGTGCTGACTTTTATGAGACCATTTTCGAGCTCTACACGGAAGTATTGCTTCTCTGCGGTCGATACAGCCACAAACAGTGGCGCATAGAGACTCTCCGTCTTGAATTGAAGGTTAATGTCGTCTGTGTGTGTCGTCAGGGTGTTCATCTGGCGCTCAAAGTCAATCATCACCACGGTTTCGCCATCAAAATCGACAATTGGTGCATCTGAAATACAGTAGAAATACAAGTTTCTAACATTTCTACTGAAACTATTTAGGTAGAAAGTGACTGAAGAAACTCCTTACCACGGTTGCATGCTTCGGAGCGTCGAATGTCCTCCACTCCATCTCTGAAGGTCTTATCCGAGGCGGAACAATCACAGGCGAAGTTCATTGGCTCAAAAAAGGGATAGGAGAGCTCGTGGCACTGTCCACCACCGCATATCTCACGGTTGCAACGGAGATCAGGAGCTTTGCAGACTCCAAACTGTATGCCGCGACTCAAATCAGTGTGCTGATTCATTCGGCTAGTGAACGACGCAGAGTAAACCATGTTATGGCAATACCTTCAAGCTTTCAATGCAAATTTCCTGGTGAAAATGTTATTATCCAATATGCACTAAAGGACGTTCTGAATTCAATCTCGATTGGGTCAACAGTATTGAGATCTACATTTAAAGGCAATCTCCACGCAATGAGTGGGAAGTCTTCAGCTAAGCACTTCAAGCCTCGACGTTACCCATGTGGTAAGTGATTGGGAAATCAGAAAGATCGTAAGTTTTTGAAACCCTTAAAACCAAATTGCATAAAACTGACACATTCCATAGATCGAACTTCACAATGCTCCTTTACTGCTTTTGCTTTCAGCAAACAATGTGTAGCCAGTACGTCCCCCAAAAATGGGCGCAACTTCCGAGAAATTAGAGATAAAAGCACCATAAACTCCCAAAGAAGTGTTTTTAATCAAATAAATAATTTCTGATAATAAAAGGAAGTTAGTTGTTAACAAACAAACTAGGAGAACGAATTTGGGAATAAACGTGAGGCCCACTTTACCTCTTCTAGCTAACTCGAACCTCTTCTTTGCCGTTCAAATGGTTCAAATCGAAGTTAAACTTTTCCATGTAGTTACTTTTTACAGGGATGACAAGGGTTAATTACTTGAACTAGTAGTTCTTTTTGCATCAGTGGATAGCTGGACGGTTCAAACTTCGGCCAAATGTTCGGCTAACGGATTCGAAGCCAAGCCAACGAAAAGGCTGTTAATTTAGCTGAGTCAACAGATCTGTAGGTTATGAATTTCCTTGTTAGTCTTGATGCAAATGGACTTACGAGGCGGGATCAAGGAATTTGTCGTCATTGACGCGGATGAAGTTGATGCAACCAGCAAAGTTCTCCCGAGACCAGACGATCCAAGGGAAGCGCGACGGCTGGTCAATGCTGCCGAAGTAGGTGTAGCTCGAAAATTCTGCCTGATGCCGCGAGGTTCCCTGGTCTACATCAACCTCTTGCCCATTGTACTTCACCTACCCCATGACAAAGGAATCCACAATTTATTAAATTCTACCTCCTGAGTTATTATGCCGACAAGTGATTGGAATGTAGTGAAAAACTTGTTCACAATCACTTAGAAATGGCTCGTACATAAATAATTTCAAGTACTGTAAAGGGCATAGAAACTATGGCCTTAAAGATAAATTAAAAATAACCGAAAAACAACAGGCAAGATTTATAAGCGATTGTTTGCATGAATGTTCTCTCATTCAAACCGAATTCCTTCTGAATTGTTTAAAATTCAGCAATTGGTAGCTGATCCAAGTATTATCAATTGAATCCCTATCAGACACCAAAAAATCCTTATTTTAATCACAGCGTTGGCTTCTAAAATCTGATTATTTCTTTTACTTTTCGGCCACGAAGCGTAAGTGGTTGCCATAAGTTGTCATTGAGAACTTTCAAATGAGAAAAACATTAAACCAAGTATGAAACTGGAAGTCATAGCAAGTAAAGCAAATTTTCTTGCCGCAGTAAAAATGTTTCCCGGAAATGATACAAAAAATAATGACTAGGTAAGCAAACGCGCCAGAACGCAATGCCGTTTTCCTGCGTTACATTCTCGGATGTTCTCTCTACGAGGATCTCAAAATTACCGAGGTTTCGCGAACGTAGATTACTTTGATATTTTGCTATCTTTTTTCCGCCAAACTTGCGATCTTAATTAACTGCTTATCTGTATTTCCTCGTCAGATCAACACTGCTTCTCGGATCACCCGGCAATTTCACCCCGCTTGGTGGAGCATTAGGTTGTGAAAAAGTGGACCAACCAACTCACAATGAAACGATGTTGAGGCGTTCTCTCTACATACACCCGGTGGGCCGTCCCCGTGTTCACCTTGCGGGAAGTCGGGTTCAGCTGAATGTGTCTGTAGTGGTCGCCGATGCCGTAGGCGAAGTAGACGTTTCCATCGAATATTTCCACACACACAAAGTCTGTATGCTCACGATCCGGTCCACTAAAAGTTCATTAGAAGGGAAAGCACATTGGTTATTGAATAAAAAAGGAAAAAGAGCATTTCTTTTGCTCTCAGCAAATGGGATAAGGTATGCGATAATTGCGTAAAATACGCCAGAACAGGCTTTGGTGATACAACAGCCACATTTCATAACACCACAGCGCCTCACTTTCAACCACTAATCGTCAAGTTTCAAGCAGAATTTCTGGAATTCGATTGAGAAGTCAACAATATTTGGCTCTTGTCAAATGACGTAAATGCACTTCCCATTACAAGTAGGCTAACGTTGAGATCAACATCCTAAGATTATTGTGAAGCTAATCACCTTGTTTGGAGCTTGTACCGCAGAAAAAAGCGGTGACAAAGCCACACAGATCCTCCATGCAAGTGACACTACCCAGTCTCCCCTTTTCCCCATGATACGACCGCCGGTCTATTGATCGAGTGCAAACAGCAATGAATCACCGTCAGCCAGAGCGCACGCACGCGTGTATCAGTACCGCTGCGTGGGGATTGGCTCACACTAGCCTTCCGCATGGTAGATCGATACAGGCCGGCCAATAGCCGGCGGACATGGTGCGATACATACACTTTCGCATGCCTGCACGCATACACGGTAATAGGTCTGCAAGAGTGGGATCGTTTGCTGCCGCTGCCGCTTCCCACGAAGTGACCAATTTTTCCGCGCCGTATGTGTATCGAGAAATGTGCACTATCACGTGTCCTAAAGATGTGGGTGTGTGGAGGGGGGAGGTGGAAGGAAGGTGACCCTAAAACTGCATAATGTTGACAGCCCCAATGCCACATTTATGTGCGCGTTTAATTGTGGCACTAAATTGTTTTATTCTTAGCTTACGAGTGCACAAAATTGTGGTAGTCCTCATTCTGAATGTATTTCATTTCAGCCTTAAGTGAGGCCGAATTGGAAAAATTACTTTGCAAGTGATTTGTGACTACAAAAAACTGTAACTTAATTCCGTTGTGAGAGTTAAGCCCCTAGGGCAATAGAATGACAATGAAGCAGTTGCAAAGGCCACTACCTCAGGGAAGTAGGATTGGAGGTAAGTTGGATGGCCGGGCGGTACTGACCTCGCTGTTTTGGTACCGATAACCACTCCAGTTTTGGAGTCCATCAACACCTTTTAAGCCCTCTCAAAACAGCAACTGAAAAGTTCGAATGCATCAAGCCTTTCCAATCATCAAACGTTGATGACAAGGAGCTGATGATATTTCTTTGGGATGGAAAATGCGTATATACCCAATCACAGTATTGAACTCGGTCAATAAATGTTTTTTAAGTAGTGAAAACGAAAAATACCGACTTTTATGGGGATAGGAAAGCATACTTCTTGAAAGATGCGAAACCTACTGCTATGAAGTGTAGGAAACTGTAGACTTACTGGCTGCCAAAAGTTGATTCCGTTACAATGGATAAATGAGAAAGCATCGCTTACTACACCCTTTTGTTGTCAAGATCACCTGTCGAATGATTCATTCGGTGATCCATCATAGGACATCTGGTTTCAGCTTCCATTCAATAGGTGCCATTACACCTAGGTGATAAAGCTCTGGAGAGGTGTGAAAATGACACAATTATTAACGCTATCTGCGAATTGACAGTTTTCCTTCAGTGACACTAGAGCACCAGAACAAGACGAGAAGGCTGGATGAAGAGATATGCAAACAGATCCGAGGTAGACAGAAGACCAGTTGGACAGGTGATTTAGAATGCATAATTAAATGAAGGCGAGGTGGACTCACACGAAGAAGAGCACGCCATTGGGTTCGAAGGTGCGGAACTCGATTTCAAAGGAATGGAAGACAGAGAAGTCCCAAGTGTCGAAACGCACCACCGAGGACTGGGTACCCATAAAAGTGACAGGCATGGGTGAGGTATGCAACGTGATACCCGCATGACCTCTTGTTGATGCCGTCGGCATGAGGATCAAGGAGCCGTGCTGTCGGGGTCGCAGCGAAGGACGGAAGGGCATGTGGTACTCGTATTGCACATCGCCCTTGCGTAATACGTCGCGCGTCCAGTCTGGATCGCGGATTAACTCCAGCATATTCAGATTTGTGATGCCCGAACCCTCCTGGGTGATCTTGGCCTTTTGAGAGAAAAAAGATACGGAAAACTGGTAAAGGTTCAGCGAAACATTTTTGACAGTTTGACCATCCATTCACTATTCTATGATCAACCCCTCTGGTGCTGAAAGATTTTAAGAAAGGACCGGCACTGATGACGAGTAGATGCTGACTCCCAATCGTGTATCTCCTATGCTTTTCCGCTCTTCCAAATGGTTGGAGCAAAACATAATTGCAGGTCAAATTAATTCATCCAAGAAATAAGCGGTCAAATTTCTGGAGAAATTTGTTGACAGGAAAGTCTTATCAATGACTTTGTTAATCGTCTTACTTGATCCGGAAGGTGTACTTTTAAAGTTCAGGTTCAAATAAAGGGATCAGATAGCCTGAATTGACGCCGAATCATTCCAAGGAAGAATTTCTTAAGGACACTTTATTCTTGACTTTAGAAGAGTCAATGCTCAGGCGACAAGTTAAGCTGTGCCTATCCTACCATAATCACATTCCATTACCATCCTCATGTGCAACAAGCTCTAGTTGTTGTGGATCCCACACTGACAGCCCATAGGCTGCAAATCAACGCCTCTTTGGAAATGCAAGTGCAACTGCAATTGCAAGTGAATGCCCGGCTGGAACATGCGGTGATGTAAGAAAAGTAACTCACTGCAGTGACACTGCCGTCAAAGTTTCGAGCCACCTCACCGTCAGTTGAAATCGCGGCATTGTCTGAACCACCGATGTAGATAACGCCATTCTCTGGAATCAGTGGCGCTTTGCCGGAGATGATTTTCTTGAATCTCTGCTGTGTGCCAAGGCTCAATCGAAGCTGGAAGCGAATGGGATTAAGATTTTTTCATTCAACCCCGGGACATCCACTGCATTGTTTTTTTCAAGATTTTTCATTTTACACAAGCATTAGTCTTTTTTCCATAGTTTCATTTTAAGTTTAAATTATAAGGTACTGGTTATGCGTGGACAGTGGCATGTATCTGAAGTCGAGAGGACGATAGCCGAGGCGGTGAGCCATGTCGCCTGTGGAGGGAGGTGACGCCGACACCAAAATCGATAGACAGAGGTGCATAATAACGTCTACCTGAGCAAAAATCACACGCTTCTACGCGTTTAGATGTGAGAATAATGTTCACTGTGTGGCGTGCACTTTTACTGCGCCTACCACAACTCCCAAATCGTCGCGGTTAATTCGAGCACGAAAAGGCGCAGTTGAAGACTTTCAAAAGTCCGCTCCAGGTGGCGCATCGTCAAGACCGGAGGGAGGGGCGTTAGCCAGTACCAGTGACAATAATAATGGGCGAGGTGGGTTATCAGGCTATAGATGAGTTGATATCACTGCCAATGCGCAATTATTTGTCTGAATGAGTTGGTAAATTCACCAACCTCTCAGAATTCCAGGCTACTGCACTAAACTATTTTCTGGCTCTGTTTTGCTTGGTCAAAACGGCGCAGTTCTGTCACAAAAACTGGGCCGTTTGTCATACAAATGCCGTGATGCTTTAAACGTTTCTTTGAAGGCTTAAGGAGTCTCTCCAAAATGTTGCGGAAAAGAATTTTATGAAAGCTACAGCAATGTGGAGGAAGGCAAATATGACTAGCGGTGCATTTCCGTGTTTCACTAGAACTTTCCAAGGTGAATACCCTTTACACTCCCTTTTAACAACTTTTGGGGAACAAAAGGCAGGAGCGAAGGTGAAACATTTCACTCACCACATCTTGGTAACGATTAAGTCGCAAACGATGCGTTTTTCCGGGTTCCAAGGTCTCGTTGATGACGATTTCCTCGGTAAGCGTGCGTTTGGCTCCGAGGGTCTCATCGTAAGCGATGTACTTGTAATAGAGTTTGGAATCCTATAGCAAGATGACCCTATTAATGTCTCAGCAAGATGAAATGTAATGATAAATCTGAACAAGATGAGCACTTTAGCCCCCATCGGCTTAGCTATCATCTTGGTGTTCCATATCGATCGCCCACGCCTTTAGCCCTCCCGGCTCTTCTGTACACTACCAATGAATACTTCACCAATCATTCTCTGAATAACTTATTACGACTTCAGAGAAGACTAGAAGGACTGCATTGGTGGTGCCAATAACCTAACTTTGTCTGACTCAGCTACGGTCTCGAATTCGATTTTGTTGCCATGGCCAGCTAAAAGCCATAGACACTCTCTACCTTTGACAGATCTCCAATCCACAAGGCATTCAGCCCGTACTCATAGCCTCCCAGTCTTTCTTTTCGTTGACGTACTACCTTACGCCTTTTCGGGTCTTTATGGATGACTTGAAGGTGCTACCGACCCAGGAGGAATGACGGGACACGTGACCTCATAAAAGTTGACCTCAAAACACCCTTTCTTCAGAAAAGCTCACTTTGATAACGATGAAACTCTTGGAGGTGGTTCCCTCAGCGAACCACAGGAGGCCCGAGGTGACACCTGGTTTGATAACAAAGTCCAGTGCTACCTCCTCTCGCCCCACCTCTGCATCCGACCGCGGCAGCTTGATGCGGTTGCGGAAATCATAGCGTACGAAGCCGTTAGTGCCCTCAAAATTCAACGCCGAGACGTTAACCCCCCTCTCATAGCTATAAACATCCCTTCGGGACCGCTTGAGATCCGTCGTCTCTTCACTAGCAATGCTGACGGCGGTAAGGACTCTTCGAGTATGATTAGTAGGTCCAACGTGGATTCCAGCCGGTGGAAGAGAATTTGGCTGTGCTAGCGGACCGACGAACGTGCGTATCTTCCCGAGTGCCCGTTCACCCTCCAAGGTTGATATAACGAGGTCCATTTCTCCGGTATCTGGTTTCACCACCACCTCCACAGTGGTCCAATCAGAAATACCGCCAGGGAGAGACGCCTCAGAGATGACATAATTGGCCCATGAAGCCCGCACTATGCCAGAGGCGGGCTCGTAGTCAACGCGTAGGTAGGGTGCCACAGTGACAAGGTTGAATGGACCTCTTTCACCGACTGTTCTGTCCACATCCTCCACGAGAAGGAAGTCGAACCGCAAGTAGACTTTGCCTGATAATAGTGATGATAATAGAATTCCAACTGCTTTGCGCTGTCAAAGCGTACACATGAGTGGAGTGTTATGGGACCTGTTGATAAGTTACACGTTAGTGTCAAATTTGCATAGCTCACTCAACCACTGACACACACTTGCACACAAACAGGTGCGGCAGCAACAAGGTCTTAACAAGTGACCTTGAAGCATCAGGCCTTCTGGTTGCCCGAGCCAAGCCTAAAACCGCACCAATGCCTTATTTCTCGAGGGTGAAAATTGGATCGTCTATCGACTACGGAATTAAAGTATTAAATTGACACCTGATTGCTTGAAGATTAGGCACAATTCAGAAGCACCAAAATGCAAATTTAGGCATCCTAACAAGTATAACGCACTCTTTGGACAGGCGGAGGTGTTCCATGGACAATCACGAGTCTCTACTGGTGTCGGTTGAGCAGAAAGTCCAGTGGTAGAATACCAAGGGAATATATCACCCGAGGGCATAATCATTTGGGAGGTGAGTGAGTCGTTGTTGCTTAAATCCGTAGGTGGTGCACGTGCGAAGAGACCTCCGTAGGTTGAGTCCAGTCGTACAAAAAGGAAGTCGGCGCCCACGTCTTCGTCACCTCCATCGCGCTCAAAATCCAGATCAACTTCGCCACCAGGGAGGTTGAGGTATCCTGAAAGTTGGCGGTGAAGCTCATTGCATCAGAAACGTCATTCTAGTGATTCTTTAGTCAATGAGTACATTGTGTGCGCTTGTGTGTGTTGGTTGACGGTGAAAAGAGGAGGAAGTTCGTTGCTCCACTCCTAGATACGAATTGCCATGGCAAAACTCACACACCACCCTCTCTCACACCCCCTCCACCCCAGAAATAGGTAGGAAACTACATCATGTTGAGCCATGAGGGTGCAAGTGTTGGGGAGAAGACACAGAAGTACACATATCAATTTACCACTGCAAATTATTTTTATTCCGGAAGAAAATCTTGAATGCATTATCACCAAACATCAATTGCATGACCCGAAATTCTCAATAAAAAATTGCAGAATCAGTGTTCACATCGATCAAAAATTTCTTGGGAAGTTAAAATATCCAATGAGACAAATAGCTGGAGATTCCAATGCAATGTATCGGTCAAGTCTTCGGGCTTTTACCTGAGAGGTGACCAATATAGCATTTTAACTTGGGGATGTCACTGCAAGAATTTGTACTTTGGGACGAAAAGTACAACAAAACGAAGCCTTTAAATGGCACAGGATTAATTTAACGGCGCAGTTGGTAGCCTCTCGAATTGGGTTGAGACACTCATGCGACTAGTCAGTGGAGCTCTCACCACGACCTACGCATTCACGTCAGGGGGCGTGGGAAGGGGGCATGATAGTCTGTCGGTTATTCTTTCATGAAACTATGCAGACATGGGGTGGAAGGGTACCAGTTGTTAGTTCATTTTCAAAGTCGTCTCGTACACGATTTGCTTGACTCGTGAAAATGCTACACATTTTTCCTTGAAAATTTTGGTGACAACGTTTCTTTCCTCATGGCATTGGGTATACATTATGCAAATGCACATTTTTCAGAAGAAGTACAAAGCTACAACTTGGTGCAGGAGAGGTCAGTCACACTGGCGCAGAGAACTTGCCAGCTTTCATTTGAAGTGTCGACTAACAGTCTGACAATGCGGAGCATAAGTAGTTTGTAGGAGGTCAAATTTGATGGACTGGTACAAAGTTAGGATTCCTTTTTAGTAAATTGCTAAACCACTCTTCCTAATACAAAACGGATGGCAGATCACTTAGGCTCCAAAAATGCCATCACTTTTCCCCACAACTTTTGAAATATACAGATGAAAATTACGCACAATCGCGAGGTTAGTAAATGGTAAACTTGTCTTGGTATGTTAATGTAGTAGAAAGTTAACCCGTATCAGAAAAAAGAGCTTAATGTAAGCTGGAGGTGGAAAATTGCCCCGCTAAACAAGGGTCAATGACGAAAAAAAATGGGAGTAGGGACATGGCTTACGTCCGGGTGCAGCGATCTCCTTCACCACATAGTCTCCATAAGACGGTTGGAGGAGGAAGAGGAAGAAGAGGAGGGGAAGTAGGTGCATGAAACTCCATTGAGCTCTACGTTCGTGCATGGCGAACGAGAGAGAGATAGGCCTGTTCTACTCAGATGACGGTGACTGTGGTGGTAATCCAAAGCTGGGGGAGCTTCTGATATGGGCGTCAAAATGTGAACGTGTGAGTGTGAATATGCACGTCGAAGTTCTTCTTACGCCAAATCGTGGCTATGCGCGTTGGTGCTTGCATTGAACACCTTTGTTGCACACGTGCGATGCCTCTCAGACAGCCAATCAGTGCGCTCGGGGCGGCACAGGCGACACCGGATTGGTGCAGAGCGTGAGAGCCACTGGAGAGTCAAAGGTAGGTTCAATGGTGGCAACGGTGCTGACTAATCACACACACGCACATATATATCGTGTGATCGCTTCACCCCCGAAGCCGATGACTAACCACTGTCCTCACTATCAACGATCTTGGGATCTGAAGCATCAGCAACAACATTTTTTTACCTCTTCTGAGGTAGCATGAAACCAAAAGCTTTGTCAACTTTATGCTACGAGAGCCCCTTGACTCATAAGTCCTGTGAAAAAAAGACTTGCCTACATTTAGATTATACTTCGATTAATTTCTCTCTGAAATGTGCGTAGATTCTATTTGCCAAAATGTAACTAGCTATGTTGAATTGGCTTAAAAGTGAGTTATGCAGTTCTCGGCAGGCAAACGTATAGATGTTTAAAGATCCTTTACGTTCAAAACTGACTTTTTGGAATTAATCTTTGCTGATTCACCGAACTTCAAAGGCTCTTAAATATGGGGGAATTCTGGAGCTAGCCACCCAACATCAAATTGGCATCACCTTGGAGATTTGCGAAAAGAAATGAAGAAAACTGAGAAGTGAACTAAGACTAACTAAAATCAAATAACTGAAACACATTTGTTCCCCGTTTGACCTTTCCAACCTTTAAGATCTGTGGTGCAGTGAGTCTATTTCCATGGAGACTGTCAGCCGCACAGATGCGATAACTCCACAACAACCAATCCAACGCATACTAAAAGGTCAAAAAACCTCCATTTGTCACAAAATATAATACGGTGAGGCATCTGAGGTCTGAGAGCCATCGTGACGGTACTCTAGGAGATGAGTCGTCGGTTGCCCAATCAAAATGGTGAATAGCTGGCATCACAATTCTCAAGTAGACATCTTAGCATACCTTACTAAACGAACATTCGGGTGTCATTGAGGCACATACTTTGTCTGTGCCTACTTACTTCCTTTGCATTAGCCAAGCTTCGGAGGTCATTACTCATAATTTCCTCAATTCTGATTGGTGTTTAGAGGAGAGGCATTTTCTTCAATTCTGATTGGTGCTTTGTAACAATGAGTCCAGTGCTCACATCACCTACACCACATTGAAGAGTGGTGTCTGCAACCCTTTGAACGCAAATAAAACGCCTACACTGGGTTGATTTGGGTGTTTTTATGTTCAAATTGCCACAGTGGTTCAGGCAAAGTGCAACTAAAAGATTAAAGCAAATGCACAGCAAGGATAGATAGAGATGATAAAGACCATTCAGTGCTCCAATGAAGTGGATAACAAGAGAACATGCAAGTTTTTAATTCTGCGCGGATGTGTGAGCCTGACTCGAAGCGCATTGCCAAAAGAAAAGCGGCTTTTCAATAAAATTGAAATTAAAATTTACGACTATTTAAATTGGAAATGGATTAAATAGATGCAACTGTGAGAGAGGTCGCAAGGGTAATATCTTGCGGCTGACCTGTGGATTTAAATGAAGTGAGACGTCTGAGAAAATATGGAAAGTCCGCACATATGAGTGCAAGATTATGATTATTATGATTATTAGAGCACTTCACGCTTTCATTTTTGCCACCTTCTGTTAGACCTGATCTAAATGATTCAAGTCCTTTGCAATGGAAGCAGGAGAAGAGGCCTTGGTCCTTTTCGGAGAAGTATATTTCGGTAAGTGAAGGACGAAAGTTGAAAGTCAATTTCTTTTATCAATTTTGGGGCACCAACGGCAAGAATTGTAACTGGCTAACGGGGCCACAAAAGCCTGTTACACAAAGGTATCAATGATTCCATCAAATGTTTATTATTTCCCTTAAATTAAAGCTGTAATAAGCCCTAGTGACTGACGCAGCTTGGATAGTCATCAGAAGGAAACTGGTTGTATGCTTCATCGGGGAAAAGTTAATAAAGATTGGCGTCTTAACGATTTGGCGGATTATAAGCGTTGCTTTCTCGTGACACCTCATCCTACTGGTGGTTGAAAGAGATCTTCCTTCCAAATCGTAATTGACACCCACATCAAATGGAGTGAAGCCTCACAGAGTGAAAACAATTTGGGAAACACAATCTGTGCCTGGCGAAGAAAAAGTGATCCATTTTTCAACGCCTTACAAGCCTCTTTGTTGCGTCACTTGGCAACTATTTGGTGTAAAACATGGCAAAATGCCTTTGGAAAAGGTTACTAAAGTTGTGAAACCAAAATATTACCAAAAACTTAACCGATAATGCACCAGCATTACCCCAGACATTTGAAATCCCTATTTTTTACAGAACAATGCTAGGATATTGTGTGTACTGCGGTGGGAAGATACTTTTACCAGCTGACGTTATTTCCTGATTTGCAGATAGTGGAAATTTCCCAACCTGCCACTTGGCACATGAACCACAACTGCAGTTTTATATATTGGCTGTCTTTAAAATAGTCACTGTGGCATTTAGCCTGACCACTGCAGAATCACTACGGCTGCACAAGAGACACACCTGAAGCAACAAGTGAGAGAAAAAACCCGTCGCGACAAAAGCTCCGCCAGGGTCTCCGTCAAAGCACCCGGCTAGCTAGTAGTAAACTCTATCAAGTGTGCTCAGACTAAATTAACCGGTTCCACACACATAAACACACACATGGAGAGAGAGAGAGAGAGAGCGAGAGAGTATCTATTGTAGGATTCAAAAAAAAGAAAAAACACTGAAATAGGTGTTTTCTTCTGGCGACATGGCAGTTCAAGCGGTAAAGGTAAGTCAAGTCGACTTTGAAACGGTGTGGTAAGGAATGATTTTTCACTTGATAATGATTAAAAGAGATGAAGAGATGAGAGCATTCAATATTGAGAGCCTTCATTTAAATTTTTTTCGTAAACATCAGTTTCTTTTAACTTAGCACTTAAATAGCAGGGGCCCTCGATTTATGAACCGCCTGTCAAATTTTACCAGGAAGTGCTATTGGGCTATCGCGTTTCACTCTTTGTGATCCATCAGTACACGATGTTTCCATGCAAGGCTCCAACAGAGTGGCAGACTAAGAAGGACATTTAAAAAGGCAAAAGTTACTTTTTAAAATGAAAGTAACACTCAATGCATCATCAATGCTGCACAGTTGCTTCAAATGCATTTCAACAAACATGACTAGCCTCAACAATCAACTTGCGGTATCAGTTGTCTGAGCCTTATTCCGTCGGTAGGTTTATAGAAACTGGAACCACGAATGCTTACTTTAAACTGCCTGATGCGGAGGTGATTCAATGTGCGTTGGAAGCGCCTCGACTGACGAGTGTATACTGTTGCCGTATCAACGACAGACGATGTCTGGAGGTTGAACAAATGTTCCTTACTCTCATGGCCTGCATGCCGAGGCTGCTAAAAAAAACTGTTCAGCAGTCAACTCGCGCTATTACAAACGCTATCAGTTGACACCTTGCCTTCTTTTTTGCGTATACACCCCCCAAACACATTCTTGTGACCACTTTTCGTTGACTAGCAATGACAATTCCTGGTGAAAAAAAAGACCCTTACAAACACGGACATTTCTCACATTTCCTTCAGACAAGTATCCCTGCAAAGCTCAACTCGCCCCAAATACGCACCTTCCATAGAACACATTTTAACATCCGCCACAATTGCACAAACAAACTCTTCCCAAATGGTTTGCCTCCTGGCAATGCCAACCCAACCTACATTACCATTCTGATAGTATTATTTTACCAACATCAACTTAGCTTCCGGTCCGTGATCCATTCAAACTCATTAGAAGGCTTGTTAGAGCCGAAGCAGAGGAGTAATCGTTGGGTGTGCCGAAGGCAAGGCTAAAGGAAGGAAGAGTGCTTGCATTAAATCCCCACTTTCCATGGGTTGTACCTTCTGCCTTCCTGTACCCCAGCACTGAAATCTTTTTATTGGTGTGTCCAATCCCGTCTACGGGGATTACTAGGATCGCTAATTTTATAGTTGAAAATCGTAAATTAACGTTTATCATAACTCACTTTCCATCCTCCAAAGGGCGCAAATATAAAAGGCTTTACACATTTTTCTACTTGATTCGCTCCACTACATTATCTGGTACTTGTGCCCGGGTTTAAAGTCTATTTGGCAAATTTTGGAATCAGAGTGTACATCACCGCTACAGTTTGATTAGTGTCATCGTTTGTCGGAAAAAAATGACTACCATCTCTCGAAACGGGAAAAATAATGCGCACACACACACCATGAAGACGTAGATTACAACATACTACTTATTAGTGTAAAGGGTTTTATTCTGTTAAACGAGGACTTCAGCCCCACTTAGTTATGGAATTAAATGGTAACTGCCTGGTTTGGTTCTTTTCCCATGAGGTGTCATTTGCTTGTTTTTACTGTACCTCGGTCGCTCGCACAGAACAAAAGCAGAAGAGGAATACCGAATTTCTCTGAGCAGCCATTTCAAATAATTCCACTCGATTTCATAGATGTGTGGTAAGTAAGGCAATAGCATTCTACCTATTTTGACTTTAAAATAATAAATTTGCTATACCGAGGATCGCCTTGGTTACTTACGAGAAGCGGCTTCACTCCGGATCTGTGAGATCAGTTCACGCTGGACGCAACTGACGTGAAGGATTTATAGTTTTAAACTCTCATAAGTAATGTTGGAGCCTCTACTTACGTCAGAGTGCTCATCTTACATCAACCTTACTAATTTTCCTCAACTAAGGCATCTTTGCCCCATCTCCTCATCTTCAGGAGGTTATTGCAGGCTTCTGTATTTAAGTTTAAGTATCCAAGAAGAAATCCACTTGACTATTAAAGATAAAGTGATATGTATTTGTGAGAAACAGATTGAAGGTCCTGAACACTTAATGTCAACTTTCCACAGCTTAAATCTGGCCACGGTTTCCAAAACATTTGTCGCTCTTCCCCTCCGCTTGAGGCTATAACATTGCACTGAACCCTTGGGGCACGCATCTGCTTGTCTCTTTCACAGTAACAGTTGTCGATGGTTTTCGCTTCCGTCTTAGTGGTGGATTAATTTCTTGCTTTAAAAAAGGGATTCTCTGCAGTGGAAGCACACAGAATCCATCAAAACCTCCTGATAAAAGGTAAATCAATGGACAGGTGACTGTGACACTTCCACACTGCAAGGGTCTTGAAAGAAAGCTTAGATGTTTTACTGTTTGTAAAGGTAGAGGTGTAACCACTTCCTAAGCAAAAACATCAGAAAATCAAGCCAACATCCGTGTGGTACGATTTTCTGCCTAAATTCCCCCATATCCCATATGTACTTAAATTTCCAGATGGCCGAACCGCATACATTTGACCTAAAAGTTCGGTTTGATGCGATATTGGAGGCTTCCACTTAGTGATCTGATAAACCTATACACATATTTTTGCAACCGGAACAGCGAGAAAGGCATGTCGAGAGTTTTCAAGGCAATAAAAGTCAGCGAGCCAGCCGGTCGGACAGTCTGTAATCGGACTAAAGGAAACAGAAACCGGGAGTGAGTCACTGACGTAATAGCTGTAATTTGAAGTGTACCCGTCCATGAAATAGGAAACCTGCCGAACGAAAGTTGAGATCGGCCACTTTCTCATGTGAAAAAAAAAAAGAAAGTTCATGGGGTACTGGCTTGAAATACCCGCTAATAGAGCTTTATTTTGGAAATGCAATGATGAAAATTAGTGCACGACCAAGAGCAGTGCAAATCATTAAATCACCAAAGTAACAACCCTGGAAGATAAAGCAGAAAAAGCCCTCACTTGGGATTATCTTCCTACCCCACAAAACCAAGGAGACGAGTGTTTCCTTTGGGATTGCAATGAAACGATTTCATCAAAATGCAAACCTGTGTGCAGTTAAATAGCGATATTTTCTATACTTTTAATGGAATATTACATATCCTAAGAAGGTACTTCAAAATTCCTACCACTGCAACCCTTTGACATTGTCCAGGGTAACGCAGACATAATGAAAAGATCTACCACCAAATACTACTTTTCTCCCAAAAATAGTAGTATTCCCCAAGCCATTGTCTATAACTTTTAATGGAATGCTACATGTCTGGAGAAAGTACTTTTATAGAGCGAAGTTGGTTCAAAAACGCCTACCACTTCAACCCTAAAATATTCTCCAGGCTAACGCAAACATAATGAAAAGATCAGCCACCAAATGCTACTTGCCTCCTAAAATTAGTAGTATTCCCCGTGTCTAAAGGTGATAGGAAGCGTCTAGGCTTATAGAGGGAGTGAGGTCCTGGCAGAAACATCAAAATCGCCATTGAAATTGGTGTCATTACTGGATTTGGGGTTCCAGAGTCACTCAACGCTATAAAGAGCACTTTTTAGTTTCCACTGAGACTAATTTTTTGTAAATACTCGCACATAAAATTTGAACATTTTGGAGAACCATGTCTGAAGAGCTCTAACCAGGGTTATTGTCAGGAACCTTGACACTGAGGACCAAACGAAAAACGAAGGTAGACTTTTGGAGTCACCAGCAAATAATTTTTTCCCATTTTTCTTAATGTAACACGCAATTTGCAAGCGCCTTACAGGCCATGGGGACCAAAGCACCGTGATTGGCCGCTAGCTCTATCTATCCATTCCAAGAAAAGCAACATTATTTCCTACAATCAACATTCCAGATGGTGATAAGGATGGAGCATTATTACGCCCAGAGGAGGATTAGTAAATTTAGATCTACCATCACAATCGACAAGATCTTGAATGCACATACAATTCTGTTGGCTTGACATAAAACCACCCAGTTATGAAATGTAACCGGGCTGAAAGAGGCTGACAGCTGTCAACTGTCGAGAGGGTGATTATTTTTGTAAGCAGGGCTGTGTATGCGTGTGCGCGCACACACAGATGCGGGTGTGCCTCCCAAGTGTCCGGACGTCCACCACAATCGATTGGACGGACATGGGCAGATGCCAAAATGGGAAAACACGTGTATGCGTGTGTGTTTGCCTGGGTTTGTGTTGGCGGCTACCTTTGCCCCGATTGTTTGCGATCAGCGATCTTCGCCCTCGATTCAAGTCCACAATTGCATTCAGCATAACAAGACTAGCAAAACCGTTGGCTCAGTTCCAGGCAGTCCTTTGAGGTGTCGCTCGTCGAAAGAGGTTTATGCACACTCTCTGCACACTCTCGGGAACACGCGATAAGGAGTTACTTTTAATGCTAATTGGCAAAAAAACCAACTGAAAAGGTTCTTTTAGCGGAGCAGGTTGTATTGTGGTAGCAAGCATGCCTTCTTCTGCCTATCTGGCGTTATTTTTTTGGTTTTGAACATGCTTTTGTGAAAAGGGCCAGAAATATTTTCCTTTACTGGATCCCAAAATCCCAAATTCTGGGCATGAATAACACAGAACAACTTTTACAGCTGAAAACTTAGTAGTTTGACACTTGCGAAGTGGTGGATTGGCTCCTTCGCTCTAGTTGTTGTTTACCACCAGATAGAACGAAACACAGGCAAGTACTTTTTGGTGCTTTGGCAGGATTAACTACTCCAAAGACGTTTCGGATATCATTTTACAAAACGCCTGATCCCTCTATCCATCTCTAGCTGATTTGACCTGGCCAATGAAAGCAAGCATAGGTGGAATGATGCGCTTACCTCCCAAAATGGATTTGGTCACTTTTCGAGAAGTGGACGATTTCTTGAAACCATTCTTTGAGGAGTCGATATAAAGAACTGAACACTTCCGGAACCTATCCAATCTTGTGCAGTGGACTGCATGATCTCCAGATGTAAATAAAAGCTCCTCCTGTATTTCCGCACGCAAAGGGAGAAGGCAGGAGAGAAGAATGAACGGCCACATCTACTGCATGCCTTCTGTTGCCACCCTGACCGTCTGCTCACACCGTACGAATCCCATTTACGTGCTCAGCGACCATTGGTCGGTTGGAGCAGACGTCAAGGTCACGCTTCTCATTGGATAACACAAGTTAACCAGCACTCGGCCCTTTTCGTTTGCCCTCTTCCATTCTGTTCTGTGTAAAAGTTGGATGCAGTTTTGCAAGTCTCGATATCGCAACGATGTTGTTGTTAACATCCTTTGTGTGTAATATCAAACATCCGTAAAATTATGAGCGTGGTCTTCAAATTGTTTTGAAGCATAATGCAGCTTTTGTGATGGGAAAAATAAACTACTTGGAATTAATTTGCTTAAATATATGAACAATCACAATTGTTGATATAGCAAATCACTGATTTAAGGAATTCCGAAAGCTTAGATTTCATTAGGTATTGGTTGGACCGGCAGAGGATGCCATTGTCTGCCATACATATCGTATATTTGTAAAAGGATCATTTAGAAGTGGCCAAAATTTCCACAGTAATTTATCGCCGTTGCTTTTTGGGCTAGTTGCAGTCCGTTTGAGATTACATCACCAGCTTATGTTGCTACGGTGGCCTCATAGAAGCAATGTTAAGGAAGGATGGTACCCATTATAAAGATAGGGAGTGGGAGGGACAAGAACGGCGATGAGTGACGATTCCAAAGGCCTCTTCTCCATTACGGTTCAGGAAATCTCCACTTATTTTACATGAAGCCTTGCCATAGCTTTTTGAGACATCAACCACAATTTTTGAGGCTGAGGCTAAAATTGTGCTTGATTTGTCCTTGATTTATTTTAGTAGTATTTAAAGGTCCAAAGTGAGCTATCTCCTGTATCACTTCGCCGCATCCACATCCGTCCATAGCATCAGTCACTGTTGTGTAAAGGGAAGATGTGAAGTCAGACGAGCCTTCAAAGAAGTTCAAAAACGTGGGGACATTTAAGCAGGAGTTTTGACCTTTCTCTTGGCACCCAAAGGCACATTTTAGCTTATTGGACTTGGCGACTTCTGTTCATGGTTAGCATTAAAGGTCCTCCCAAATTATAGCCCACTTCTGCATAAAAAGTGCCATTTTTTCCGAAATAAGGCAAGTCTTGCCTTGTTTTACCTTGTGTTAGACGACTTCCAACAACAAAGTGAAATGGGTCTTCATTTACTCAAACAATTCCCTCTTGATGATCATCCACTTAAAACAGGAAACTGATAGTATTAAGTTCAACTGTAAAGTGGTTGAAAATACTTTTTTATAAAGTAAATATAGTCATGACCGCCGGAGCCTGTTTCATAGGTAGCATTGACATCGCACTGGAGTGGTGAACACATCAGTGTTAATTTTGGCGCAGAAAAAAAGGTAAAAAAGCCAAAAGAGAACGAATTTGAGACTTTAATGGATATTTAAGTTCATTTATGGTGAGTGGGTTTGCTTATTCTCCCTTAGAAATCAAATTAATGGTCGTCAAACCATTGACTTGATTCCTCAGCATTGTCATTTCAACAGGACCTGTTACCTTCCTGTCTTGCTAGCCCTACAGTCTACTATTTATCTCAGAATGCATAAATTATTTTAAAAGGACAAGAAAAATTACGGTTTTAGCACTACCACGTGATTGGTGAGTCAGTCACCCATCAGTCTGTCGAGGGGAGATGCTTTGACGTCCGCTTGAATTGCCCACGCCTCCCACATTTGGCTGCGATTCTACCACGTCACTGAAACGGTTTCAGCGTGCTTCCAGGTTTTCCTGTATCTGTATAATTAACAACTTATGAGGATGGGTTAAGAGCTGAGTATAAAACCCCAAGCAATAACATCTAGGCTCTATCACCGGTAGTTTAGCCTTCAGCATTGTACAGACCTTACTGAATCCGAGTCTGGCATCCTTTCCACCTGTGGGCAACCATCAACTACCTTCTACACTTTTCTCATCAATTTTAGAGAGAATTTATTGAAACTGTGCTGGCAAAAATGAAGGGCAGGCCATTGCGTCGCCTTGGACCTCAACTCTTCCACCAGGTTGCAGAAACTGTCTGCTTGACAGATTGAAGTAGTCATTTGGCTCCCATAGACGCAACGTCATCTTATTATTGCCAACACATAGATGGCAGAAGGATGGCCCAACAAACCAAATAACTTGTTTGACCTCTATGCAAAGGTCATGCTGAGTAATCGGGATTCCCAGCGGATCTCGAATAGGTATTTGACTAACTCGACTCCACTTTGTCAAACATTTGCGTAGAAAAGAATTTTGACACCAGTTCTCACCGCTTTAAGGCAATCTAAAAGTCTAGAATTTCCTATTTTAATTGGCAAAATTAAGGGTTGGAGATTCCATTGACTAAGTCGATGAAGATTTAGATGACTAAGGCAATGTAGCCAACTTCGAATGGATGTCGCAGTCTTTGGAGCACCCGCTTTGATACCGACGTTGCCGTAAAATGGTTGTAATGTTTTGTTTGTTCTGACTCTCGGTTTCGGCTTCGGTCACTTGGGTGGCCATACTGACCTAGTCGTGTGGGTCTGGTCTCTGGGCCATGCTAGCAGCCTTGTTCCTCCTACTTGCTAATTATACATGTATTCTGCCCTAGTATTATGCCTTCCCTTGACTTCAAGGAAGTCTGGCAACTCTACATTTGTGGCAGCTCAAAGAGGACCCCACTTTATAACATTTCCATCGCCATCTATACCGCCCGTGACATAATGAGTACATTTGCTACGGATGGGAGAATCTCTGACATCTCATCACAGGACGACTGACAATGACGTCCACCTTCGGCATCTCCTCCACCTCCGTGTTCTGCGAGAAAGCTATTAACGACTGAAGCGACAGCAGCCGTGAACCCCACAGGAAACCTTTCGTTGCGGAGATTTCCCTGCCATACCTGCTTAAGGAGACCAGTGTTCCAACGTCTCCACATGGACACGCCGATGCTCGGCAGAACCGCCTACTCTGAATTTACTTTTCAAAACCGGGCGAAGGTCTAAGTACGGTCGAAGTAATAAGAGGGATGAATGACTTTGTGGTAGTGAGGCATTGCCTAAGACGGGCTCGAATTTCGATGACTGGCGCCGCTAACTAGTGGGTGATTACGTTGCGATGGGTGAGGCTGGAGGTATACCACCAAGTGGAGCGTGGTTGACGCAGCTCGAGGGAGGAGAGGGGCTATGTAATACTTTGCGTGTCTGTCTGTCGGTTTCGGTCTCTTAGGTAGCCACATTGCCCTAGCTGTGTGAGCTGGCATCCGGGCCATGCCAGCAGCGTCCAACCCTCTGATTTCTGAATACATATGCATTCTGTCCTAGTATTGTGCCTTCTTTAGCATTCAGGGAAGTCTCGGAACACTACAACTGTTTCACTCTTGTCAAAGTTGTCTGCATACTAACACCTAAGTAACTTCCATTACATTTATCAAACTATTTGCCTAAATGCACTTAAATCTCTAAATTTTCTTTGACATCTAGCATAGTTTTGAATAAATTTAATCAGATCTCTTTTTGATGGCTGGTTTTGACTTTTACTGATGAAAGCACAGCTACCAACTCATAATTGCTCTTAAGCTTTGTCAACCGGTTTCTATTTGGTTTTATTAATCCTGAGACCCACAAATTGAGTCGCTTTTCAAAAGTAATGACTGCAAAAGTGGAAATTAAAACAACCAGTAGTTGCTGTACACCCCCAACGTCATACCTAACATGATTAACCGGTGATAAATGAAATGTACACCGGCCCAGAGGCCATTATAAACTAATTCTCTTTATATTTATTTAAGTTATTTAATCCTACAACTGACTTCACTATTTTAACAAACATTTTTGCGAGTTCGGACATTTTTAGAAGTTGGTGACTTGCAATTCTGCTTATATCCGTGTTCCACTGGTATTTGAAAATGCACTCCCTTTATGGAAAGTAATAAATGATGACAACCAAATATTGCAGTAGCCAATCATACAAGAACATGATTTTGTAAGCGTTATTTCCCTGTACAAGCACACCCACGCACCTTGGGGCAGTGTCTGATGCTGCCTCCTATTTTTGTCCTGTCAGCATGAAGAAAGTGTGGGGGCGGAAGACTTACCAATTGGCGTTTACCGACCTTTTTGAGGGTAATAGAACATTATCATTGGCAAGTCCATCTTATTGAACGTGGTCATCAGGTGGCGAACTGAGTTTCTTCCTCGATTTGACGCATCACAAAGGCCAACAAACTCTCTGCGTTAAGCATTAGCCTAGAGTGCAACGATACATTAAACATCAAAGGGGTAAAAAGCAAAGGACTGCGAATCGTCAGTTTGTAAAACTGTTTGCCTTGGATTTCACATGGGTTTGTATGTGTTAAACCTATTTAGTTAAGTTGCACCGTAAATTGAAATGAGGTCTGAGGTAGGCCTGTTAATTTTGAGTTGATAAAAGGTTGGTACTTTTACAAAATCAGTAGAAAAACTTGCTTTTTGAAATTAAGATCGGCAGGACTTGAAGTGATGGTAGGGTTAGATGCACGTGTCTTAGGCCAGATGGCAAGCGACGGTTTTAATATGTAAATGGTATGTGATGTTGCAAAAGATGAAGTAACCATGTAAAACTTCAGCTCCAGTGACTCACTGCCCACTAGAGGGAGGTTTGCACGATTTCAGGGTTTCAGCATTCGGCTATGAGACTCTACGCCATTAGCAGGCCTAAGTGTGGTGGTAGGCTTCCAAAGCGCCATCACTACAGTCATCCCTGCTAAAAATTTGACCACCTCGCAGTCCATCTCGCATAATCTCTGTGGTGAAAACGGTGAACATAAAATGGTAATTCACAAACAGGCTGGGTAGAGGGGCACCGACGACTGAGGGGGGTAAGCTGCCTCAGAATGATTCAGCTTACCATCCTTCATGTAACTGTTAAACCTTACGATAGTTATACAACTCTAAGGAAGGACCATTTAGAATGCGTAGGTTAAGTTTTACTCTCGTAGGTTTTGGAATTTCTTCATCTAACTTGATAATTAGTTTGATTTGACCAGAGTTCATACATACTCCCTTTTTAGCTATTTTTAAAAGTTGACACGGCCTCTGTTGATGGTGAAGAGAAAGCCTGCATCTGGCAAGTTCAGGCTCCTAATTTGACCAAATAGCATGGCATTGTGTTCAGGGGACAGGCGTCTCCTGCTGCAAAAACGACCCTCACCTTACTCTAGGTACCCAGAATATGTTTTTTTTTTGAAACTAACTAGTGATTTTAAGATTAAGTGTATCGACAAATTGACTTGTAATTCCTACTTTCGATCAATTTCATATAAATTCTGAAAACTAATGGATCTATCTCCGAAACTGTCGAGTTAGTAAACCTTGCCACAGCCAGTAAATCAAAGTTTGAGGGGTCTTTCCCAATCCATTCATTCTGATATTTTACAAGCCATAACCCGTAATTTTCTATTATATAATGTAACATCTGTTATTCTATAAAAGTGGGGAAAATTGGTGCTCGATTTTTTTCTTCAAAAAATCGGAAGTTGAAAATGTTTTTAAGAAAGGGTGAAGCAACATTCCATTCTGCTATTCCATCAAGGTCTCACAACCCAGAATACAGACGGTGGCGTGTTCAAGCTCGGATGACAGTGTTGTTTTGATGTCAAAAACTCGCTCAGAAAGCACACCAGACCAAGAATTTGACAGGAGGCAAAACGACATCAAAGCAGAATTTGACAGCCAAATATCAGAAAAGTGGTTGACGAGAGGACCTCCGGTTATGCAGCATAAACAAAAGTAGCCAAATCAAATTTAGAAAATTCGTAGCAAGATCCTAAAAGATTGACGAGAATCTCGACTAGCGAAGTGATTGAGGAACACTAATTTTACACAATTAAAATGAGCATTCAAACTATCTCACTCTAACCGTTTGTTAAACGGAAGGAAAAATACGTAACCTTGGAAGATGCCCTGAAACATTCAGAAGGTTTTTAAAAGGTGTATCAAAGTTCACGCAGAACTTTTATTTCGCTTCAATTATGCGGTGCAGTAATTTTGACAAAAAAATCTAGTGACTGTGGCGTCTCGAGACTTCCTTTAAGGCAAAGGAGGGCACAGTACCTGGACAGAATATATATATTCTGGAAACAGAGGGATCGGAGGGCTGTTGGCACGGCCCAAAGGCCGGCCAACCGGCTAGTACAACATGGCCACCCAAGCAACCGAAACCGGCAATTCGAACAAACAAAGTGTTACACAGCCCCTCGCTTCTTTCGAGCGTCGTCCCCGACGCTCCCCTTGGTCAGCCACCCGTGTCAGCCATCACAACGTAATCAGTGCTGTGAGAAGCACCCACGAGCTAACTGTGCCAGTCATCGAGATTCGAGTGCATGTGTTCTTGTAGTGCCATCAATTCCCCGTAGCATTCAGTGCAGCAAATGCGTATTTCTCCCACGATGGTGTAGCCCAATGAAAGTTGGGGTAGGAATCCCAGTTTTCGAATGGGTCGGGACACACACAACACACTTTGTGATTCCAGGCTTTTTGATGTCGTAGAAGAAACGCGAGGGTACCTCAGAACCCTGAGCAAATGGAGTGATCGGGCCTCATGGGAACAAAATGCATGCGATCCAAGTGTGCAAAGCACTAACCGATGCTGTCGAATGGCGTCCTGCACATTCTACATCTGTAGATGCACATTTTGGCGAAGGAAGGCAAGTTGCCTGAGAACAGGAGAGAGAGCTTACAGAGGATGCTTGACCACAATGTCACTGATCCTTCTTGGCAGTTGCACTGGACTTGGAATTCACGGCTAGTGTCGCTTCAGTTGTTAATAGCTTCCTTGCAGAACATGAGGGCGAGGGAGATGCCGAAGATGAACGTCGACAAATGGAATGCCAGAGGTTCTCCCACTTCTTTCACACCGCCAAATTTTTCAGAAGCGGTATGGAGCAAGATTAAATCTATCAAAGTCTGGTCAGCTTTCCGCTGCCACCAATGTAGCGTCCCGAGACTTCCTTTAAGGTAAAAGAAGGCATAGTACTTGGACAGAACATATATTTCGGAAACAGAGGGATTGGGAGGCTGATGGCACGGCCCGGAGGCCGGCCAACCGGCTAGTACAGCATGGCCGCCCAAGTGACCGAAACCGGCAGTTTGAACAAACAAAGTATTACAGTGGCAGCAGACGGACCAGGGTTACTAGAAATGGATCGCCACACAAAAAAACAATGTGTTTTCATTGTCGTGGAATGTTTGGAAAAAATGATAAAGGTTTAGCTGTTACATAGCCTATCAAGCACGAAGTGTAATCACAAACACTTTAGCCGACCTTCAACAATCCGACTAGCACAAAACATCAAAGCTATTCGCGAAAGTGTTGCTGAGACTCCGAAGACATCAATTCGGCAGCATGGTCAGGGATGGTCATTTAAGAAGCCCTCCACAACGGGTTCTCACAAAAGATTCGCATCTTCATGCTTACAAAGTTGAACTAACCACGCACAACGAACAAAACCAACTGCAGGTAATTGTTAAAAAAACAGGTGTGTTTATAGAAAGTCACACTTGGGCGCGGATTTTTGGGCTGAAAGCATCATCGGGCCAATTGTCTTCAAAAATACGGATGATCAGGCGATGACACTTGATGGTCCTCGCTACCGCGACGTGATCATCAACTTTTCGCACCAAAATTGCGCGAAATGAATGCGGACGATCTGTGCTTCCAACATGGTTGTGCCACATGCCCTACAGCCAGAGAAGTAATTGGCCGCTCAGATCACGCAATTTAATACCGTGGGATGCATTTCTTTGGGGCCTTTTAAAGTCCAAGGTTTACGCCACCTCGTCCACAACAACACATGCCTTGAAGAAGGAAGGCAAGCACTGTATCAACGGAGTTCAGCCACATTCGTGCAAAGTGGTTACGGGAACTTTCAACAAGCAAAGCGATGGAAGCCATCCACCCTGCATGCTACACCATACACATCCTCATGCTGTATACTCTATGAATCAATGAAATATGTATTTTTTTTTTAATTACAAACCTGTGTTTTCCATCATAACTACTACTTGGATTAATTTCAGTTCACCGTTGAAAATTCCACAGTTATCAACGCTAGCCTAACTTAGGATTCATAAAATTAATCATTTTGGTAGAGGCTGAGGAACTCCAATGTAAGCACACTTCGACTTTGAAGTCCCATTATGCTAAAGGGCTGGTTCGTAACTTCGATACATCCTGCCAAAAATTTTACTGCTGCAATAATTCGTATTTTACTAGAAATTAAACCAATCGGTGGGACATTGTTTTTGCATTGACATTGACCCAGTTGGTAAATTATTATTAGGTATTTTATTACTTTTAAAAAGACCCTTATTGCGCTCGATTGCAGGGAAAAGGATAAAGCACTTCCTACGTCATACTACTTTATTCACTAGGAAAAGGAAAACATTTGTGTTCAAGACTCAGAGGTTGGAGAACATGGTCCTCAGTTTGCACCACTCATCTCGAATGCCATTTCCAACGTTTTTCCAGTAGATTTTCAACTTCTCACAAAACGTATCCCAGGCCCTCTTGTCAATCTTGTAGTAATCTTCATCTTCCTCTTCATAACCGCCATACTTTTGCCCACCTTTGTCTTCCTTCTCAAAGTCAACTCCGGTCTGTACTTCATCAATTGGACCTTCAAAAGTTTTCTCACTAGGTGCTTCGTTTTCACCTCCTTCACCTTCACGATGTTGGGAATGATCAGCCTTATCTTCATCCTCTTCTTCACCTTCAGCGGCTACATTATGGTGCATTTCTTCATCATAATCTTCTCCCTCTTCTTCTGCATCTTCCTCTTCATCCTTGACCGCAGCCCTGGCATGCAAGTACCTTGCTTCAGCCTGAACGAAGAGCACGAGGAGGCTGCAGAAGGCAAGCAGGAAAAGGAGGTGCGTTCGCATGGTTCACTATGGGCTCTGCTCACTACCCTCCTCGGTTTTATAGTCTGGGTCCCTGTGTGTAAATTGGCATGCAGCTGTCAATCAGCGATTGGATCACGAATGGGTAGCCTATGCTTCTACCCCCTCTCTCTTACTCACTTTGAAGGGTGCAGAGTGTGACTTAGAAGGGAAGTTTTGTCCTTAAACCAGTTCGAGGGTTAAGATCAAAAAAACTAACACAACATGATGGATAATGGGGCTTTCGACTCATTCGCAAAGTTAAATCAAGTCCTCTTTTGATAGACGGACAGGTACGGCTGCTAGTTCAACCATGTTTAACAGTGCCCTTTCCATGAGTGCAACACATTGTAATCATCCATTGAAGTGGTTCATAAGGCTCCTCTGGATATAAAAATCCAAGACTTTTGAAAAGTACACCGCTTAAAAGGAGGGTTTGTTAGGTTTTTTGGTTTGTCATGCATTATTGTCCGCCTTTATAATGGACTTTAGGCCCTGAGAGTGCTACAGGAATTGGGTGGTGGAAAGTATTCTTTACGCTCCCAACTCACTCACCCTCTTCCCTCATAGAAGGCCCAGGTCCTAGAGGGCTGCTAATGGATGGCGAAGGATTCACCCAGTGAGCTGGGCTGAAGCTGCTGTGCTACCCACCTTCAAAGTCAGCATCGGTCAGAGGACGTATTTAACATTTTTACCAAAGGTGTTGTAGACATTTTAAATGACTAGGTTCTACAGCAGCTCCAACTGAAGTATCCCTTTAACTATGTTCCATTCTAATATAACTCAAGTTCCTCAGACTCCAGTGCTTTAATACTCGATTTTCACGACGCTTCATTTTTTTTTCACACGTTGCTCAATATTGCTTGGCCAATAGATCAAATCAGCAATTAGTGATTTTCCTCTCCAAAAGTGGGCACAAGGCGTATTTTGTTTCCTCAAGAGAAAGCAGTCTTGGCTTTGTAATCGCCTTGACTTCACAAACTCCCTTTCGCATTGCTAAACCTAATTTAGAGGTGTTTTGGCGTTTGTGATCTTGATTTTGACACTTCTACTATCTTTTGATGAAAGGAGAGTGTTTTTGAAGCCTAGAAAGGAGACAAGACGAAGCCAAGAGGAAAGGTTTTCAAACAGGACCATGGCGTTGCTACTTAAAACGGAGCAGTAGTAAGTCTGGTTCGGAGTCTTTTCTCTGTCCACTACGAGTTGCCGTTTAAAGGGAGTTGAGAGTCACTTTATCCGCAGTTGGATAACAGACATCCAGGTGAGCTAATGCTTTAGACTAATCGAATTCGGCATTTTTTGTTGACTGAAAGGCATTTGGATGCACAAATTGTGTGCGCACCAACAGACCTGGATGCAAATTCGAGTTGCGTAAAACTTTTGGACTGGTGTGCACCTTTACAACCCTCCTCAACCACTACCTGTCAAGACGTCTGAACACGACCACAAATAGAATTTTGCACACTTCTGTTTTAAAATCTCTTTTCATACACTCACAACTTACGAATGGAGGTATTCAAGGTAAATGCCTTTGAAACTTACAAATTTGTATCTAGTGCAAACTTGGGGTGATAAAGGAAATCAAAACTTCAGCAAGGCTTTTTATCTTTGGAAGGGGTCTTTGAAATATCCGTTTGATTATTTATATTTAATTATATTTTTTTTCTCAGTAAATGACCAGCGAGAAGGTAATCAGTGGTGATCTTTTGGTACGGACACCAGGATATTAAGGAGTAGGAAGCACCAAAATGAATACAAGAGATTGCTGATCGTGAATGGGCCATTTTGCTGTGGAGGAGGACCTTGAATGATGAATCTTACGCTGATTTGTGGAAAGGATGCCTTACAGCATGGCCCACTAGCCTACTTGCCAGCTGGATCAGTAAGATTGGAAAGGCCTAGCTTCTGGCTTGAGGTCACTCGTGCATTGGAGGCTGTTTTCTCACCAGCGTGAGCAGCACATTACTACGTCAAAGCGATTTCCGTCATGAGCAGTTGGCCTCGTTAAACCGTCACTGCGTAGTCAATTCCGGAGTGAGTGCTCTCTGCTAGGGGCAGGCCGTTGCATATGTGCGTATTTCGCTATCTCTTCTCCCTTAAACTCGTGTTGAAGGTTTTGGACAGCGGTATTACAAGTGGTTTGGAAATTACCTTGAGTAAAACCATATTTTAAGCAATTATAGTAACTAGCCCTCGACGCCTTTGGATTGCACATTGGGGCATTATTTTTTGCCTCCCTGGGCCTTAGGCGGGATTTTGACACAGTGAAGCCTAGTGGTTTACTCTTGTCGGGGAGACATAGCTGTTTCGCCTTCTGTTGTGTAATGGGCGTTGGCTCAAGGCAGCCCTTTCCCCGTCTCGCCCCGCCCCTCCCCGTCCCACAGGTGGCAGTCACAGACCGATCGATCGATCGACACACGCACAGGCACGCGAGCGTAGTGAGACGGACAGGCAACGCGCGTGGCCCGAGTTAATTGACTGGATAGACAGACAGACAGGCAGGCAGAGCAGGGCACGGCAGTGTACTCTTGCCTGCAAAAGTGCATGAGGCAGCAACTCTCTATGATGTAGAGCAAGATGTAGCAAGGTTGTCTGTCCTGGCACCTGGAAATTAATAAATAAGAGGCCGGAACTCCCGGCAAACCCTTAAGTAAACTGCGCTTTTACAACGGATACGGCTGGCGCCTCACTTGTGTGCATGAGTGCGTGCGTACGTGCGTACGTGCGTGCGCATGTGCATGCATCCCTCTCTGTTTATGCACAAATGAGGCAGTGCTTTTTTGTTTAAGTTAGCTTGCAATTTGCGGCTATCTTAATTCGTAAAAAAAGGGGGTTATTTAGATTCGCAGTTCAGGCGCGCGCGTGGTCACGTACGTAGGTGAAAAGTGTTGCAATGTAGAGGGTAGCATTTACCATCACTTATCTTACCACTCCACTGACCTTGTTCGCAATTCTTGCTGTGAATAAACTAGTTGAATGATAGAAACGGCCAATAAACTCTATGTTGTGAGAGCCTGGGGTAGTAAGAGTGAATTCTGTCCCTTGTAGGTACTTTTTATGCCAGACGCCCAATGCATGAGGATGTGAGATACCAGAGACTCCGATTGCACTTTAGAGGGGCTTATTTATTAGGCAATCGGATGCGCTGTGTGTACATTATCACAATTTCCTAAAGAGAGATCATGAATTATTGCGCTTAACAAAAGGAATTGTACCTCCACATTGTTGGTTTCACAACCCTGAACTCCAACTAAGTAACCAAGTAGGAAAGCGCCTAAGTGAGCTTGTGGGCAAACCAGCAAGTCAGAAAGTAGGGAGACGGAGTCCAGGTGCACAATTTTTCCATCATCGGGTAGTTTATGCTAAACCTGGACTTTTCACGCAACCTAAGAGTTCACCACTAGGTTTCAACTAGCGCCTGTTTTTCTACGATTAAGTGTCAAATTCCCAGAGCCACTTCTTGGAAATTATTTTATTGACTGCCCCTCTGAACGGAAGTGACCCTTACTAAGAAAACGTGGTATGGATAGAGAGCCCCGTGGCTTTACTGGTCACAAAGGAAGGCACAATTCTAATACTTATGTCCTTTAAATGTGCTCTGAAGGCGAGAGGCGAGAAGGCAACTTAAAACCTGGATGTGGACGACCGTGGTCACTCCTCGGAGTCCGAGGCACCCTCGTAGTAAATACATCGGCTCCCCTACCGCATATTCCTCTCGCGCCTAAGACAAAAATGTCTAGAAACATCCAACCTTCTCAATGCAAAAAAAGCACTAAGGCAGAGGATGTACCCTGGACATACGTAAGGGCCTCGGGGGCTACACTGGGATGGACCGGGGGCCGGACCACCCGGCGGGGGAACAGTGGCGGAGCCCTTCATTGGTCCACCACCAAATTCACAAGTTAAAAAACACAATTTAAGGATTGCCTACAATTTTGTGTCATGATGAGTAGGATGATAAAAAGTCAAGTGAATGTTTGTAACCCTTGCTGTAATACTTTGTTAGTTGACTGCCGGTTTCGGTTTTGGTCACTTGGGTGCCCATATTGCCCTAGCAGTATAAGCTGGTCTCTGGACCATGCCAGCAGCCCTGTTCCCTCTGCTTGCTCAATATATATACGCTGTCATAGTGTCATGCCTTCCTTTGCATTCAAAGAGGTCTCAGCACGCTACATTGGTGGCAGTGCAAAGCGGATCCCACATAGTAGCATTTCCATCCCCATCTATACCGCTCGTGACAAACCGTAGTGGTGCGAGAGAAGTACATGTACCACAAATGGAAAAATCCCTGCCATCCCATCACAGAAGGGCTGACAACGATGTCTGCCTCTGGATTCTCCCCCATCTCCGCGCCCTGCAAGAAAGCCATTAGCAACTGAAGCGACGCTAGCCGTGAACCCCCGGGAAACGTCTCGTTGTGGGGAACTTCCTAACTTACCTGTTCAAGGGCACCGGTGTTCTAACGTCTCCCTATGAACCTCTTACTCTAAATTTAGTTTATAAAAGCGGACGAAACTGCAAGTCGAGTCGAAGTGCCAAGAGGGATGAGTGACTTTGTGGTGGTCAAGCACCTTCTCAGTTGGACTTGAATTCAGATGATGGCACGGCTACCTCGGAAGTGTTTCTCTTAGCACTGATCTCGTTGTGATGTCTGGTGGGGGAGTTTAACCACCAAGGAGGGCGTCGTAGACGCCGCTAAAAAGAGGAGAGAGGTTGTGTCGGTTTCGGTTTCGGTTTCGGTCACTTAGGTGGCCGTATTGCCCTAGGTGGGTAAGATAGCCTCCGAGCCATGCCGATAGCCCCATCCCTTCTGCTTGTTTGTATTCTGCTCTAGTAATATGCCTTCTTTTGCCTTTATGGAAGTCTCGGGACGCTACGCTTGCCCGTTAAATTTCTTTCTACAAGGACGAATCCGAAATGCACGTAGGCTATTAGCCAGGGTATGGTGAATACCAGCGCACCACCTTTTGCTTCTGTTCGCATTTTAATTTGCCAGCTAGGTTAATCTCTCGTCTCTGTGTTTGCGTTTATCCTATCTCTAATAATGCTGCACTCCTCAGGACAAACACAATGGTTCAGGTCGAAGTGAGGATAGTTTATAGTTAACAAAACCACTGATTCACGCTTTCACCTCCTGCCATTCTGCCACTACGGCTAACCTTGGAAAGTTCATGCCAGTTGGGATACGGCAATGCACTTTAAGCGGGCTAACGTGACTGGCTACTTCAATTCCAAATAGCAACTGAAAAGTGCCCCAAAATAGCATCAACGTTATTCCTTTAAGGGAATTTTTTCCAGAGAAATAAATTCCTCCATGGAACGGTAAACACTAAGTCCTTTGCTTCCAAAGTACTGGACTCTTTCACAGAGCCTTGGAGTGGTAGACAACAAGTTTTACCCACCGTCATTCATATATCCTCCTAATTAACCAGAAAACAGCAAATTTTTTTTTAGATTTTGGGCATTATTCTACCCCTTTAACCTTCTAAAATTGATCGAAACTTGGATGTACTTTGGATGTTATCAGTTGGAAGTACACATTTCGCCATCACTGGGCCCCACAAAACAGGCGTCAAGACTTCCAAGCTGGCATGTTTATGCCTACAGCAGCTAAGCAATTTAATCCGTCAGTTGTTAAAAAATCAGAAATAGTTAGTAAACTTTTATTTACTTGTTGCCTAATTAGACGACCTTAAGGAGATGATCGCTGCAACGGCTTATGCGCTGGCAGAGGTCGTACTACCATATCCACAACTGTACTATCTGTTCTTTGTAATTGCAGATGGGGCAAATTTTTCATTAGATTCCTTCATCCTTTCTGGAAACATCAATTTTCTGTTCTGATAGGAACAAATATTCAAGAAGCTGAATGCAAGTGATACAATCAAAGCATTTGTTTCATATGGGCAAGATTCAGATAAAAAGAAGTGGCAATTTATAAAACCAGGCTTCCACGCGTTCTCATCCCACTCCTATTGGTCGAGTTCAAGGTCGTTGTTTAGACTTCATTGAACACGGCAAAATGCCCCACTGTGGCGTTTTTACACACTAATGCCTGATTTTGGCGTTTGGTGTGGTGGCCTTGAGTGCAGGAAACACTTCCATCTTGATCAGAATCGCTACAAAATTGGATTTATTTTAAAGTGATGTGGCCTCATACGACTCCCAGCAGAGCATAGGGCCGGTGGTATGGCTCAGAGTAGAGGCCATCCGGCGGAAATACAATGGAAAAGCCCCTGAGTGGCTCACTACTAAAACCGAGAGGTAAATAGGCAGTTAAAATGTAGCATAAGTCTTTGTATATTTGAGGAATCGGTTTGTACTTGGAGCAGAAGTACTCTACTCTCCTGCATCTCAAGGGCACCGAGCACTAAAATGGCTATCGCATTTGCATTAAATTGAAAGTACATAGTGGTCTGTGAGAAAAAAACTATCCAAGGAATGCGTTGAATGCAGCCTTATCTATCCATACACTCACTCAGAGTACGTCCATCTGTCCAGGGTAAAATGTCAATTATAACATCCATTTCGCTTTCGTACTTGAAAACTTGAACGAAATACTAGATTTTCAGCGGGTAGTAATATCAAAAGTGATGTATATTTGATTGAGTCAGCCCCAGGGAGCATTGGATGAAGAGTAATGCCTCGTCGTAACCTTTATAAACCTCTAAAATACCTGGAACCGTTTATATGAGTGCGCTGTACAGCCTATAAAGTCTGCCTTCGTGCTTTCTACCGTTCGCTTTTTACGATCTCATCCCGATTTCAAAAAATCTCGAGGGTTCCAAGTTGAGCTTGCTGGAGAGCAAATTAAGCCTCAAACAAGTTGATTACCGTGACGACCCGTTCAAAGCATAATATTAAAGCGTTACAGATTGCTGGTGAATTAAATAAATCGGGGTTACCTTCTTGAGAATACCTTGAAACAATGTTTAATGCGGGGATTGCAACAATTGTTTAAAATCGCATTAACTGGTGAAGTCGTGGAAGCAGTTAAGGGAACGGAAAGGGAGAGAAAAGCGCTGCCGCATAATCAAGTAGACATACGGCGAACCAAGGAGGCTAGAACAGAGTGTTTGGGGGCTTGAAACAAAAAAGTAAAATGCAAGCCTTTGCAACACAATTGCTATGGGATTGATTTGCCCTTACAGATGTCATATGTCAAGTGCGGATGGACATTGCCAAATACTAAGTGACAGTTGTAATATTTTGTTTTCTCTGACTGCCGGTTTCGGTTTCGGCCAGCAGTACCTATCCTTCTGTTTGTTGAAATTATGCACTCCACCCTAGTATTATACTTCCGTTCGCCTTCAATGAGGTCTTCGCACGCTACATCGATGGCAGCGCAAAGCGAACCCCACTTTACAGCATTTCCATCCCAATCAACACCGCTCGTGACAAACTGTAGTGGTGCGAGAGAAGTGTGTGGGCTACGGATAAGAGAATCGCTGCCATCCCATCACAGGACGACTGACAACGACGTCCACCTTCGCCATCTCCTCCATCTTCGTGTTCTGCGAGAAAGCTGTTAACGACTGAAGCAACAGCAGCCATGAAACCCACGGGAAACCTTTCGTTGTGGAGATGTCCCTACCATACCTGCTCAAGGCTACCGGTGTTCCAACGTCTCCACATGGACACGCCGATGCTCGGCAGAATCGCCTACTCTGAATCTACTTTCCAAGCCGGACGAAAGTCCAAGTGTGGCTGAAGTGCCAAGAGGGATGCTTGACTTTGTTGTGGTGGTGAGGCATCGCCTCAGATGGACTCGAATTTTGATGACTGGCACGATTAGCTCGTGGGTGTCTCTCCAGTACTGATTACGGTGCGAGGACTGAGGCGAGGGTTTAGGCACCAAGGGAAGGGTTGAGGACGACGTTCGAGAGAAGCGAGGGGCTATGTAATGCTTGGTTTGTTCTGAATGTTGGTTTCGGTCACTTGGGCGACCATATTGCCCCGTCCCCTCTAATTGCTGAATATATGCATTCTGCCCTAGTATTATGCATTCTTTTGTCTTAAAGGAAGTCTGGGGTCTCTGGAACCGCTATGAACAAATACAATCAGACTTCTCTCTTGGCAACTAGGAATGGGATGTGCATTAAGCCCTCCGATTATACTAGTCTGATAAATAAAAATATTTATAGACCCTTTTTTCTCCTTACAACTGAGACTAAGGTGATTTTGACAAAATCCTTCAAATTTTACAAGGAGTCGTTGAGTTTTAAGATAATCGCTTTATTTTGAATAACTTAAGCGATGGTTCTGCTCTTTCAACTCCACCAATAGGGCCCATAAATCCTTCCACATCAGTTTGGTACTTAAGTAACCCTATTGGAGGCTTTTGCATGTTTTCAGGGCAAATTTGGCCCAGATTATTCCAGACGAAAAAGGCGAAAGAACGTAACAAAGTGAGGCAGATTACCACGTTTTCTTTCCATCATCCAGTAACGGAAACCTAGGCCTTTTCAGTAGTGGAAATGACCTAACACGTCGTTCTGTTAACAAACCCTTTTAGGATACAAAGATAATGCCAGGAGATTAATTAAATAATGGGATTTTCATTCATCGATGGTTAGAAAATATAAGAGGTGGATGTCTTACGTGTAGTAAGGGTGGAGGCGCGGAAACACTTTCCACGGTGATGTTGAAGTAAAATGGAGCCTAAAAGACGACCACAAGAGATGTTATGTAGTCGGTGTGACGAAGTATCCAGGGTAGGCGCGTGCCTCCTGCAGCCTGCTGCCGTGCCCCATTCGAAGTGGCAAATGGGAGGCGGCGCGCACGCGGTGACGTGAGCACAAGTTAAAAAATCAATAAACAGACCACCCACCCATTCACCCACCCACCCAGCCACTTACCCACTAACCCCCTCCACCAACCAGCTATGCAGTCAGGCAAGCAAGCGGGCAGCCCGCCCGCTTACCTGCCTGCCCACCCCTAACCATGGGCAGCGCTCCTTCTTCTTCTTCTTCTTCTTCTTCCAGCTCCTTGGCCTGCATAATTGGCTAGCTGGTCAGCGATGCGACACAGACAAGGCGAATTCACTTACACTCATTCCTGCTTGCCCGCGTACGTGCTTATACACACCGAAAAGCTTAGGTCCAGGCGCTCTCTGCGCAGAACACACTGCCTCTCCCGCCTACCTTCGCATCTCAATTTTCTCACCTCGGCAAGATGAGAAAGGGGCGATTTCTTTGATCTCAAGCGAAATCTATTCTCCTCAAAAAGATTTTGGCCCTAATGCATGGTCAATGAAGCCAAGCCTCATTCAAGCTATGGGCTGTTCTACTAAGTCTACACTGAATACCATGGCGACGGTAAATAATGCATTGGAGCAATCAAATGTACTGCAGGTGGGTTTTGGTGACCACTACCTTCTTACGCTTGGGAGGTTTCAGAAGTCAAGGCGAAGGCGAAAGCATGATTTTTTAAAGAATAACTGGACCACTGTACTGGTGGCAACAGAATGAATTACATTTGATTTTCACAACTGCGTCAAAGGCCACTCAAAATGGAGGGGATAAGAAAACCGCCCTTGGTATTCTTCTCTAGCATGTCTACAGGTCGTAATAAACGGTGGAAGTTTATGAAATTAATCCTACCGTTGGGAAAGTTAATGTAGGGGCAGATGCTTTTGAGGGAAAGGGGAAATATGGTGTTAATGTAACGTGGGTGTCCTATGGGAGCATCAATCACTTGCGCTGTACTTGTTAATCTTTTTGCCCAAGTCACCTTGAATGGGTTCGCTGCCGAGTGTGGGCTCTTCATTCACACATTGTGAGGCTTCCTTTGAGCAGTTACTTATTTATTCAGCTATTTTTTGTCCTCAAATGTCATCGAAGCTGAAGCCTGTCAACCACGCATGCCTCCACGATCATCCCAGTTTGCACTGCCCCAGCCTTGGATCACATGTGTGTGCCACATTTAATTGCATACGGGTTGAATTAGAATGAGAACTGGTTGATGAGTTGGTCTTGAGTTTCTTCGCGTCGACTTTTACGTTCCACGAGCACGAAAAGCGAAGGTAGGAGCAGACCTTCAAGGCCATTTCTATTAATTAGACAAGATTAATTTATTGTCAGTCCTGAAAGCTAAATTGACTGCAAAGTTTGTAGCAACAGGAGAGTGCTTGGGTTGACTGCTGAAATGCAAACCTTGCATAGAATGCAGTAACAACCTTGAATTACCAATGTGCAATTTGCATTTGAACTTTGCATCTACCCGTGCAAACACAAAAGTCACAAACACAGAAGAATTACCAAGTCACATGTCAGTGTCGTGACAATTTTTCCTCACTCCCCACCTCCCGCCTTGCATGCCCTTGGCCTTTGCGTGGAGCGTAGGAGTTGGATAGAAGCCAAGTCTCTCCTAGAGACGGAAAGAAGGTGGATAGGAACGCGACAGGGAGAGGAGAGTGAAAAATTGTACTAGTGAAATGCAAAGCTAAAACGAACGGGATCGTGTCAAGCCAGTGTGCATTGAAGCTCTTTCCCATTGCAGACCCTGCCCAAACAATTAAAGGATTGAAAGGGAAATTGAATTAACGGGACATTTGCCCTTTATATTTATTAAGCAGTGCTTAAATTTAGCCATGTCTTTGTTCGGCCGCACTTCTGAAAGTAGTAAACGGGTGATTAGACTTGACCCTTTTTATCAAGAGGCTGCCTCGACGGGTGGAAGTGAAATGTGGGTTCAAACCGAAGTGCTGCATTGGATGGTGGTCTTCTAGCGGGCATAGCGAGTCATGTGAATCAACTCGGTCGTATTTTACCCCAGAATTTATTACGGTCGTGAGTTTTTATGGCAGTTTGGCCTCCTAACTTTAGATCATAGGATGGATACCAAACCCCGCACCTCAGTACTTCAAAGTGGAACTCCAAAATGGGATTTTATGCTGAGCATTGGCAGATTTGCATCCAGTCTGGCTGTGAAGATGATTTTTACCTCTCAAACTAATGGAAGAGTTGTTATGGAGGCACGAAATGGCTGAGAAACGAGGATCATTGTAATACTTATGTTCTTTAAAGGTACTTTGTAGGCGACAGGTGGGAAGACAAATTAAACCTGGTCGTGGACAGACGCGGTCGCTCCCCTGGGTCCGAGACGCCCTCCTCCTAGAAACTTCGGCTCCGCGGTCACATTCCCTTTCTGTGCTTTCAATAAAGGCGTCTAGAAAGGACCAACCTTCTCAAAGAACGACTGGAAGAAGGGGAGAGGAAGAAAGGGAAGAATCCCCTACAGGCATTGATAGAATAATTGAATTCATAATAATCAAGATCAAAAATAATTAATTAATTAACCAGTTTTGATATGCATATAAAGCACCCTTGATAAGGTTAAAACTTGTTCACGACAAGCCTTTGGCTGTCCGCCAGGTATTCAAGCAATACGAAGCGTAAGCATCTAGCCATTTCACCTTTCGCATGAGTCAGAAGTATAGAACAGGGCAGCAAGCAGAGGAAATGGGGCTGTCGGCATGGGCAGATGGCCAACCAACCCGAATAAAGGGAAGGGTAGAGTAAACAAATATTCAGCAAGTAAAGGGAACTTGGTTGTCGTGTGCCCAGTCAGGGAAATACGACCACCAAAGTGACCGAAACTGAAATCGACAGTCAGAAGAAACAAAATATTACGTAGCCCCTCTCTTCTCTCGAGCGTTGTCTGTGATGCTCCACTTCGTCAACCTCCCACGTCACCTACCACAACGTAATCAATGCTAGGAGAAACAAACACAGGCTATCGTGTCAGTCATCGAAATTTGAGCCCAACTGAGGAGATGCTTGACGACCACCCCACTCATCTCCCTCAAAACTTCGAATGCATTTGAACTTTCGTCCGGCTTGGAAAGTAGATTCAGAGTAGGCGATTCTGCCGAGCATCGGCGTGTCCATGTGGAGACGTTGGAACACCGGTAGCCTTGAGCAGGTATGGTAGGGACATCTCCACAACGAAAGGTTTCCCGTGGGTTTCATGGCTGCTGTTGCTTCAGTCGTTAACAGCTTTCTCGCAGAACACGAAGATGGAGGAGATGGCGAAGGTGGACGTCGTTGTCAGTCGTCCTGTGATGGGATGGCAGCGATTCTCTTATCCGTAGCCCACACACTTCTCTCGCACCACTACAGTTTGTCACGAGCGGTGTTGATTGGGATGGAAATGCTGTAAAGTGGGGTTCGCTTTGCGCTGCCATCGATGTAGCGTGCGAAGACCTCATTGAAGGCGAACGAAAGTATAATACTAGGGTGGAGTGCATAATTTCAACAAACAGAAGGATTGGGACTGCTGTCGTGCACCTGTAGGCCAGTCCACCCGGTCAGGTCAGTATGGGCACCCAAGTGACCGAAACCGAAACCGACAGTCAGAAGAAACAATGTAATGCAACGGGTTTTACTTTACATTTCGCTAAAGTATTATTAGGCATACCATCACCAGCAGAAGTCCATCAAGCTGGAGAATCTCTATGGAAAACCCTCTTGTAGGACTTGCAGTTGTAGCACACTTATAAGCATCTAAAGTCCTGCCACAACTGCTTGGAATAGCTAAATATCATTTCATTGTAAAAATTTTCCTCTACCTCTGCATGTATTTTAAAAACTATCTACTTCACAAATTTTCGAAAGGGCTTTGTTCTTATTTGAGATTCATATGAACTATGCGGTTGTACTCATCTATGTTCTTGACATTTTGACGATGGGGCTTGACATCCTTGGTGCCTTGTCATCCGCTCGTCATCAAATATCAGGGTACCGATCCTTATCGCAACTTGTAAAACCAGAGTTGCTAGGCGAAGCTTAACGACATTTCGTGTGTCCAAAGCATATTAATTTGACACTAATTGAAATTGGGTCCAGCCTGAGCACGTCCTCAACTGTCTCCATAAATCGCAAGAAAGCAGAATTCCTTTTTTATAAACAAATTTAACTGGCATTTAAAGTAAACATTCTGGTCATTTGATGATTGTGCCTTGCAGTTGTGAGTGAATTACGTGATCAATTATTCCTAGTGGTCTTTTTTGCGCTCCTAATAGCGTCACATATACGTGACACTGCTTCGTCCCCATTTTGCAATAGCTACTTGCAGTGATTTTGTGCTTTACACAGATTGGTTGAATTTCTAGTAACAAATTCAGATGTGAGCTTTGATGGATCTGAGAATGGCCACATGCTTTCTTCATTTTTTTCGGGTGAAATGGCTCTAAAAAGAAAGTGTTTTTTGTGGGTTGTTTAAGGAAGGTTAAAAATGCATTTGCACATTTTTAGGCCATCATTTCCTTGCCTTTTTTAGAACAAGTGGTTCTGAATGTGTTTTTTCAAACCAAGCCTACGAAATATCGTCTCAACTAGTGTCGTCGAGACGTTAAAATATTAAGTAGAGAATTAGAAATGGACATTCTCCGCAATGGGCGAAAAGTGGCCGGAAGAGAAGGAAGGCAAAAGCTAACTTTTTAAGCATCTTACCTAGGGCAGACAGTGGATGGTGAGCTAAAAATAGCCTCCATATAGGCGTAAATAGAGACCAATGGGAGGTGAGCGCATAGCGAAGTGGAAAATACCCACTCCTGACCAAATTCACGCTCCAGTGCTTGGAGGTTTTCTTTGAGCCCTGGCAAGACAGTGGGATCATTGCTTTTGCTTTCCACTAAAATAGAAAGCGCAGAACGCCAAAGGCACTAGAATCTCCAAAAGTTCTAATGTGACAACAGTGTTAGCCTCTTTGCGAGGTGGTGGACTTTGCCCTCACATTCTCCATTCTAAAAACATTCCGCAGTCACCAGGCACGGATTTTGTCCAGTTCAGGACAGTCTACCTATTGCTACCTAGAGTGGGCTACATTGCTGACATTTAGGACAATTGTTTTTTACTCACCGCTTCCACCATAAAGCGATGAGCACGTTGAACCGGTGGTGCTGTTCCGCCTCCTGAGTGTTCCAAAGAATGACTACATTTTTGTTGGGCCGGAAGTATGCCATTTCGAGTTGTGACAGTTTCACTGTTGGCAGCTTGGCACCCACTAACCGCACTGGATTATGCCTGAATTACTTCTGTGTTGGTGTTTCTGTTTCAGCAACAGTGCCTCTCCCCACCTCAGGTGAGGGTGTTTGGACTGGCATGAGGCATGTGACCCACCTAATAGCAATGAGACATACCTCTTTTTGCACATGTGGCGTTTGAGGTCTTGGATACGATTATATTAACGACAATCACATCATTTCATCTTCCAATCAGGCGCAATCTGACTACATTACAATAGTACGGAAAATAGATATCATTTTTAAACCTTTTGATTTTTTTACCTTGAAATAGAATTGAATAGTTCTAAGCCCAAATTCCTTTTTTTGCTACAAATATTTGAAGAAATATATTTGCTGGAATGGTCACATAATGACGGCTTTAAACCTTAGAAACTGTAGTTAAAGAAACTTAGTTTCTGGAAAGAGGAGGGGGAGGGGGAGGGGAAGGGGGAGGCAGGGGAGGGTTAGTTGTTTTGCCCCTCTACTACAGGGAATTAGGACTAGGTAAAAGTATGCTAAACTCGTTGAAGACGATGAACATCTGCTAATTAGGCGACAACTGTGCAGTACATGTCGTTTGTAGGGTCCGGATACCGCCTTGAGGACAAGGGAAGGGAAGAGTAAACAAATATTCAGCAAGTAAAGGGAACTTGGTTGTCGTGTGCCCAGTCAGGGAAATACGACCACCAAAGTGACCGAAACTGAAATCGACAGTCAGAAGAAACAAAATATTACGTAGCCCCTCTCTTCTCTCGAGCGTTGTCTGTGATGCTCCACTTCGTCAACCTCCCACGTCACCTACCACAACGTAATCAATGCTGGGAGAAACAAACACAGGCTATCGTGTCAGTCATCGAAATTTGAGCCCAACTGAGGAGATGCTTGACGACCACCCCACTCATCTCCCTCAAAACTTCGAATGCACTTGAACTTTCGTCCGGCGTGTCCATGTGGAGACGTTGGAACACCGGTAGCCTTGAGCAGGTATGGTAGGGACATCTCCACAACGAAAGGTTTCCCGTGGGTTTCATGGCTGCTGTTGCTTCAGTCGTTAACAGCTTTCTCGCAGAACACGAAGATGGAGGAGATGGCGAAGGTGGACGTCGTTGTCAGTCGTCCTGCGATGGGATGGCAGCGATTCTCTTATCCGTAGCCCACACACTTCTCTCGCACCACTACAGTTTGTCACGAGCGGTGTTGATTGGGATGGAAATGCTGTAAAGTGGGGTTCGCTTTGCGCTGCCATCGATGTAGCGTGCGAAGACCTCATTGAAGGCGAACGAAAGTATAATACTAGGGTGGAGTGCATAATTTCAACAAACAGAAGGATTGGGACTGCTGTCGTGCACCTGTAGGCCAGTCCACCCGGTCAGGTCAGTATGGGCACCCAAGTGACCGAAACCGAAACCGACAGTTCGAACAAACATAGCCGTAAACCCTTTTTCTCTCTCTGTCCCTCCAAAATGTGCCGATTTTGAAGATTGCAACTTTTACCTTTCGTGTCGCAAAGAGAACTTTTTAAAGGGAGGGCAAGGTAATAGCTCAGTAATTTTTTTTCTCATAGGAATAGATGAGAATATTGCGCCCATACAGAAGACAGGAAGTTGCACAGATTGAAAGGCGAGTGTTGGTACATCGCAGGTTAAATGAATGGGCGCCCGAGGTCATTGGAAAATAGTGGTTAATTTAAAACCGTTTACAATGCCCCTGGAAAGGGAAGTACACAGTGCGTGACGAGGAGACACTGAGTTGTGTAATGTACTGATAGGGTCGGAAACACAATGTCTGCTGAATGGGTGCCATTACAGAGAGGCGCCAGCGCTACACCAACATCCGTAATCAATGCGCCATAGCGATCTTGATAGGCGCCGAAAATGATTAAATTGACTTCATCCGCAATATTCCACAGTGGTGTGGCGTCCTAGATAAACTACAACCTTTTCGGGACTGGGTTCCAGGCCAATCCGGTTCTGCACAATTTTTGAGAACAATACCAGCTATATAACCGGCTGCCTGTGCTGTTTGTGAGATAACGGATTGTGCTGATGAAAGGGTTCACTACTTCGGTAGACATCAACTAAGTTCAGTCCTTGTATTTGACTTCACAACGCCTTGCGTTGGAATAATCGCCACAACTGTGCGTCGTTTGCCTTGTTTGGCATGTAGACTGGTGTTGAGGCTCAACTTGATGATCTGATGGTGTCGTTGTTTAGACACCAGCCGTGGTGCATAAAGGTCACTTCAAAAGTAGGCGTGCTGGGTGTGAGCCGATGAGGGGTCTGCCTACCCATCTCCATCTTGACCATAGCTGCTGTTAGACGGTGGTCTATGCATTGCATAGTCCAATTCGAACATCATTTAAATGTGTGACATTGAAAACAATCGGTTTAACACACTTTCACTTCACCTTGCCACCCAATACACGTGTTCAGTCACGTCCAACATCATGACTATTTAATGCGTTCGTGACGGCTCCAGGTGTGATTCACAGAGGTGAAAAAAAAAAGATAAATTTTTAGGCAAGGAATGATGCGAATACTTGTGAACATTTGCTCCGCGTTTTTTTTTGTCACCTTAAGTAGCACTTTTTTGTAGCTCCGAGAGAAGGCAGGCAGTGGTCCAGTGTGCAGTGGAGGGAAGAGGGAAAACCCTGTGCCTTAGGGCATTTTATTAAGCCCTTTTGGAAAAAAATTTCTAAAGTCATAATTCTCTTTGATGCTACGGTGGTCTCAGCAAGTCACATATCACTCGCGACTACCTTTCCTTCTGCCCGACCCAATCGCCACCAATGAGGTGAACCTGGCACACCAGAGTTCCAGAAGCGCCCCCCGCCGTGAAGCGGTGTATTCATAAAACAGAATTTATTCTACCACTTTGTCTGAGCGTTTGTAGTGGATGAAATGGGAGAGGAGAGGGGTGGGAAGAAAGAAGAGAAAAAAAACGAACGAATAGCAGCATAGAAAGGGGATGGAGGGAGGTGCGGATACGGCCACCAACGCTGCTACTGCGGTGGTTGTCACCGCAAACAATCGACCAACGAACATCTTGGGCAAATACCTTTAAGGCAACAGTTTAAAATTATTCTGAAGACACTAAAGCAAAATCAGGATGGAGAGACAGTAAGAGAATCGTGTCAGGAGGAGGAGTCGAAATGGAGTGCAGAGAATCACATGCACACACGAGCACACCTGAAGAGGTGTGTGTGGAAGTGAGTGACGGAATGTGACCCCAGAATCGCCTTACAAAAATGCAAACGTCCCTAAAGGAAAGGAACATTTCGATTTGTGCTTGTGAAACGCTACCTTTGTTGCCAAGATCAACGCCACAAGAGCTCAAGCTGTGGAGCACACACAGACTGACAGACCAACAGGCAGATAGGAAGATGGGGCTCAGTTGTGTACAAATTTGTGAAGGCTACATCATAACGATATTAATAGTTTGCTTTGGAAAGAGGTGAGGACACTAAGGGAGGAGGTGGTAAGAGAGCAGGGAGAGAGTGGAGGGGACGGAAGTGGGATTTGTGATTTTGTTTATTGTCGATCGCAGACAGCTACTAATAGTAAGTCTCTCGTTCCACCCAATTGCCCGGAGGGAGGGTTCGAAGGAGCTTCTTTCGCACCTCATCGAAAATGAAGATTGACACACTGAAGGGCAGAGCCGGCAGCCACCACGTCCATCTGAAAACGAAGAAAGTAGTTAGAAGATTGATACGAATTGGGAGAGAAAGAGCAAAGACTCACCGAAGAGGCATCATTCTCAGACCGTGCTCAAGACCCGGACAGTAAGAGAGGAAGATGGCCAGTGTAGTCTCGAAGAAGAGACCAAAGGTGAGGTGGTGGTTCCACATGCCCTGCTGATAGATAGAGTTCTTTCGGGTCTTGCATATGAGTAGATCCGTCCACTGGACAATGACGATGGAGGCGAAAAAGGCCGTGTGACAGGTGTACTCGAGACGCTTACGTTGTGTGTACGTCCACTCTTGGCCGTAGGAGTCGGCGACATCATTGATGGCTGGGGAGTCCCACTGTTTACGCAGACCCAGTAGGCGGCTCGGCCAGAAACCGTTTTCTGCCATGATGACAAAGTAAACGAAGAAACCGCCCGAGGCCTGGATCATGCCAATCTGACCGTAGGCCATGGAGATGAGACGTTCGTTCACCAACTTATCGCGGAAGGGGTCGCGTGGCATGCGCTTCATAATGTCGCTTTCGGCCTCCTCGTAGGCCAGTGAAATGGCCGGCACCATGTCCGTGCCCAAATCGATGCACAGAATTGTGATGGTGCCCAGGGGCAGAGGCACGTCGGCCAGAATGAAGATAAGGAAGGGCGTGATCTCAGGGATGTTAGAGGTGAGGGTATAGGCGATGGATTTCTTCAAGTTGTCGAAGATTATACGCCCCTCCTCCACACCCGTGACGATGGAGGCAAAATTGTCGTCAAGGAGGATCATGTCAGCTGCCTGCTTACTCACATCACTACCCGTGATACCCATGGCAACACCGATATCAGCCTTCTTCAAGGCAGGTGAGTCGTTGACACCATCCCCAGTAACAGCAACAATGGCACCCATACGCTGGAAGCCCTCAACAATGATGAGTTTCTGCTGTGGTGAGGTACGAGCGAAGACAATCTCAGAGTGGTTCTCGAGGATCTCATCGATCTGAGCAGGTGTCATATCACGCAGATCGGAGCCGTGAACGACACAGGCGCTAGCCTCACGAGGGTTCACTTGACTCACGGGGACTCCACGTTCCGCCGCAATGTCTTCTACAGTCTTATTCCCGTCAGAGATGATGCCCACACCCTTGGCAATGGCCTTGGCGGTGATAGGATGGTCGCCCGTTACCATAACCACCTTGATACCGGCGGAGCGACACTTGGAGACGGCATCGGGCACAGCAGCACGAGGTGGATCAATCATTGACATGAGACCCACAAAGCGCATTCCCTCGATAGGGAAGTTCTGTTCATCTATGTCGAACTTAAAGCCGCTGAAAGGGGAGAAATAGATGTTGAATGAGTGTACATAAAGTAGGAGACCAATAAACAGAGGGTGATGTACCACATACCGAGGGAACTTGTCAGCAGGGAGACGAAGGTCACAGAAGCCAAGAACACGCTCCCCAATGCCACCGAGTTCGAGGTAAGCGTTGTTGAAGCTCTCACGCCACTGATCGTCCATGTGGAGTTCCTGACCCTCCATCAAGACGGTGGAACAGCGATCAAGGATGCGCTCGGGCGCACCCTTCATCACTACGAGGTAGCGCTCATCCCCATCGTCGGTCTGATGCACACTTACCTGATACTTATTAGTTGAGTTGAATGGAATTTCCGCCACCTTGGGGTTGTCCGTGCGGTACTTGGTCACTCCACCGATTGACAGTTCGACGCACTTAAGCAGAGCTGACTCTGAAGCGTCACCGTTGCACTCACGTTTGAGCACAGGTTTGTTTTCCTCCCCCGGCTTGAACTCCGCACGGTTACATAACATGGCGATACGCGAGAGGGCCATCCACGTGGAAGAATCCCGGCTATAATTAGCAGCTGAGCAGAAACAACACATATACGTGTTTGAGCCACACGGACGCCAGAGAACCCCGTCAAATCTACTACTAAGCCTCAACAAGAGGAAGGGATTTAGGAGATACAAAGTAACACACGGGGAAGTAGTGGGTGAGCTTACTGGATTGGTCGTCGGAAGTGTCAGCCTCGAAGATCTTGTTGTCGAACCACATGTGGGCGACAGTCATACGGTTTTGGGTGAGAGTACCGGTCTTATCCGAACAGATGGTGGAAGTGGAGCCAAGAGTCTCGACAGCCTCGAGATTCTTCACCAGACAGTTCTTGCTCGCCATACGCTTGGCTGTGAGAGTGAGACAGACGGTGACGGTAGCTAAGAGGCCCTCCGGCACGTTGGCCACGATGATACCGATAAGGAAGATGACCGCATCAAGCCAGTAGTAGCCGAGGATAAAGGCGATAATAAAGAAAGTAACGCCGAGGAAAACAGCCACACCAGTGATAATATGAATGAAGTGAGCAATCTCGCGCGCAATTGGAGTAGCGCCCATCTCGAGACCCGAGGCGAGATTGGCAATGCGACCCATGACGGTTCGGTCACCGGTAGCTACGACTACACCGCGGCATGTGCCCTCCACGGCGTTAGTAGAGAAGAAGGCGAGATTCTTTGTCTCTAACGGATTCTCATTAGTGTACTCCGCCGTGCGAGTCTGCGGCTCCGACTCTCCCGTCAATGCCGAGTTGTCCACCTATGCCAGAAAAAGCTATGATAGAGAGGGGGGTTTTGCTACACTGGAAAACAGGTGCACAAACGCACGTCCTTATGTATGTGCACAGTGCACGCACGTTCAAGCAGTCATAAATTTGGGGTCGGTGTTCCCACTAAACACCCTACGTTGGTAAAATACACTTAAGCCATACCAGCCTAGCCGTATATAACGAACAACAGCATCTTGGCAGCTAGATAACACAGTAGAGATGACTAATTAAACGTTAGCGACATCAAATTTGAGACATTCATAACTTAGCCGATCGCGGGCCAGGGACCACATGGGACAGATATTTACAGATGAACAAAAAAGAGCCAACAAGCAGGCCTAAGTCAATAAAAAGGGGCTTTATTGATGGTCCCTAATTCGGTAGTAATCGTTTCGGCGACGAATGTGTTATTTTGAACCAGGCAAGCAAGCGCACGATGTGGAATGCGTAATTGAGAGGCGTCGAGGGTTCTGCATAAACAAACACGTTCGCCTGGTGACCGGAAGCGAAGAGGTTTGTTGTTAGCATGGGGAATTCATGTGTCGCATCTAACACCTAGGGAGGCCATTGTTTACAAAATACCTACGCACGCATACAAACACACATTGGAAGAGATCACGTATCACCAAAAGGAAAATTAACGAGATATACGCTCTTGCCTTCAGCTACATTAGACAGGGATAAAATTTGGCGCAATATTCAGAGGCTAGTCATCCAACAAAACCTCAGTCTCACAAAAAAGTTATTAACCGATACGCAAAACTGCTAAGATAAAATGGAAAAAAAAACATACTCACCTTGAAAGAGCTGGCTTTGATGACACGAATGTCGGCGGGGACGCGGTCACCGAATTTAACATCGATGATGTCACCAACGACCAGAGCTTCAGCAGGAGCGTCGATTCTCTGACCTCCACGAATTACAACGGCATACTAAAAGAAACCGTGGCCAATAAATTTAAACCATGGTTACCAAAAATGCATAAGCGGGTCACCTGACAGAAGCACTGATGTGCACTCACTTGAGGGACAAGCTTAGCAAATGACTCCATGATCTTCGATGACTTGGACTCTTGGTAGTACGAGAAACAGCCCGTAATAACGACAACAGCAGCCAGGACGATACCGAGGTACAACTATGAGAGAAAGGGCATTACTAGTTCAAGTACAACTCGCACTTAGACCACACTCAAAATCTGTTGAGAGGTTTAAATTAAAAACAAAATAGAAAGGAAGTTGGCGTACGTTATCATTAGTAGGGTTCTCCTGCACACCAGCAAGAATACCATGAGCGATGAAACAGAGAACGGCGCCGATCCACAAAAGCAATGAAAAGCCACCAAACATATTCTTGCAAAACTTAACCCACTCTGGGGTCGTCTTTGGAGGGGTAAGTGCGTTAGGTCCATCTCGATCTAAGCGTGTCCTAAGAGCCGCTTATGCAGTAAAAAACTGGTTTACTTTGCCTGTTCACTGGTGAGACCAGTATCAGGATTGGTCCCAAGACGAGCATAGAGTTCGTCCAAGGAAATCTGATGTTCGTCCATTGCAAGCTCCTGCTTGAGCTCATTAAGATCCTTCTTTGCATCTTTCTTGCCATCCGTGGCATCACGATACTTGTCACCACGCTTAAAAGGGCAATTTTTAGTGAAAATAAAATCAAAGCTAATCGTAAAATGGCTAATCACAGCAAAACTTACTGATTTACCCATTCCTAGCCCAACAACAACAGCTCACGTAACACGATGGGAGCGAGCTTGTAAATGCCAGTGATAACTCTCATATATCCATTGCCTTAGACAAACAAATTAAAACAACCATTGCAAAAAAATGTGTGTTCACCAGGATTAGTGTTGTCAAGGGTACTTTAAATTAAAATATATATATGTATACACGAAAAATTTTTGACGAGCTCATGAACGGAGTGTTAATTGCAATAGTCTACAAATTGACTCGATTAAATTGCAAGAAAAACACTAGTTTTATATATCGGACGCTACTCAAAATATAACTTACAGCCATTTAACGAACATTGTGACTTCTTGCAGGGATGCATCTTTGACTACTTTCAGCATCAAATCAACATTTGTGCTGGGATGAGTTTATTTTCGTTAGAATGCGCATTCGTTGGGCGGGAAGAGTTGGACCAACACCAATCCCGTGACGAAGCAGGCATCAACTATTCACAAAGAGGAAGGGATCTCTGAGCACACATAAGCGTGATAACTGCACTCTCCAAGTAATATTGCATCACCTTGATAGTTCAGCTCCTGTTTTCAACAAAGAGGCCACTCTGGATTCCACCATTGTTCCTTCGCAGAGTGAGTCGGCCTCTGGGAGATGCTAGTATCCTTAAACCCTAGTTCATGTTAAATGTGTATTCTCTGCCCCAGTATTATGCGTTTTTTTCGTAGCCAGGCAAGTCTTGTTATGCTGTGGCAGCAGAAATCAAACTTGGTCTTGAAGTGTGCCTTATCTGAATTGTCCTGCTAAATGATAGATCTCAGAAAGACTGAAATTTACGCTTGCCTTGGGGAACTACCCTTGTCTCTTGTTCTGAAGGAGAACTAATAACGGCTGAATCCATAGTAACCGTTGCAGTGAACCATTTATAACTTCGTTACGGATCTATTTATCGTATCTTCACGATTACAACAATTAAGTGAACACGCGATGTCTCTTCCACTTCCCCGCTAATGGGTTAGAAACAAGAGGGATAATCCCTAGACAGCACTGTAGCTTCCTGACACTGCCTTTAAGGTAAAAGAAGGTATAGTACCTGGACAGAATCTACATTATGGAAAAAGAGGAATCGGGGGACTGTTGGCACAGCCAAAAGGCCGACGAACCGGCTAGTACAACATGGCCACCCAAGCAACCGAAACCGG